>VDFB02271358.1:1185751406-1185794950 GCA_007258455.2 Sequoia sempervirens
CAAGTCGATTGCCGCAATCCAAGACCCACAAACTACTTCAAACTACACACAATATCCCATTTCACCAGGCTCCATTTAGAAGAGGACAAGCTTCTGACCCATAAGAATTGTCTAGCCAAAGAATTCAAATCCTTCACAAACCCAACCAAAGCCACCTGGAGCATGCACCTATAAATAGGAAGAGTCTGCACCATTGAGTTAAGCAACTGAACATGGCCAACAAAGGAAAACCATCTATGAGTCCAATGATTAACCTTCACACGAAACTTGTCCAGAATATTATGTCATGACTACCTAGGAGGACTACTAGAAGAGATAGGAATGCCAAGATGAGTTAAAATAAGAGAACCAATCTAAAACCTCAAGACACGAGAAATCCTTTGTTGAATAAGCCGTAGAGTATTGAAGAAGAAAATAGAAAATTTATTTTCATTAATCCTTTGACCAAAAGCAACAAGATAGCTATCCAAAGTCTTGGAAAAATTCATAGCTTCTTTGATCTTAACCTCACCCATTAAAGCAATATCATCCACAAATTTTAGGTGAGATTGAGAAGGTAAACCATTTCCCCACACCCATCCCTGAATAAAACCCAACTCTACATTATACTTCACCAATCTCCCTTGACCTTCAACAAGAAGAGTAAATAAATAAGGAGAGAGAAGTGTTGTAAGTATGAGAAATTTTGGTGGTGTTGTCATTGATGTCAACACAGTTCAGAATGTTGTAGATTTTGCATGTATAGCTATGATATTGTGAGTACATGGGGCTATCCTTATGATGTTGCAAATGTGCTAAAATGATGGGTTACCAAGTGCTTTTGAGAAAATTAATAAAAAGTGAAGTTAGAGGGTAAAACCACAAAAGTGGCTTACAATTCGAATGAGGAAGGAAAACTAACAAAAAATGGTTCTCCATGCCAAAAAAACTAATTCTTGGGGTTCAAACGAATCAAAAGAGGGTTCACTTGAACCTAGGTTTGAGCAAACCCATTAAATGCATCCTACCAAAAAAGCACATGCAAACCCCTTTTTGAAAGGGAGTTCGAATGAACCAAGGTTTAAATGAACTAGGGTTTGAATGAAACTTGGTTCACTCGAACCCCTAGGGGTTCACTCAAGCCCCCCTGGTTCGAGAAAACCCCTCTTTTCCCTGATCCCCGCACTCTGCCACCAGAAAAATTAGAAAAATTTCCCTTCGAAGCTCAGGTTGAGGATGAAAATGGAGGAGAATTCACAAACCCAATTGGAATTAGGTAGTCCTCGAAATGAGCTAGCCAACTACTATAATTTTAATATGGTTTGGTTTTATTATCTATTTGAGTTTTTAGTTTTATTAAACATAGGTTTTTCACCAAAAATGAAGCTCTCTATTTTGCACATGTGGAAAAATAGAAGATTATTAATTTTTTTTTTTAAAATATGAGTGCTCCTAATATTGAATTCCTTGATCCAACAAAATAAAATAAAGTGGAATTTTGATACATACAAAAAAATTTACGCATTATCCGGTCTGCCTATGTCTGAATTGTAATTTGTTTGACTTCGAAACTTGATTAAGGAAAAAATATTTAATAAAACACTATCTATCCAAGTGAAAGCACTAGATATTAGAGTTACAAATCTAAATTCGAAAGAATTAGAATTTTATCCTTCATGGAAATTTTTTTTTGTTGTACGGTGAGTGTCACTCCTTAAAAATGTTGTTTTATTAAAATAACTTATTTTTGAGGGAGATGGAAAAAGAGGTACAATTTGATTCCAAATATTTTGAAAACAATATTTTTAGAATCTACAGAAAAAATTTCACGAAACACTAGTTTACATCATCTTCAAATTTCTCATGATTTAGCCAATATAGGTGCCTGAAAGTGAAGATTTAGTTAGAAAAAAATATTTATGTGTTCAGTTTGGCCAAAAATTGTAAACCACTATTGTGGGATCACCCATATCTTTGTCACCAAGAGGAGATATTAGGAGATATTATTGTGGGAATGGAATGGAATGGAGATGTAGAATTTCAAATATTTGTAAGGAAATTTTATGCAAAAATCCAGCTAAATGCACTTTTTTCTAATATAAAAATTTGAAACCCTAGATGCAAATTAACTAATGAAAAGTTCTCTAATGAAAATTCAATGCAAGCTAGGATTAGGATGAAAATTGAATCCAAATTAGAAAATAAGATGTTCAAAAATAAACTTCACCAAAATGAACCATAGATTTTTGGGTAGGGCTTATAGGCTACTCTTGCACTCTTAGGATGTTTCACCTAAAAGGAGAGAGATAAACCCCACTCAAAAGTCTAGGTGGTTCACTCAAATTAAGATGTGTATGCTGTTATTTCGGCTAAATGAGATGATTCAAATGCAAATAATCTATGAAATTGATTGAATATGAATGCAAAACTGAAGAAACAAGTGATGTTTGAAAACACATTGTGTGATCCAAAAATACCTAGAAATGAATACAAACTGCAACATAAATAAAATTGAAGAAGTGCACCTGAGATATTGAAGGAGGCTGGAAATGACATTTTAAATGTTTTTGATGTTGGTTTTCAAGCCTAGTGAGACTCATTCGCCATTTTGGATGAATCGGTCCCAATTCTACAAAGCTGAGCCAGAACCCGTTTATGAAAAAAGGGGATCTAAAAATGCAGAAAACTCAAAATTGGTCTAGAAATGGGACTCATTTTCCACTAATGGAAAATAAGTCCACTTTTGAATTTATGAATATTCAAAGGAGGAATCAAGAGCTTTCATTTTGCACTTAGATTCCCTACAAGTGTCTACTTCCAAAACTCTGATTTCTAAACCTAAAAATGAGTTTTTGTTGATACTTTGACTTGTTGAATGAAGAGAGGACCTATATAACTTTTCAACTTGATCTTCAATGATTTCCAAGCTTCGAGGATACCTAAATTTGCAAACACACAAGACAAGGGAGAGAAAATGTTGAATGCTAGGGGATGAGGGTTTTGCCTTGGTCAAAACCCTTTTAGGTAATTAAACCAAAATGATGAAAGAATAAAATGAAACATGAAATAATGGAGATGTTTACCTTGCCATGATGTTTGATCTTGAAATTTTGCAACAAAACATGAAGGATCCACCCTTGAAAGTCTAAAAAATTGATATCTTGGTTACTTGAAATGATGAAACCATAAGTTGCTTGACTTGAGATGGAAGAATGAGAGATGAATGAATGATAAGAGATGTGAATTAGGGTTAAAAGACTTATATTTATAGCCATTTCACCTTATTCACTCGTTAATTGGACCCCTAAGGCTGACATGAAAGAATATTAAACTTAAATTTCACTTTTTTCCCACTCAAAGGTCAAAATTGAGCCAAATGGGACTCATTCGCCACCCATGGCTAATGGATCCCACCTAGATGGGATTGATCTACCATGCATGGTGAATGGGTCCCACAAGGGCCATTTTAATGGCTAGGAAGCTAGTAGATAAGGAAATAAGGTTTAAATTGCAACTTTGTTGGGTATTTTATCAAATATTACCTTAGGATGCATAATATGGGTTAATAGGGGCCTATTAGTGATGATGTAAAGGTCAATTAGAGCTTGGGAAAAATAATTCAATGTGAAAGTGTGATTAAATACACTTTACAACACTAAAGTGAGGTCCACACAGTCTAGGAAGGCACAAGAACCAATTACAATACTAGTTTAACATTAAATTTATTTTACAAGCCTTCTAAATTGACGTGAGGATGAAATTAAACATGTTTTATAATGTTAAATTAGGGAGAAATAGGTTCATTAAATCTAGAAAAGTGTGAAATTCATTTACAACACTTTACAACACCTTTTCAAGACATCGTTAAATGCATTTGAAAGGGTTCAAGACCTAGTGTGTATGTGAAAAACACCTCACAACACCAAATCAAGGCCTTGTTAAGTCCCATTTATCGTGAATTATTCCCATGCCAAGCAAGAGACCCTTTTTTCTATGACACACATAGCATATCCCTAATAGAATCCACACTGATCACAACCCTAAGTTTTTAGTTTTCAATGGCGCCAGTATCTAGGTTGGAATTCTAAGTGCATTCATGTACTAATTTTGGGCAGTGATGCATAGAAGGAACCATATATTGTGGGAGAAAACAAAACCATAGCTTGTACACCAAAGACTGTTGGCTACTACCTTGTTTCATTCTCTCGTAGGTTGCTTCCCTAAGACTCTTAGGGTTGGTTTTAAGGATAGGTTCATGAATGTTATCCCATTCTTCTGCTATCAGATCCTAGTTCTTGTGAACCTTCTTTTCCATGGCCCACGTGTGGATCCACTATGGCTTCTCAGGTATCCCAGGTGAAGCATAAGAGATGCTATAAAAAATGTTGGCCATTGGTGTAGCACACATGCCATCAATTAATCTTTGGGTTGCGTCTGCTTGTGCTTCCATTTGAGGATTGGAATTTCGTGATTCTTAACCTTTCTGCAACTCACTTGGGTTCTTTATAAAATTTTGTACTCAAAGTTCTTTGCAATGAACAATGTATTCATAAAACTCCTCACAATGTTATTCTTTCACATGCAACACTTAGCCTTTTCTCGACTTGGATTTGTAGAAAATGATTGCCTTATTGCAATAAATTCAACATGTACCACCAACTATTTCATTCATGCAAAATGAATTTATTACCCTTTCAAAAGAAAATACTTCATAATGATGATTAGTCATTATGTCCTACGATGTCATTTCCTGGGAAATTGAGTTGGTGATTGAAGGAATAAAAAACCTTTCACATACTTTGCAATTAATAAACTAAAAAGAATGATTAGGAAAAAAGAGTAATGATTACATAAAAATATTTGAGTTCATCCTTGGAGAATAAAAAATGTCCACATCATGACACATTAACACAGTTTGACTATGTGGATTATCACTTGGGATTGCCACTAGTATTATCTAATTAATTACTTCTTCGTTCACACATAGCAATTCATACACAACAAACACAACTAGGTGGGGTTCTCGAGTTTTCTCTTCGTGGGATTTTAGAGTTGGCTCTTGATGGGATTTTCAAGTTGGATTGATCAGCATCATGCTTATTGCATGCATTATACCTTGGCTATTTCTATAAATAGACCTAAAGACAACAACAATAATTACATTTGGGTATTGGGAAGAATTTGCATTTGGTAGTTAGATCTAGAGATAAGCAAAATCAATACTTCAATTAGGTTTATGAGCAATAGGTCACATGTAGCTTTTTTAGGTGAAATTTCTAGCAGGCATCTAAAATGAATGACAAAGAACAAGCATTCTTTGGAAATTATAGAAATGAAGTGGATATTGGGGAGGGATTACATAGAATATGAGGATAAGTATAGGGTAAATATTGAAATTTATTTTCATTTCATTGCCTCTTTGCTTAACATATAGGTACCCAAGTAGATGATCCTTCGACTCACCATGGAAATCTTCCTAAAGAGCTACCTTGGTGGCCTTGGAAAAGTTGTGGAAAATGCAATGTATGGCCTTGGTCTCCCCACAACAAGTGATATTTTTAGACACATTGAAGAGAATACAGTGGTGCCGTGGGTGCCATTCCTGAGTGGTTCTGCATTATGATGCTTGGAGAGAACCTCCAAAGAGTTTCTCATGCTTTCCATTTCTTATTGTGATGCTGGTGTTGTTCTATGATGTGGAGTGGTACATCGACTTCAGAAACCTAGTGTTTACTCCACCACTTTCCATTGTTGTCATTGATGCTCCTGCTACCATTCCCATTGCACCTGTTGTTGCTCCAGAGGTTGTTGACGAAGTTGTTCCTGATGTTGTTGATGCTGATGTTGTCATTCCCATTTAAGAATGAACTATTTTCTTCTATTTTTTGTATATATGCTTCAGAAGGCTTTTAATACATATGCTTGAAAAGTCCCTTAGTGTGTATATATATATATATATACTTAAAAAGTATGGCTTGAGAGCCATTTTGGAAAGTAATATCAAAGTATATATTACCATATAATGAATATAAAGCTCTTTTATCAATTCTATATCTCTCTTGCTTTCTATTCTTCTTGTATTATGGGTTTTTTCTCTACTTCTTACATTATAGGTTCCATTTAGAAAGATTAGCCGAATAAAAAACATAAAGGAAATTTACATAATTACATATCTACACTGGAAAAATAATTAATGAAGCTTAATTGAACAATTTTAGGTGAATTTCGTTAACTGGGATTCCCAATGCTTCTTTTTTAGATTTTCTAATTTAAATGCATTATGTTTCTTGCATTGAATAATGTGAAAAGGGCCTTCCCACAAGCTATCAAAATTTTTGTGTAGGCCAGGCTTCACATTCCTTTCATTGAATTTTAGCACTAGGTCTCCACATTTAAGACCCTAGTAAGAGGTCTTCTTGTCAAACCACCTTTTAACCACCTTTTCATGGTTAGACATGGATGCCAAGGATTTTTCTCTTTTCTCTTGCACCTCCAATAACTCATCCAACCAGACATCCATAGCTTCATTTTGTTCAACCTCCAGAGACTTGAGCAACTGTAGTGCGGGAATTTCCATGGAGATGGGAAATAGTGCTTCCTTCCCACATATCGGCTCATACAGTGAAGTCTTAAGGACTTTTTTAGGAGTTATTTGGTCTACCTAGAGTGCTACCTAGAAATTTTTTATGCCACTCTCTTTCATGTTCTGACCTAATTATTTTGATGAGTCAAACTAAATTTTTATTAGTCAACTAGACCAAACTATTTCCTTGTGGGTAGTAGTTTGAAGATGTCTTTAGGAATATTCCATGTTCGAGTGAAAATTTACATACCTTTGAGCCCAAGAAGGCCTTTGCGTTGTAAAAGATGACGGTCTTTCGTAGGCTGAACCTTGTTGCCAGTTCTTCTAGAAAGTCCACAATCTATGCCTCCATCACATTCTTCAGGGGCATGGCCTCGGTCCATCTGGTAAAGTAGTCTATAGCCATGAGGATCCATTTGTGTCCAGCACTGGAGGTGGGATTAATCATCCTGATAACATCAAGGCCCCATTGTGTAAAAGGTTAATCAACTACTATCAGATTGAGAGGCATTGCTGAGTGTTTCCTTCTTCCTATGAAGAATTGGCATTCCTTGGAAGCCTTAACTAGAGAGTGTGAGTCATTGAATAGTGTAGGCCAAAAATACCTGGCACACATAATTTTTATGGCAGTGGTCTTTGCAAAAAAATCTTCACCCACAGGACTGTTGTGAAATTTTTCTAGAACTCTCTTTCCTTGCTCTGTAGTCACGCATCGCAGGAGAATGCCATCAAAGTTCCTTTTGAAAAGGACTCCTTCGATGAGCACATATCTACTATTCTACAATCTATAGAATCTTCTCTTCTTAGAAGGGAGGCCCATCAGATATTTCCTAGTTTGCATAAATCTCATCCTACCCACCAACCAGTAGCCTTTGGACTCAAATTTTCTTATCAAGACCAGCTTAGGTTGTTCCTCCTCAGTTGCTATTTCTTCGTCATGTGTCAGATACTCACATAATCCTCTTCCTTACACATTCTTTGTGGGTCTAACATTAATGTCATATTCAAGGATTTTAGTAATCGAGTTGGCCCATTTTTGTGTCTTCTCCTTCCATAATGTATTCACACACACTAGAATGCATGGCATATACAACCACCTTGTTACAATATATAAGGTGTCAAAAATTCTTGAGCCATTTAATAATGGTGAATTCTTTCCTTTCGATGAAGTTATAGTTCATCTCATAATCCTTTAAGGTCTAAGAGTGGAATGCTATTGGATTTTCTCCCTTTCCTTCATCATCCTTCTAGGTCAAAATAGTAGCGATGTTGGATTCGCTACTAAACACATACATTATCAAGTCCTTTGATAGGTCTAGGTTTACTAGATTAAGAGCTAGAGAAATAACATCCTTAACCTTCTCAAAGGATTCTCTAGCCTCTTTTGTCCATTTGAACAATTTATCCTTCTTGAGCATTAGGGTAATAGGTCTAATTAGTCCTACAAAATCATAAATGAATTTACTCACAAAATTTACCTTTCCCAAAAAGGACTAAACTCCCATCTTATTGATTGTTAGGGGAAGCTCTCTGATTTCCTTTACCCACTCTAGGTCAATTGCAATTCTATCTTTTGACACCATGTGTCCCAATAGTTTTCCTTGTGGAACTCCGAAAACACACTTTCTTGGGTTCAAGGATACTCCAAACTCCTGACATCTTTTAAAAACCATTTGTAGATGATCAAAATGATCATTTTTAGACTTAGAGAATATAGTTAGATCATCCAAGTAGATTAAGATAATCTTGTTGATCAATTCTGTAAAAGCAATATCCATCTTTAGGGTTTTTGTCGGTCTTCCTCTTTTACCTAGATTTGGTTGTAATTGGAGAATCCATCTAGCAAAGAAAATATTTCCAAGCTAGCCAATGTTTGCAAGATAGACTCCATGGAGGAAAAGAGGTAGTGGTCCTCAGGGATGCTTTTTTTAGGTCCTTGAAATCAACACATAGGTAGATGTCTCCATTATTTTTCTAGATAGGAACTAGGTTGGACACCCATGTGATGTGCTTGATTGAGAAGACGATCCAAGATTGAATTAGCTTTGTCAACTCTTGCATCTCAATGCCTCAACCTTCGGATTTTTTGGCCTCTACTTTTGGTGGATAGGTTTTGATACTTTCATTAGTTCTATAGTATGCTAGATGATTTTAGGATCATATCCCTTGAGGTCATCATATGACCAAGCCACTACTCCATATTTTTCACAAAAGTGGATGAGCCATTCTTTATCATGCTATAGGACATCCTTTCCAACCTTGAGCTTCCTTCCATCCCAAACCTGAAGATTTGCATAGTCGCTTATGTTTGCTACAAACTTTCTCTTGTCATTCCTTGCATCATCACAATAGAATAGGATTTCAAGAGTGACTAGTCCTTTTGGAAGCTTGTTGGACATCAACTGAATAATTTTCCCTACATAGGCCTCAACAATTTTTAGTTGAAGTTTCTCAGCGAACTCTCTAGAGTGTTGAAAGGATGAGGTGATGTGTTCATCATTTTTGAACATTTTCTAGCTCTGATCATTATCTAGGATTGTAGGTTGGAAAATCACTCGTATAGAGTGTATGTTATGAATTAGGTTGAAAACAAGGTCAAATTGAGATTAGATTGTTGCCATGCGATTTGCATCTATATTTTGCTCTCTGGGCACTGTCTAGATATTGAAGGATTCAAAGTTTTCAATCAGGTCCTAGACTCTATGTCTATAGGATCTCATGTGGAAATTATTGGCTATGGAGAGCCCTTGGACTTGATTGACTATTACTTCAGAGTATTTGAACACCATTATTTTTTTAACACCCATCCATTCTACAAGACTCAGACCTTACACTAGGCCTTCATATTCAACTTCATTATTCAAATAGAAAAACTAAAAGAAAAAAATACTAAGTGTCCTTTCATTGAATGGGGATGCCAAACATATCCTGGCTCCTACATCAACTTTACATCTTGCTCCATCAAAATATAGAGTCCATAGATCTGACACTTGACCACCCTCAGATTCCTTCATGACCTTCGGAATCACTTGATCTTCATCATAGATGATGTATAGGTTCTCAATCCAGTGGCATGATAATCATTGAAAGGATTAGTATCTATATATTCACTCAAGAGGACCTATTCCTAATCAGTCCGGTCTTTGGTTACCTTCTCATCCTCTAGTAGCTCAGTACAATACATTTCCTCTTTGGTAATAGAGGTATGAGTGACCTCAAAGTTGATCATGGCTTCATCTACCACATGTTTCAAATGTAGAGGTTCAAATACTATCTTAATTTTAGCTCCATGTTTGGTCCTGAGGATCAAGTCTGACCAATCCAAGGAAAGATATCCACCTATCTTGGAAGTGAACTCCTAGCATAAGCAAATAATGAACATGGGGGGAACGTCTATTATCAAGGTATCTTGTAGAACTGTGATACTAGGGCAGGAGAATAGAGTCAAGGGGAGGTTATTAATGACACCTATAGTTTCAACCTTGTTCCAATCAAGCTGCATAACCCCTCTATTTAAAGGTCATAGCTAAGTCCTAAGGCTTTAGCTATCTGCTTGGGCATGACTGTGGTACTAGCACTAGAGTCAATCATAGAATTATGCTACAAATTCTTACCCATAATGAGAGTCAAGAAGAATGGTTTCAGTTTTGTCTTACCTCTAAATTCAGTAGAGGCTTCCTCTCCACTATTTGTGAGAACTTTAGCCGGTATGTGTAGGATCATCATGGAAGAAACAGACCCTAAAGTGGCAAAAAAATTAGAAAAATCAGAGTTAGGCAAGTTGACATAAAAAATTGAATAAGTTATCTATATTATTTCAAAAATATGTAAGAATAGAATCTATAGCAAACTAAATTTAGTTTCTAAACTACTAGGTTATTTTAAAAAAATAAAAAATCTATTTGGTGAAAATTTGAAATTTCAATGTAGTAGTACTTAAATTTCAGGGAAAAAATAAGTAGGTGTCTGTCTGACCACCCTAACCACAATAAAATGATAATATTTTTTATAATATTTTAGATATAACTAGTGGACTTATGTCCCAAAGTGATGCATATTCTTTTTTACATTTTTTCCAAGTAAATAATTAATTATGAATTTTTTATTACAAATTTTTAAAAATATAAAAAATCGTATGTCTCACCACTTTAACTTGGTCAAAACTTCATGAAATTCAAATTTTCTTTTCTTAATCTTATAGTATGTGAAGCATAGAATATGATGCATGTTTCAGATTCAAAAAATGTGATACCATTTGAAAGTTATAGATGTTTTTCAATTAGCCTATCAATTAGAACTTTAGTCGCAATTCAAATAGAAAATGAATACTAATTATTTATTAAATTCGAAGTAAAGCATAATTTATATTGGTGGAAATATGAGAATCTCCTTTAAAAACTCTTTTTCATTTCAACAATTTTGGGTTAAAAAAGTCATTAGCCACATACCATACACATAACCACCATATTACCACTTTTTGGCCCATGATGATCCTGCACATACCCTAGGTTGAGGTGGAGAATCAATGGCATTTCCTTTGGAGGGTTGCTCTAATAGCTCCTTGCTTGCATCTTCTAGTAGGGCCTTCTACAACAATGACTTCTGCTCTGAAATAACTAAGATATCCCAAAGAGATACATTAGCAGAGGATTTTTTAATATTTCCACCACATTGAATGGAAGTGGATTCAAAGGCTTTTTTTCCTTAGCCCTTGTTATAACAATCTCCTTTCGTGGCTGAAATTGTTGTCAATTTGTAGAGAAACTAGGAGTTTGATCAGGAACACCTTTGGATTGTTGAACAATTGGTTCACCTGTGAATCTCCTCTTTGAGCAAGTGTTGTAAAAAAATTGTACTTGAGGGGTCTTTGATGTGGAAGCCTCATTTGTAAACACTGCATGTTCTTCTTCCATCCATGAGAAGAGCGCATGGATGGGAGCTATATATGTCTCTTGCTCCAAGGACATTCCTTGTATTTATGTAGTGACTACCACATTTTCCATTTGTGGAGAGGCATATACATAACTTTATTGTAGATTGTCTCATGGGAATTTTTGAGGCATATGTGCCTTGTTGCAGGGGAAGCACCAAGGATTGATGTCATCAACAAGATTATTTTTCCCCGCTGTTAGCTCTACTTGAGCTTGGGTGAGCATTATTTAGTGGATTAGGCACTGATACCATTTGATTAGTTGTTTGAGTTTGTGGATTTGTGCACAAGCCTCCTTGGAATTTATTTTGTTGGTAGGAAGATCTTCCACCTTGGTAATTTTGGTAAGTTGGCTTCAGAGGCATGGATTGGTTCTACTTGATGGTAGTTACTTTTATGAGATGCTCTGCAACAACTCCATGATATTTCTCATCTTATCTGTTTAAGAATTAGATGTAGAAGTTCTACTTTGTGGTGCATTTGGATATGTGTACATAGATTGGGGAGGAGTAGCTCCACTCATAGAAGCTATCTCCTAGGAAGGAATTGACAACTTTGCAAATATAGGCATAATAGGTTGTGATGATAAGCTTTTGGCATCGATCAAATTATTCTCCACTTGAACAATAATGCTTTATGCATTTCACAAGGTGTTCACACTAAGGGATTGGATCATCACTGAAATTTTGGCGTTTAGAAACTTTAGATAGAACATGAATGCCAAATATGTAGGCGAATGGATTGCAAGCTGGATCCTTTTCCAAGTCATGTGAAACTAGGTATTAAAATTAGTTATGGCTTCCTGAGAGGCTTGCTTTATGGTCACCAGTTGTTGAAATAGAAAAGATTGATCTCCATTGCTTGAAAACCACTCATAGAAAGGATCTTCAAGCTAAGGTACCGATAGTATTGGATCCCAAAGTGTGATACCAATCTAGCGCTCTGCCTTTGAAAGAGGCTGTGAGGAACCTATTACTAATTTTTTTCCACAGCTCGAATGGTGGAGCTGGCTAAACAATATTATATCTTAAGGTGAAATTGCAGATTATGTTTAAGTGTTGTTTTGCATTTTAATCATTATTCATTAAGTGATAGTGGTGCATTTAGAAGAGAGAACTGAATTTCAGAGTGCTATTCAGATGTTATAGAATTAAATGAAGTACAAAATTTAGCATATAAATAACAAAATATTTTGGAATGCTTTCGTTCATTTCATGGAGAGATTCATATTTACATAGTTTCATTTGATTGCAAGAATCAAAATGATATTACAACATTGCATTGAAATGAATTTTATTTTCAAATGAAAAGCATAAAGATGAAATCAAATATCCACACAATCCGTGGATGTGACTGTCACAATGCACCATTAATAGTACACTACACTATTGAAGATGCAAAAGAAAAGTCACATAAATAAATGACATAATCATTGCCTATTTTGGCCAATGGTTGACGATGAATGGTGCACCTTTGTCTGTCTCAAGCTCCGTCGACCTATAAGAGAAAGGAGGGAGATGTCAGAGGCTCTGATTATGAAGTAACCTATATGAGTCACCAACAATAGTGCAACCTACTAACAATCATACATTGGAACAATCAAAGAAGTACATAAGAAATGCGCTGAAGGAGAAACAACAATATGATCATCATTTCTTATTTTTATTCTAACATTGTTTGTTTCCTTATGTAGGTATAGGGAAAATCACAAAGCCGATCATTATTTGAAGACCAAGCATGTGGAGAAAAACAAGCTTCCATAAGGGTAGAGCTCGACATGCTGCCCTATTCATAATAAATGGGTTGATTTAAAGATTACATCATCATATTCATCAAAGGAAGTGAGATACAACTAAAAGAGTAAAAAAAGTTATCTATCAAGCTATTAAACCAACTGTGCATTCATAAGGATTAGGTTAATGTTTTCTGAAAGCTATAGGTGAACAGTGAGTTTAACTCACTCAATTAATTCAGCTGAGTACCATTATGTCAAAATTGCTGTGTAGTTCACGTTCTGTGTTATTTGTTCATCATGATCATATATGTCATGCAAGGTTCAATTCATCAGTGTTCTTTTCATAGCCAAGGATAGTGAACATGCATACATTATGCCTTAATGAGGAGTTTTGTTTCAATTTTCATCATAGAAGTGAGCAGATTTAAAGAACAGTTTGTTAAGTGGAACATAAAAATGCATGAAGAGTGCCATGTTGAAGCTCAAGAGTATGAAAGATAGTTGATGCCCTCAAATAATAAAGGAACGATCATTTCCAGTTTGGCTAATGATACAATGCAGCATTAGGGGATGCAATATGAAATGATCATTCCAAAATGATGAGGAAAGAGCAAGCATAACAAAGGTGTCTCAGAGGTGTTAATTATGCATTGAAGAAATCAGGAGACAAATGCAGGAGTACGAGGATAACTCTACAAGTTGCAAGAAAAATGCAGATATAAGAGGGTTTTAAACAAGCTTTCAGTTTTATCATATGGTGGTATACCTGTGCAATGGAATGATATAAATTTTCTAGGTTTCTAAACACTTATATGCTGAATGTTGAGAAAACTTGAATGCTAAAAGAGGCTCAATTTTTACAAATTTTTTGAAAATGCAGAAATAAGAGAGGGGTCGAACCCAGTTTTAGTAAAAAAAGCCAAGTCTAGGTTTTGCAACTGAAAGTGCAAAAGAAACAATGGTGGTCGAGCTAATTTTCATAAGAATATTAAAGAAAAATAGATATATTTCTAGCTTACCCATGCGAGTTTTCTTTTCAAACAAAATATCAAAGTAAAACATCAGTTATAATGGGTTGAGCCCATAAACTAAATATAAATAAATACACAGATTTTGTTACTCTCACAGGGGTTTTTGTTTCTAAAGGAAAATGATACAACAAACAACAAGTACCAATATTGGGGTTTCAAGTAAATATATATATTTTCACCATTTCCAGACATCCATGTGGGTATTTTGATCATAATAAAGAAAACAATTTGTTCTATCAACCCAGATGAGAATTTTATGTGAAGTAACAGGTATACTGATGGAATTTTATTCTTGGGTGAAGCTTCAGAATGTATAAAAACCATGAAGTTTTCCATTTCCAGTGATACCCATGAGAGGGTTTGTTAAGTAAATAACAATAATTAATGCAAAGAATTGGTGGTCGAGCTCCGCAAGAGAAATCAAAATAGATACATTTTCTTCAAAATATACAAATACCCATGTCGTTCTTTTGTTTCAAAAGTGTGAAATAGACCACTGGTCATTTGGGTTGAACACATAAGAATCATTCAAAATGAATATGCAGTTTTTGAATCTCAAGTACCCACATTTGGGGTTTAGTTTTAAGCAAAAAAATTGCAACTTTCAGAGGTGACCCATATGGGAGTTTTACATTAAAACTGAAGAGTAGAGAAATCATAGTGAATCGAGCCTAGAAGCTCTAAAAAGTGCCTCTCCTAGGATACATATGTTGTGGCCTGTACATGGCCATAAAAGCTGAAGTAAAGGAGAGATTCTTTAAGTTTCTGAAGAAGGAAATATCTGGCTGAGAAGTGGCTTACCAGTTCGAGTATGTGGAAAATTCTATAGCCGCGGCCAGAGCCATATTAGAGTCTCAAAGCTCCAAGCAAGTTACCAGTTCGAGCTCGCATGGGCGGCCAGTGAAGATAAATACCACATAGGTAAATACAAAGAGTCTAACCCATGGCTTGAGCTCTTTAAAGTAAGCACAAAAATATAAAGAAAATGCATTAGAGGTTGTGTTAGTCACAGCCTCAAGGCTAGAATGAACAAAACAAAAGCCATAGAAGTATATTACCTTGTGCTCAGTAGAGAAAACAAAACCCCTTGAGCATATTCTTTCATGAAAACTTCAGATAAAGCTCGAGTTCAAACTCATATAGGTCGACAAGAAGAAGTAGGCATAGGAAGACAAAGGAAATCATAAAATAACCATGAGTAAGCCACTGCCTTGTGGTTCTTTTTGTTCTTTCATTAAAGAAAAAGAATTACAATACAAAGAAAATGAAGCTTACCCAGATGAAGTTTCGACTGTTAGAAGGAAAAACTGAAGTTTCTCAAGGCATACGAAGTCCAGTTTCAACTCAATCATGGTGGCATGCTCTCAGGCAGAGCTCATTTTTCTTTCAAGAGTGATCATTTGGAAAAATGAATCATTATTAGGGTTTGGCATTTTTTCTCATGCCCTAATTCGAGCCAATCTTATCATCATCTGGAATATTCGGTCAAAAGCACATGGGAAAATTTGAATGGGATAATCCTTGCATTATAACTTAATCAAAGTCTGAAGCTAATGATGGAGGCCGAGTTTATATGCCTAGGTTGGTCGATACTTTAAGTCTTTAGGGCTTGTGTTTTGTACCTTAGTAAAATTAAAGATTTGGTATGCATAGTGAATGCCTTATGACCTAGAAGTGGATATTGTTATCACTTAGGTTTTTTTTTTCTCAAAGGAAAATCAATTGTCCACTTAGGGTTTTTAATTTTAATTGATTTTAGAGAAATCAATTGGAGATATTGATGAGAGAATAATTATTATATTGATATTTTTATGATTTTTGAGAAAATCAAAGCATTGTAATGGAGAGATAAGAATGTTTTTCTTTTTTTTGCAAAAGATTTTATAATCTTTAAATTGCAAAAAATAAACAAATTATAAAATATGCAATCTTGTAAAGTAGAATTGTGAAGCAATCTTTTATAAGCTGTTTTATGATTTCTTTCTATTTTTAGCAGATTCATTTTAACTTCTTCTATTGGTCGGATTTGAGTCTTATCTTGGAGAGATAAGGTGTTTTTGGGCTTTTAAAGTAGATTCAACCTATTTTTAGAGGCTTGACAGTTTGAACATAAAAGGAGTATGCCTTTTTCTGCTTTTATGCAGTTTTTTGAGACAGTTTGAAGCTTTTTCCTTGAGCTTCTTTTTGATCTAGAATTAGAGTTTCTTGAGAGTTATGCCTTTGAAAAGACTGTCTTTTTCCTCTCCTTCTTAGTTTAGATTTCAGTTCCTGCTCATACACATTTTTGAGCTTGTGAACCTTTTGTACTCAGTTTTGTAGATAGACACTCTTTCAGTTTCAGTAATACAACAGAGTTCTTCTTTCCATTTTCTTGTCTCAAGATTGATAACGATAGCTTGATGCTTTGTTTTTTCATATTTGAAGCCTTAATGTCCTACTTTTATGAATTTTCTATACAAGATTTCATGTTTTCAAGTTGTATGATGTATTCAATGTCTGTTCAAATCTTCATATAAATTATTGATGAAATCATGTATCGATGAGATTGTGAGAAATATTGTAATAGAGAAATTGTTGTGAGTGGAAAAGTCTATTTTCTTTTAGAAATAAAAAAGTTAACCATTAGTAGTTTTAAGTTTTGATTTCAGTCCATCTTTCTATCCCTTTTCTCAGAGGTTATTTGGAATAGGATTTATCATTCGGAGAACCAGCTCACTCTGGGGATTCCTTCTTCGCTTAGATCACCCACATCTGAAGGAGGTTTCCATGTTTCAGTAGATTGCTGAATATTGCATTCAGCAGGGTGCAAATCTATTGACAACACAATCTTAGCATGACATTTTGGTTAGTAACACTTGTAGACACCGAAATTTGGTCTAAGCCTATGACTTCAATATTCTTCATAATTCGTATTCTTCATGGTCATGATTAAATAATGTCAATTATTCAATTATTCTGTATAGTCAGTTATTTCTTCTATTAATTAAATAATTTTAATTATTTAATTAATTCACACTTTTCTTTATTCTATCAGATTAATTAAACAAATGCTTTTTATTTAATTATGCTACTAATTAACCTTATCCTTCTTGTCAAATTGAATAAATTCTTATTTAATTTACTCTTTATCATACTTCAACTATAATTAAATAAATTCTCTATTTATTTAATTATTCATTTAAATCCCTTCATCACTTAATTAAATAAATCTTATTTATTTAATTATTCTTCAAATATCAAATCTTGAATTAAATGAATTATTTAATTCATGAATTCTATTTTAACGCATTCCTCTATATTTAGATAATTGTGTGAGTTATCTAAGTATTCACTTTGACTTGACTTGACATCTATTCAAATTGCTCAGTTAACTCTTGGTTTTATGTCTAAATGGATTTCACGAGTAATCTATTTGTCATATCATTCAGTCATCTAGTTCTAACTCAATTGTGTGTACATGCATATTAATTAAATATTCCTATTTAATTAATTAAATCTTATGCGTGCATTCAAACATAGAGTTGCTTTAATTCTATTTTGAATTTGTATCACTCGTGTCACTACTGACAGTTATCATAATGCATTTCTAATTTGTCAATCTCAACCGTTCATTGATCTTTCGATCCTGCCCTATCATTCAAATGATTAATTTTCTATAAATTGATCTATCTTTCTTCATTCCACTCTCTCTCAAAATCTTATGAATTTTTGGAGCAACTATCTTGAATCTTCGATGTTTTTCTAAATCACTATTATAGGCTATACTTGCATGAACTCTTGAAAATCTGAGGGCAATTATACTACAACAACAAAATGGAGAAGGGAAATCGTGATGAATCATGGAAATACATACAAATTTGGTCAGATTGTTCAAGTTTTATTTATGTTTTTTAATTTCCTTTGTTCTTTGTTGCTTAGCATTAGATTGCATTTAGATTTGTATTGCATGTTTGATCTGATCTATTTCTTTCTGCATTTTCTAGGCATTACATTTGGTGAACCCGACGTGAAGACACCATCTTCGCGTATATGTAGACTTCTTTTTTTTTTTGGTAGGTTTTTCATATGGAACGATGCATCAGCTTGATGAAATGCCACAATTGACATTTGGAGATGCATTAGTTTGACGATGCAACACAATTGATTTTCTGAACCACATTTGACACCAGAAATGACGCATCTGAAAAATTCTAATGCATTTGCAAATTCCTGAACCACAACTAACTGGTAAAATATTGAGAACACAATTGCAAAAAACATCGACACATTTGATTAGTAAAATAGCGATGCAATTGACTAGTATGTTCCTTTTTTTTTGTTTTCGGAAATCTAAAATTTTCAATTGATTTGTGTGTTACTAATATTGTATTTTCAACGTGTGGCCTCTTTGTTTTGGAGTTAATGGGTCTTTGCAGGACAATTGATGAAGGCAATACTGAAAACTACTAATGAATCTTTTTTGCAGAATGCATGTCGAAGACCTTAGTTAAATTTTTGAAACAAATTGTTTGGTAGTGTAGCAAATCTTTCATTTGGTTTAAAATTATCAAGTGTCTACTATGTTTGGTGCAAAAGAACAACTGTGTATTACCCTTACAATTTGGTACATTGAAGTATCCTCTCCCCTTACACATCCGTACGATCTTGGGTGTAAGAGAAATGGTTACCAACTCTAGAACTTGGGCCTGTTCTGGTGGGAAAAAGTACTCACCCCAGGATGACTCAGACTGGTAGCACCTTGAACCTGAGGGACTTCTAGCCAATATATAAAAGTAGATTCTTGGTGAAATCCCAAGAATCACGTATATGGTTCTGACGAGATGGATCCAAAAGGGGACTCTCACTGCATGGATCATGCCCTACAAATGAAATGCCCATATTAAACACCTTTTGTATTAGAGACCAACCATTTTTGGATGTTGCTTGGTATAGTGCAGGGTACAGTATCATGCCCGAAGATACTCATTACTGATCCCCTTGAGTAGAGATAGCAGTTCTTGGGAGGTCATTGCCCAAAGAATTTGAAATTGGTGTGCTTGAATGACGTTAATGAGTCATGGAGGGGAGCCAATGCCACCAAATTTCTAAGCTATCTGCTCTCGAGAAGGAAAGGTGTTTATCACCAATCCACGGTATTTCTGTGGGCTATACCATGTATACAAACCCTTGGAATTTTGGACTATTAGGATTGTACTTGTCTCTTATCAAATTACACATTCTTTGAGTCCAAATCAAACTGAAAACACTTTGTCTTATGATTGTCCTTGTTTGCCAGAATTTGATCATGGAAACAAAGTCAGTTTTAAATCTCAAATCACTAAAAATACACAGAGAGTCACAATTGTTCACCAGAAGGTTGCAATTGATTTTTAGAGTCGCATCTGTTTAACTTCGAGTCGCATCTGTTTAGCGTAGAGTCGCATCTGATAGATTAGCTCGCATTTGATTTGCGAAAAATTGCATATATTATATTTTGAGTCGCAACTATCATTACGAGTCACATCTATGAGAAAGTTAACAGCATTTGTTAGAATCAGACATTAAACTTTATCAGGGACACACAATTGATAATAAAAAAACTGTAACTATTAAACTGAACCGTATATGTGAAATCCCATGACACATTTTCCTGATTATGAAACTAGAATTTACGGTCACTGTCTAGTCAACATGGTTATACCAATTTTTTAGTTGTCTTTCCACAAGCAGTCATTGAACATAAACCTAAAATGATTTGCTCAATCTTGCATCCTTTAGGTTCATTTAGTCATTACCATAGTTGTCCTAATTCAGAGTTTGGTCTCATCTTAGAGTACATTTTTTTTTCCTTTAGAGTAAACTTCTAGGAAGGTTATTTTTACAAAATTTAGGATAGGTCCACCATCTACACTTTAGAAAAATCATAGCATCAAAAAAATGTCATTGAACCTAGTCTTATCATTTTATCCTTTGTCCTACAAAGAGTCCATCCTAGCTCATCAATCTAATTAGGAAGCTCAACTTGTCTTTGATCCTCATCCTACATTGGCTCCTTGACTCAACTAGATTGACACCTTGGTTAGACTTTAGGTAGTTGGTCCCTCCATCTTGGGTTAACAGAATTGATTACTCTAGAGCCTTGCGTAGACTTTGGATCTTTAGATTTTAGACTAGTTTCAACCTAGATCATTCCTTATTTTGCATTTAGAAAATCCCAAAAAACATAGACTAGAGTCATACTATCCATAGGCGTAGTTTTGCATTCCTTACATATTGAGCTTATCTTACATGGTTGAAACTAGATCTAGGAGAAAAGAGAGAGAAAAAATGTCGAACCCAAATGAATTCATCAATCCATTCTCCACTAGACCTCACAAGACTCTATTAAACAAATTCACCACTAGAAACACTCAAGGTCACATTACTACAAAAGACATAGAGGCTTCCACACAGGACCCTAAGTTTTCCTCTTTCGTAGATGAGTATCTAGAAAATGATCATCAACGCCAAATTGCTAGTTGAAGGTGCTACCTTACCTACAAGATTTGATATAAAAACCTTGCAAACTCAACCTACACAAGGGACAAATACAATGACTGCTAGTACTACTATACCTTAGGTGAGCACAACCATACCATCTGGTACACCTACATAGAGTACGAAAACCCATAGTCTCCCTTTGGTATGTCGGGCATGACATCAGGATTTAATGTCACTGTAGGGGCATCATCATCCACTCCCTTTGGTCCTCTTGTTGGGAGTAAAATACCTAAAACATCCACTTCTACACCATATTTCAGTGTCACGAGTACCATACCACATTCAATAGCCATATCTACTACTAGTGTCACGAGTACCATACCATAGTCAACACGAGTACCATACCACAGTTGATGGACATACCTAGTGCTCAAGTCACCAGTACTATACTACAGATTACACAAACATGAGGTATTCCCTCATTCTGATATGGCAATCAGAATCCATTCTCCCAGGCTGGCAACCAGAATCCATTCACTCAGATTCTGAACCAGAATCCATTCACTCAGATTTTGAATCAGAATCTCTTTGCCCATACTACCAATCAGAATCCATTTACACAGATTCTGAATCAAAATCCTTTCTCCCAGATTGGTAGTCAGAATCTATTCACACAGATCCCAATCGAAAACCAATTTATGCAGATTCTGGATGAGAACATGTTTACCAACATTTCGAATCCAAACCCACCTCAAATACCAATGTTCAATCGAAACCCATAACAAGACTTTGGATTTCAGAATACATACACGAATCCGCATAATCTGCCTAACACATCCTTGACTCAATTTGACATCTTACAAACACAAATGCATACACTACAAATGCAAATGGATAACATGTCGGTGTCAACTAAGAAATCCTTTTCAACAAAGGACATTTGTCCATTTCCTTTTGATAGATCATTGTATATGACCCTTTTCCCTCACAGATATGTCATACCGAATCTCCCTAAGTACAATGGTAAACAAAATCCAATAGAAAATATAAGGGAATTTTCTACCATATCCATAGATGTCGCCTATGACCCCACATATATTATGAGACTATTTCCAAGAATTCTTGTAGGAATTGCACTAGAGTGGTTTTCAGGTCTCGACTCTGGCATCAGATCTCGGGGTGATCTGGTTGAGAAATTTGTGGAACAATTCTCCTTCAACATAGACCATGAGATAAATATAGCAACCTTGTGTCACACAACACAAGATGAAGGTGAAAAATTTATCGCTTTCTTCTAGAGATGGAGGACTATAGCTAGCCAATGTCCTATCGAGATACCTGAAAAACAAAAAGTTACTATGTTCCAAGAAAACCTTCATGCAAAACTAAGGAGTAACTTAAGGGTACATTGTTGTACATCTTTTCAGAACTAGTGGAAAATGGGTTATAATAGAAAAAGATCTCATTGAAAAAGGCAAACTTAAGACATCAACATCCAATAGAAATTTGATCATGCAAAACACCCCCACGACAGAAATAGATTTTGGTCTTGCAACAAAAATTCCACCAATGATGGGGTAGTTGATGCTAAAATGGTACAAGTAGGACCACTCCTCAAATTACAAGGGCCTCAAACTTTTGGCAACACACTTAATGCTGTCAATCAACCTCCTAACATGGTCCAAAATACTCAACATCCACAACAACAAAGGAGATTTCAAAAATGTGAGTTCACTCCCTTAGGGGAACCCATTGAGTCCATATTCAAACAACTGCAGGAACCAAGACAATACGATCTAGGAGAATTTAAACTAGTTTGGTGGGATGATAATGCCTTTTGTGATTATCATAGAACTAAGGGACATAACCTACAAAACTATCGACAACTGAAGAATATCATACATGATCTTGTCGAAAGGAAAATAATTGAAGTTAGTGGATGGAAACAAAAGTCATCAAACAATGACCATCAAGTCTTTTATGATCCACTACATGACCATGGGAAAGGAACTGTTCCCAGTTCGAGTACTAAGAGCAATATGTCAGCCAACTATGTGAGTATCAAGCATGATTATAATGGTGGAAAAATCATTCATCACCTTTGCGCTGCTAATGAGAATATCAATACCATTACTATCAATACAAATCTTGAGTACGTGGTCAATACTCGCCATACTAAGATCACTATCCAAGGCCCTCCATTGCAACAAACACCACAACCTTCCAAGTTACAATATAACCTACTTGACCACTTGGGGAAGACCCCAACCCAAATCTCAATCTTGGAACTATTGTGTATTTCCCCTAAGCATCGATCTATTCTTGATAAGAATTTACAGAACACCACGGTCCCTAATGACCTTGATGTCAATCATTTCTAGGAAATGGTGGGCTACTTGACCAATAATCACCATGCCACATTTTATGAACAAGACTATGCAACTAAAAAGATGAACCATAACGATCGTTTACATCTAGAAGTCCTTATTGATGATACCAAAGTTATATAAGTTTTGGTAGACGAAGGAGCAGGGTTAAATCTGTATACTTTAAAATTGAATAAGGGATTAGGTTTCTTAGAAGCATGCATAGACACAACCAAAAGTATTGTCATTAAACTTATGATGATGAGGAACAAAAATCAAAGGGGGTGGTAACACTTCCTATCAGAATTGATCTTGCGGTAATGGAGACAAAGTTCCAGGTCTTGGATCTCAACCTTCCTTATAACCTTTTTCTAGGCAGACCATGGATTCATGCCATGAAGGAAATCCCCTCCACATATCATCAGCATCTCAAATTCCCTTACAATGGCACTAAAATAACCATAGATGGTGACTTGGAGCCATTCCAATATTGTACCAATCTAAAAGAGATACCCCAACACTAGGTGCCAGTAAATCAAGAGGCTTCATTGTCCAATCCATCTCCCTATGTTGATCCATCCACACTCACTCAAACATATATTTCTCCCTCAATTCCTACCATTCCTAGAGTTGAGATCCAAGACAAGGGTTGTGGAGAGTATTACATGAAAACATATTATTGTGTTAGCCATCTGATTCCTCCTAAGTCATACGGTTTACCTACATCAGATAGGGGATAGTCTATGGTCACTATACATGTTCCTCCCACAACAACTTTCACTAAATGGGGAGAATTAAGCAAAGAAGTTGTAGATATAGAAGATGTCATTTCCTGGTTGTATAAGGAAAATCATGAAGACCCTTCCTCACTTGCTCACATTCCTATAGATCCATATGGAAAGGGTTTTACAATTATGTAGAGCAAGGGGTATAATGGACAAAGTCGTTTAGGCTTAAACCAAGATGGGAGGATTGAACCAATATTTTTCTCTCAGTGGCCAAAAGGCTTAGGGCTAGGGTTTCAAATGATTCAGATTGGCATTCCTAGTACCACATCACCCTTAATCAAGGAATTAAGTGCTTCAAAAGATATTGAGACATCTCACAAACCATCTGACCAACACCACTGTGACTCCCCCGACTCTAACGATTATGAGTGGGATTCCCTATCCGTTACCTCTTCCATGGACCTTGAAAAGTTATTTGGAGAACTTGAATTAATGTTAAGATCCTCACCAAATCCATTGAATTCCCGTCCACCAAAGAAAATGACAAAGGAGGAGAGGTTTAAACACTACTATTGGGAATCACTTGATCCTACCTCTTGGAAACTTGATACATCTGTTTCAGATAACCAAACCTTGGCATTAGGCCCACCTATCAATCTGCCTAGACCTAAACCTAAGAGAAAACATGACTTAGTACAAGACTTTTGTGACCATATGAATAATTCAATCCTTACCTTGACCCCATTAAACTTTGATAACTCCGATGATGAAATGCCCTTAGTCTATCCCCAACTCATTGATTGGGACCAACAAGACATACCCATCTTAGACATTTTTGAGAACAACAAAGCAATTGATGAGTTCCTAGGATTACGAGAAGGCATACCTAACGGTGATCACAAGGCTGGTTTTACCATTGACTTGGACAACAAAGCATATTTTGGGGAATCTATTGAACCCTCCAGTCACAAAAATGAGAAAAAGAATAAACAAGATAAAAAGGATGAGTCCCTAGGTGAAAACCGAAAGGCACCTTTAGACAATGAAAAAGTAAAAAGAAAGGACACATCTGAAGGTGAAAACCTCTCTGAGGCACCTAAGGATGGAGTTTTGAACATTCTCCCCATTGAACAAGAAAAGTCACACATGCTCATTGAAGAATCGATATAAGTCAACATAGGTACGAAAGAGAATCCTCGGCTGGTTTATTTTGCACAGTCATTGACAATAGAAGAGCAGCTAGAGTTCCACAACTTCTTTGCACATAGAGATAAATTTTACTTGGTCATATGTAGACATGCCTAGTTTGGATCCTAAACTTGTTCTACATCACTTTCCCTTACAACTAGGTGCCAAACCAGTAAAACAGAAATTGGGAAAAATGCACCCACATATTGCTTTATTAGTCAAGGCAAAACTCAAGCAACTCTTAGATGTTGGTTTCATTAGATCTATTGACTATGCAGATTGGATTTCCAATCTTGTACTAGTCACTAAACCAATTGGGGGCATTCACATCTGCACTGATTTTAGAGATATCAATAAGGCTTGTCCTAAGGATGAATTCCTTTTACCTAACATAGACATGATAGTTGACATGACAACGTGATATGAGATGATGTCTCTTATGGATGGATTTTCAAGATATAATTAGATCAGAATTGCAACTGAAGACCAACCTAAGACAACTTTCACTTGTCCTTGGGGTATGTATTGCTGGAATGTTATGACCTTTGGACTCAAAAATGCTGGAGCAACTTATCAACGTGCCATGATCACCATCTTTCATGACCTAGTACACACTCTTATGGAGGATTATGTCGATGACCTTATTGTAAAATCCAAGATAAGGGAAGAACATTTACAAAATTTAGATAAGATATTTCAAAGGTTGGAGAAGTATAAAGTGAGACTCAATCCCAATAAATGTGTGTTTGGAGTCAAGTCAGGAAAGTTGTTAGGCTATATCATTTCCAAACGAGGCATTGAAGTGGATCCGGCTAAGGTAAAAGAAATCATAGACATGCCTCCACCCACTAATCTCAGTCAACTAAGGATGCTACAAAGAAGATTGCAATCCATCAGAAGATTTATAATGTAGTTAGCAGATAAGACACATCCTTTTCAATATTTACTTAAGAAAGGGGTACCCTTTGCATGGATAGTTAGGTACGGGGAGGCCTTTCAATTGATTAAGGAATATTTAATCACACCACTAGTATTAATGCCACCTATTGAAGGAAGACCATTGATTCTTTATATTACAACAACCCATTCATCACTCAAAGCATTGCTTGCACAAAATGATGATGAAGGTCATGAAAGGGCAGTCTATTATATCAGTCAGACTTTGGTAGGTTATGAGCTCAACTATAGTACCATTGAACATGTCTGTCTTGTGGTAGTATTAGCTACCCAAAAACTAAGGCATTATATGCTAAACCACCAAGCAATGCTGATTGCTAAAATAGATCCTCTGAAATATCTTCTCAGCAAGGCAACATTAACTAGGCGATTGGCCAAATGGGTTATGATACTTAGTGAGTGTGATATCCAGTATGTAGAAAGAAAGGATATTAAGGGACAAGTCATTGCAGATCAGTTAGCTGACACACCAATACAAGTCGATCACCCATTAGCTATAGACTTTTTTGATGAGTTTATATTTACAATTTACCCAAACATAGCATGGAAACTGTACTTTGATGGCTCACATACAAGTCATGGCTCAAGGGCTGGTATACTGTTTATCACACCATAGGGTGATTCCATCCCTAAGTCATTCAGGATTGCATTCCCATGTACTAAAAACATAGTAGAATATGAGGCTCTAGTGACAGGGTTACACATGGAAGTCAAGTGGAAAATTAAGAATTTACAAATATATGGTGATTCTCAACTAGTAATTAGATAGGTAAATGATGTTTATGAGACTAAGGATGAGAAGATTTCTCCCTATAAACATATGGCTGATAGCTTTAAAGAGTACTTTGAAAAAGTTGAATTTCATCAGATACCTCGTGTTTTAAATAGGGCAAAAGATGCTATGGCTACAATTGCATCACTTCTCGACATTCCTAACAACGTGCCTAAGTTTAAGTTCTTGGTAGAGCAGCTTTTGGTCCTAGCCTATGATATCCTAGATTCTGAAATGGTGTTTGACATTGTTGGTCCTGATTCTCCATGGTACAAAGAAATCTATGACTACCTTCATGCCGAAGTCATACCCACTGGCCTATCAAAAAACCAATGTAGGACATTCCTCTACAAGTCAGCCAAATACATCATCGTCGGAGACACCCTATATAGATGTGCCTTAGATAATACCCTACTGAGATGTCTTGATTCTACTGAAGCACAAGCAACCTTGCGTGGGGTGCATGAGGGTATATGTGGTTCCCATTCTAGCAGTCCTACCTTAGCCAAAAAGATTATGAGACTGGGTTATTATTGGCCTACTATGGAAAAGGACTCATATGTCTTTGTAAAGAAATGCCATCAATGCCAAGTTCATGGAGACTTGATACATGCACCAACACAAGAGCTCCATCCTATAACGTCACCATGGCCCTTCACCCAATGGGGACTTGACCTCATAGGTAAGATCCACCCCACATCATCTAATGGTTATAAATTCATCATCACTACCACTAAATACTTTACAAAGTGGATTGAAGCCATTCCTATGACATACATTACTAGCACACAGATTTCTAAGTTTATCCTGAACTATATCATCTGTCAGTATGGTGTCCCTTAGTCCATAATCACAGATAATGGCCACCCATTTAAGAACCAAGAAGTCTTCCACCTTTGTGATGAATTTCATGTTCGACATCACTTTTCCACTCTATACTGCCCACAGGGTAAT
The DNA here is from genome assembly GCA_007258455.2 of Sequoia sempervirens. NCBI lineage: Eukaryota > Viridiplantae > Streptophyta > Pinopsida > Cupressales > Cupressaceae > Sequoia > Sequoia sempervirens. The sequence continues at coordinate 1,185,779,089 of VDFB02271358.1, forward strand.
GACCAAGCAAAGGCATCTAACAAAACCATCATTAGAATCCTCAAGAAGACTGTCAATGATGCTGGTCGTGACTAGCATTTAAAGCTTAATCCTACCTTATGGGCTTATCACACAAGTATCCGTACTTCCACTGGTGCCACTCCCTATTCACTAGTATTTGGTTCTGAAGCCATTCTTCCTATTGGGGTTGATATACCTTCCCTCAGGGTATCCTTGAAAGGCCACATTGATGATGAAGAGTACCGAGTATCGAGACTCCATGAGCTAGAATTCTTGGATGAGCGAAGACAGAAGGCACTAGACCATCTCCAATCATATCATAATTTCCTTTGTTGTAGCTATAACAGGAAGGTATTGAACATAAACTTTTACATTGGTGACCTGGTTTTAATGGAGAACCCAAAGAATCAAGCAAAAAGGAAAAAACCATGAATGTTCGAACCAAACTGGTTAGGACTTTATATTGTTATAGAAGCTTTTGGATCATGAGCATACCAACTCTCTACTCCTGAAGGGGAACCATTTTCCTCACCAATCAATAGTCTGCATCTGAAGAATTTCTATGCATAGCTTCTGAGAGCCTTGTATTAATTAGGAAAAATACAAAAAAATTAGAAAAGAAAAAAATCATTACCAAGGTGAAAACTTGGCAAACAGGTGTCTTGGAAAATAGGCATCCAATAGTGAAAACCACTTTGGTGTTGCTTTGGATAGGTACCATGGTGAAAACCTGGCAAACAGGCACCATGTGTACTTGACTCTGCTCCTTTGTCTACTATTATTCTAATCTAGCCTACCCTGTACATAGTCTTTATCCCTGTACATACTACCTATCCCTATACATATCCCTTATCTTTCATATCCATCACTTGTATATACCATTCATAATAAGTGGTAGTCTTTCCCATAGCTTGGAACAATTGACATTGAGTGCATTTCATATCCCCCATTTTACCCTATTCATAATCAATTGGTCTTATACTCGACTGGGGGGCAAACACTTGACATGCGTCATATCGATTCTTACATTGGCTTTGTTGAAGACGTAAAACCATAGAAAAATACAAAAAAAAATTCACAAAATGCCTTGAGAAAATACAAAAATATCAAAAAACTTCAAAAAGACAAAAAAAAAAAACATGTCAACAATAAAAAAAACAGAGTCAAAATCAGTTGCACTTTCCAATCTTTGTCGTTTGTTGAACTACGTTGCCTCTGTGACTGGACATAGGCAAGGCCATCTTCCGATGTGCCCTTGAGGCATTAGGTTAGTTTGTTTAGGCTAGTCTGTATAAAATCATGATTCAATCCATATGTCTATATGACAAGGTCATTGGTCATGTCAAACTATGAGGCCTCTACGTGTATAACGTAGGAAAGGCCATCAATCGATGACCCCTCGAGGCCACACTAGGTCAGTCCATTAGGGTTCATCACATTTACTTTCACACATGTCTTCTATTTGTAGTCAGTCTTGTCATTCAAGGTCAAGTCAAACTACGAGGTCTCTGTGTGTATAACGTAGGCAAGGCCATCAATCGACGAGCCCCCGATGCCACACTAGGTCAGTCCTTTAGGGTTCTTCGTCATACATAGCCAATTGTCCACACATCATATCAAGTCATGCATCAATTTGGTGAACAAGTCAGCAATGTCTCTAAGTCAAATCAAACAACTTGCCAAATGAAACAATTAAAATAGATAAACTAATGTCTGCTACAGGATGTGTCCTTCGTGGAAACAAACATCATCATAGTGATCAACCTGTATCTTGTTCAGGATGAGTCCTTCCTGAATATTGATATCAGCAAAACAATCTATGTCTTATACAGGATGAGTCCTTCCTGCATAATCGACATTGTCAAACAATCAAACATAGCCTTACACAGGTTATCACATCAACAACATCTAATTGAATGTCTTATATGATACATGTATTTATGAAACCATGCTTTGTCATTCCTTATATAGATAGTCATAACATCAAAACCAAACTCACAGTCTTATCTAGTATGTGTATCTCTTGAATTCAAGCTCTATCAATCAATCCTTCTACCAATCAAAACAAATCAAACAAACAGATCAAGTTTTGGAAAATATTTTACTAGCTTTTTGAATTTTTGACTTATTTATCTTATCTTTTCACTTGGATTTATGATGGGAATTATGTTACTAGGTTTCTCAAGGATGTCCCATGAAGGATTTAGAGAGTCCACGATGATTCAAAATTCTATTTTCATTGACTACTGTCTATCAATTGTCTTTTAAATTGGATTTTGAGTCATGTTACTAGTTTCCTCAAGGATGTCCCATGAAGGATTTAGAGGAGCGATGATGTCTCATGACCAGTCTTTTACTTTGTTTGCTGTCTGTGGTTTGTCTTGACAAAAAGACTGGGGCAACTTAAGCCCTTAGTATGAGTTAACGACAATCCTTGTCTATGAATGTCTATTATTAGCAAGTGGATGACCTTGCACACCTTGATCTATGTCATATCATGGTGTTTTTCTCCATGTGTATTAGTCCCGCCCAATGATGATAAAGTGTAATACCTTTTGTGATACAACAAAACATTGAAGATTGCTAATTCTAACATCCATCTCATTTCTTTTATTATTTCTCAATCTTTCTTTCCGCACTAACAGTTCTTCTTTCTTGCATTATGACGGAGTCCTATGACACACAACAATATAAGTCATCCTACATACACATACATGTTAGAAAAATACATACATATAGGCATTTATCATATCTAGGTCATCATGGCTTAATAGACATTCATCATCATACAATACATATCATAAGCATTCTATGTACAAAACAAATGTAAATACATGCATCACATTGCATTTGTATAGCATCACATGTAGCATGCATTGTACATATAACATCATATTGCATCTCATAACTATAAACTGTATACATCATATAGAATCAACATCACATAGAATCAACATTATATCATTAGCTGCGTTGATCAACACATCATAAAATAGATATGATCATCCATCACATAGGCATATCATATAAACATCATATTTACAAATAAATGACTGCATAATCAATAAATAGAAATGCATATCATGAGAATCACTGCCAAAATCATATATATATATCACTCAACAATGTCACATCACAATGTCATAATGTATCAATAAACATGGAAGCCCATAGGCTGTAGAATCACAATACAATGTCTCGATACATATCAAGAAGTATCCATATCCTGAACTACCACTACTGTCATGGCTAGAGTGTGCTGATGACTGATGTTGAGAACCTGATGACCTGTGAGTTGAGTGGGGCTTGTCATATAGACCTGCTCTGCGTGGCTGCTCCACACCTTCTGTGCTCATTGTCCTGGAGGGGGTCCTGGTCTGAGACCTCTCACTGCGTGCCTCTGAAAAGCTCAGAGCTTGTATCTCTAGAGGAACTGTAGTCTCATATAGATCCCTATAATAGGTGGCCCTCTCTCCGGCTCTGACTAACTCTCTGCAAAAAGCAGCGGCTAGCCCAGTACACAAAACTCTAATCTCTATAAATCTCTGCTTTGTCTCATGCCTCTGAGCTATGGCCTGATCTTTTTCCATGATGGCCTTGTCCCTCTCCATTATGAAAATTCTCTCTTAGACATCATAACCCGCATCTGCTCCTCCAAGGAAGCAATCTGGGCACACAATGTAGCCGTATCGGGATCAACTGCCCCTGTGTCATCCTGTCTGGCCCTTAATACACCATCCTCCTCCTCATCCAACTCCTCTAGAATCCTATCCTGAATCTCTCTCTCATGATCATCCTCCTCCTTGTCATCATCCTGGTAGGCACCTAGCAAGCCCAAGGCATCAATCTCTGCCTCCTCTCTATCTGCCTCCTCCTCTACAAGAATATCTGGAATGGCCTCCTCTGCAGGCTGCTCCTCTCCACCAATCTCAACATCCACCTTCTCCCCTCCTCTACCAATATTTGGCATGGCCACATTCTCCTCTCCCCATCCCTCCTCACGTATCAATGATAGTAGTGGCCCTTGTCCCCTCCATCCACATCTCCCTCTCCTACCACGTCTTTGACCACCTCCATCATCATCTCCACTATCACCAATACCTCCTCCACCTCTCCACCCTCTACCTCTACCATGCCTACCGCACGGTCCTATCCCTCGCTGCTCTATCGGCGCCGGCTGATTTGGATCTATCAAGGGAATTGGTCTATGCACAACCCACCACTGATCATAATCCTCCATGGTACCTGGGTCTATCAGACCATCTCTCCATCCCCAAGGAACTTCCTGCAATGCATCAATGTCTACCTCCGAAGTGGCCACTGGAATCTCTAGACCCCACAGAGAGATCTCTCGCGAAGACCTCATGAACTCTGCACGTCCTCTCGGCACATCCTGTACCTCTTCAAACTGCCACAATACATAATTTGGAAGGTGACACTCTATGATGTGGACATGTGAAACAATCCATCCAATCAAGTACTGAGTTTGGGGGAAAAACGAAAAGTGCTCATCCTCCTCTGACCACTCTACACATCCCAGGTATGGCCTTCATGTAAACTGAACCATCATGTCTATAAAATGCTAGAAGTACCCAGTGTTTCCCATGTGGTGTTGAGTATTTGTCCCCACATAGCGGAAAGCATAGGGAGCTCCGTGCTAAACATCCAATGTAACTAGTGGCCGAAAGATAGTGATGTGTTCCCACATCCATCCATCAGGAGTGTGTTACCACAACTCATAGACTATGCCTCTCGATAGGAAATATCATGCAAATTAAAGTACAACATGCCAAGGAGACATAGACCCCATGCATATACCTCATGTCTCTCTAGCATCCCTACCAACATCTCCCCCCAACCCATGGGAAAACCATGACCTCAACGGTCAGGAAGCACTATGCAACCTATCAAGGTACACACTAGATAGTCTAGCCGCCTATACCTCTGTGCCAACACACACCATCTAATCTCATAGTGGTCGAACCCTAACTGTCTAACGTTTTGTGTGGGTAGTATCTGCACATCTTTGTAACACCCCATTGGGTATCATACCTCACCCATGTGCCTTTGATAGGAAGTTTGAGGATCCTGTAGACATCCTCCAAAGTAACTGTAGGCTCTCTAGTAGGCAGGTGAAAGGAAGATGTATCTGAGTGCCACTGCTCACATAATGTTGTCAATAAACCATAGTTCACCCAAATCTAGGGCATGTTTGTAACATGTAGTAGACCTAGGTGCCATAGGAAACATCGCTCTATGCTTCGAAAGCTGTCTCAAAAGCAAAAAGTCATGGGCCTCAACTCTTGTGTATATACATTGTCCAACACAACCTGCAATGGCATTATACATGCCTCATGTCAGCATCAAACATCTATCCTAGTGCAAAATGACTAAATTAATTGCTATTCAAATGCGTCATAATTTTGTAAATGCGTAATTATTGTGCACATGCATCATTGTTTTACATATGCATTGCGGAAAACTCAAATGCCTCATTCAATTCAACATATGTGTCACTCTTTTTCAAATGCGTAACTTTACAATGCATATGCGTGCATAATAACAAATGTGTTTGCACAAATTATCTATCATTTGCAACTATGAAAATGAAAAAACAAATGCGTCGAACTAAATTTCATATGCGTTGATCTATAACAAATGTGTCAAAATAAATTACATATGCATTGTTCTATATCACATGCATTAAATTAAACTCCAAATGAATTGAACTGCATAAAAACTACACTAACCTATCTATGTGATATTTCAAATGTGTTGATTCACATTCAAATGCACCATTTGTGCATGCACATTCAGCGTTTTAATAAAGTGACGCATAATTAAAATTCAAATTAAATGCATAAAAACACATGCAAATTAAGAAATTTCAAAAGTCAAGTTTGAGGTACATACCAGGGGGTCTACGTCAACTGGCTGCCTGAATGTCCAGATCCTGTATGCACAATGGTGGGTGTTCAGAACGAGAGACATCGTTGCTATGGGTGCAGAGTAAAATCTCATTTCTAAAGCTAGGTGGGTGAAAATTAATTGGTTTTTACCCCAATTTCTATTTATACCTAGGGTTTTGGTGGCATTCTTTTCTACTGGCCGCATCAAATTCCAACTTCAATTGACCCATACCCGTCCCTACCACTTCCAACTTCTATTCCGTCAACTCCACTGCATTTCTGTCTATCTAATGGACTAATCGGGATCATTTCCAAAATTTTCTAAACTTTTTCGAAAATTTGTCAATTTTCCCTAGGGGGCATACCTTCACCTGTTTACACCACGGCATGACTGGGGCATATTTTTATTGATTTTCTTTGACACAACACTGAAATGACATTGTATCAAAGAGGGGAAAATGTAGACACTGAAATTTGGTCTAAGCCTAGGACTTCAATATTCTTCATAATTCATATTCTTCATGGTCATGATTAAATAATGTCAATTATTCAATTATTCTCTATAGTCTGTTACTTCTTCTATTAATTAAATAATTTTAATTATTTAATTAATTCACACTTTTCTTTATTCTATCAGATTAATTAAATAAATGCTTTTTATTTAATTATGTTACTAATTAACCTTATCGTTCTTGTCAAATTAAATAAATTCTTATTTAATTTACTCTTTATCATACTTCAACTATAATTAAATAAATTCTCTATTTATTTAATTATTCATTTAAATCCCTTCATCACTTAATTAAATAAATCTTATTTATTTAATTATTCTTCAAATATCAAATCTTGAATTCTATTTTAACGCATTCCTCTATATTTAGATAATTGTGTGAGTTATCTAAGTATTCACTTTGACTCGACTCGACATCTATTCAAATCGCTTTGTTAACTGTTGATTTAATATCTGAATGGATTTCACGAGTAATCTATTTGTCATATCATTTAGTCATCTAGTTCTAACTCAATTGTGTGTACATGCATATTAATTAAATATTCCTATTTAATTAATTAAATCTTGTGCATGCATTCAAATAGAGAGTTGCTTTAATCCATCTTTATCTTTGTCATGCAAAGACTATTCTTCTTTTTTCAAATACCAAACTTGAAGATTAAATCATTTATTTAATCTTTAATTCTATTTCTAATTTGTATCACTTGTGTCACTACTAAAAATTATCATAATGCATGTCTAATCTATTGATCTCAACTGTTCATTGATCTTTTGATCCTGGCTTGTCATTCGAATGATCAATTTTTAATAAATTGACCTATCTTTATTCATTCCACTCTCTCTCGAAATCTTATGAATTTTTTGAGCAACTATCTTGAATCTTTGATGTTTTTCTAAATCACTATCATAGGCTATACTTGCACGAACTATTGAAAATATGAGGGCTATTATACTACAACAACAAAATGAAGAAGGGAAATCGAGATGAATCATGGAAATATGTACAAATTTGGTGAGATTATTCAAGTTTTATTTAGGTTTTTGACTTTCATTTATTTTTTGTTGCTTAGCATTAGATTGCATTTATATTTGTATTGCATGTTTGCTCTGATTTGTTTCTTTCTACATTTTCTATATGTTACAACGCCATGCACCAAACACACATCTGCCACATCTTGTAGGTGTTTTCAAGCCTTCCCATGTGAATTTTGGTACAACCTTCAAAGTAGAGGTTGGTATAGGGGCCCAAATGGTGGGTGCTACTGGTACTATAAGAGGGTTTTCAGAGTCCCATGCCACATAATTTTTTTTATCAATTAGTGACATGGTTGTTGGAGGGATTGGAAAGTTCACTGGATGGGTTCTTATTTATATTGTTACTAGCGGTGGCACTAGTAGGTCATGGTTGTTCGCTATTTGGGATCTAGTAACAAGCCTATGGCTTATACACCTAGTTTAGATTTAGATACATTAATGATAGTCCCAACATGCGTGCTAGAAAAAGAACTATAATGCCTCAAAATTCCAAGCAACAACCTTTTGGAAAACTCAGTTAATGGGGGGACCAATTATGTAAAACTAAGTGACCTCCAAGTTTTTTAAAGAAGTCAACACCTTCTATATTTGGGGGGTTGGAAAGGGAGAAGGAAGCATATATATAAAATAAAAATCTAACCTAAGGCGATGCGCCAAGATGTAAGTTAGTAGGCACAAAAAATCTTCCCTTTTGGTGAGATTTAAGGGCCCATTCAACAATCTGCATGTCTGAAAATAACAAAAACATAGATGAAAAACCCAAGAAGTCTATTAAGTCATAAAATAACTTCCATACACATTCACTGAAAAGAAGAGTCCAAGACATGGTCTGAATCAACAAACTTATATTGAAATTATAGAGGTTATGCACATAAACTACTAAGTACAATAAGACATAGTATAATGTTTTGTTAACTAAGAAATAGAAAGGCTGAACAAAAATGGCACAGTCTGTGAGTCTTAATGCAATAATCAAAAACAATACAAAGGCCTAGTTTCTTTCAACAATTTTTCTATGTATCTTTTGAACTCATTTTTGAAAAGTTGAAGTAGTATATATAGAAAATCATCCCACCACCTAAGAGCTAGTAACTAAAAAGATTCTTAGGAACAAGCAATGATGTCCATCATAATGATTTCCCATGGCCATTACAACATAAAATATTTTTAAACATAAAATTCAATAGCCTTTGAATGAGATGCATCCCTCTACAAATGATGACTGTGGTTCCAGTGTGGAAGTAGCAAAATTCCCATGCAAACACTTGTCGCTCACCCATAGAATTGGTTAGGACACGTGGTGACAAGATGGGACTTGTCATTCATTCTTACCTTCTGATGATGAAATTACCCATGGAGAAGACACATGGAGAAGTCTTCATTTTGAGCACTAACCATGGGGTCCATGATAAGGTCCCTACAGAATGATGCTATGTGGCACACAAGCAAAGCTTGGTAGAGAAGCAAAGGGGAGCGGGCTCACAAAGGCCCATGTTGTTGAGATGTGGAGACATGGTGGGGCTTGAAAAAGAAGCAAGGGAGGAAATATTTCCAAGGACCACATGGCAGACATGTAGAGAAAGTGGGAAAAACTCTTCAAAAAGGGCCCAAAGATATATACAAACACACGAGGCGTAGGTTGGGGTCAAGTAAAACACTAATCAACCCGAAGGGAGCTCTAGGTATTTTTAATCCATAGGACTCATATGCCACTTGTGGCATATGATTTCCATGTGGCCTAAAATCAAATTTAATTCAAATTCTTGGTGGGATTTTTTCCTCTTAAATCTGATGTCGACTTGTAGTGTTGTAATTTTATGAAATTTGGCATAAACAAGTATAAATACAAGGTTATTTCACTCATTTTCACCTAAGAATTTCAAGATAGCATGTCTTATAGAAAACTTGAGTATACAAGAGCCTTCAAGAGTTTACAAGACTTCACAAGATTATTCAAGAGCATCCTTACAACATTCAAGGGAAAATTTCTTCATCAATTGTTGCAACAATTCAAGATTCATCATCATGTCAAGGTTATCAAGCATCAAGCATGTTGTTCAACTAGTGTTGTGATGTTGCATTCAAGATCCAAGGTTAAGCATTGTTCTACACTTATTTCAAGATCTAGATCTACATCCTTCATTCCCATTTCATGTTAGATTTTTGATTTACAAGACATCATTCAAGGTATCATTATTCATGTTCCATGTTTCATGTCCTTATTTCATTATCTCATGATTTGGTTTAATTACCTAAAAGGGGTTTGACTAAGGAAAACCCCTATTCCCTAATAATCAACAAGTTTCTCTCTCTACATGTATGATTGTAGATCTAGGTATCTTGGATCTTGAAGGATCTTTGAAGATTAAGTTACAATATTGAATAAAGTTTTCCTAGTTGTTTCCTTGTTTGTAAGATCACGAAAAAGTTTCCTACAGGTTGCAATCAAAGTTTTAGACTTGCAAAGAAAGTGTGATAGAAAGAGTAGAATTAGAAGAGCCTATTCAAGTCTTAACCCTCTAAAAAATCATACTGGGACTGATATGAAACCTTGGGTATATGAGTCCTAGTACTTCCACTTTTTGAGTTTCAGAAGATTCAAATTAAGCACTATCATATTACAATTTTGGCACAAAAAACCTTGTCTGGGATTAAATTGCCCAAATTGGCACATGAGTACCAGTGGGCATCAAACAACAATTTTTTATAGGATTTTGGAGCTTGTTTTGACCTCATCACTCTTTTAGGTGCACCTTTGTTCATTTCTAGTTTGATACTTTTATTGTTAGTTTCATTTCCTCGGTCATTTGGTTAGGTTTTGCATGGTACTTTGCATCTTGCATTCATTTATTGTCTTTCCAAGCCCCAGTTTGGTGGTGAACCTTCTTATTGTCTCTAATAAAACCCTAGGATACATTATTTCAAGATCTCTTTCACCCTTTCTATCTACGGATTGAGATCCCTAAGGTTTCCTTGAGTGTAACAAGTGTGAAATAGGCATCCTATCATTGTGTGCCATTCCTCAAAGGTGGGTTGTACTACTTCCATTGCTACAGTTTACATCCTTTGATAAACTAAAAGTATGATCTTATTTCAGGTCTATTTTATTATTTTAATGAAGATCCTTGGTCTTGGGTGGGGTAAAAGTATAGGTTTGTGTCACACTTATGGTCAACAAAATAGTTTGAAGTGAAATGGTTTCATTCCAAATTTTTTTGGGAGAAATAGTTTTATCTAAAACCATGTGGCACCTACATGACACATCTAATTCTTAACCAAACACTTATGATTGTAGCCACCAAACTAATTTTTTTAAATAAAAAAATTAAACCAAGTTTCAATCTATATGAATTTTTTTAAGTGAATCCATTTTAGTTGTGAGGGCTTTGGTTGACACCATTTCACTCAAAATTGTCTATGTGGTTACCTATGTGGTAGCTTAACTCCTCTTCTGGGGAAAATAAAAAAATAACTTGAACTCTAGATTTATCCAACTAGGGATACTTTCATGATAATTTAAGAATAACCTTTTGTAGAGCTTGGACTCTAGAATCCATTTTTTAATACTTTGATTAGTTTAATCATGATTTTAATTTATTTTTTGTTGTAAGTAGGCCTTTATAATAAAACTTGAGGCTGATTAGAAATTTAAAAAATACTAAAACATATTTAATTATTTTGAAAATATATAGTGTATTAGAGGATAAAATCCCCTATAAGAGGGTATTTTTATTATTATAAAAAACAACATAGAAATATTTAGACAATAATTGATGCTGCATGAAAGCTATGATGTTTTGATTAAGTTTAACTTTACAAAATTATTAAAAAATAAATATCATAAAAAAATTATGATATGTGCTAGGACCCCAAAAATAAATAAGCCCAAGGTTGTGAACAACATCCATGAACTAAAGGCACATTTTATAATCAAGAGATTCATAGATACTCCCACTCCCTAAGCTAGATCATTGGTAGTGAATACAACTTTACTTAGTGAAGCCACAACCAAGAAGTAGGCAGATTTCAGTATATTGCAAGATCAATATATGAAAGTAGTTGTAGAGTTGAATTAGTTGAGGTTTCTTCAATTAGCATCTAAAATTGTAACAATTCCAATAGTTTCCACTTCATCAAGCTCAACATAACCATTCCCATCAGATAGGAAATATTTGGTTGCAAAGATAAAGGTGAACCAAATATTTTTGTGTATGGGGTCTCTCTTACACTTCTAGCATTTTGAACCTAAAAGGAGAGAGGTAAGAAAATCTTAATGGCTTACTCAAGAATAGAGCCTTGAGATTCCAATGCAAAGTAGATTGAAATATGTTAAAGGGGATTTTATTTAAGTTTGAAAATAGAGAAGAGGGGTTCACCACCAAGTGCAAACTTGGAAAATGCAAGATGCTTGAAAACACAATGTGATATGCAAAAATACCTAGAAAGATTAATAAAAATGCAAGTAATACATAATAGGAAAGTAAAATAGAAAATGTGCACCTACGAAACTTGTAGAGGTTGGAATGAAGACTAGAAATGATGTTGATTCTAAAATTTTGACCTACTGGGATTCATTCGCCATTTTGGGCGAATCAGTCCCAAATTTGGAAAATTGTATTAGAGCTTGTTTCTCACAAATGTGTATCCGAATCTACAAAAATTTCTGAAAAATAGATATAGTGGGACTCATTTTCTACTAATGGTGAATGAGTCCACTTTGACTTTTCTTAAAACTTGAAAGTGGAGTCAGAAGATCTCGATCTTCTCTTTCTGTTCCTCCAAGTGTCCAAATCCAAAGCCCTGATTTTTCGACACTGTAAGTGACTTTTTGTGAATATTTTGACCTTTCCAATAGGGAGATGACTTCAAAAATTTTGTAACTTATTCTTCAATGATATCTAAGCCTTCAAACCACCTAGATTTGCAATCACACAAAGAGAGAAAGAAAATGTTGATTGTTAGGGAATAGGGGTTTACCTTGGTCAAACCCTATTTAGCTAATTAAACCAAATGAAGAAATAATATGAGGAATGAACATGAAATAATGGAATTAGAACCTTTCCATGATGATAGATCTTGAATTGTTGCAACAATGGATGAAGAATCTGCCCTTGAATGACTTAGAAGTGATCTTGAAAGCTATCTTGATGAACTAACCCTAGGAACTTGCTTGACTTAAATTCATGATGAATGAATGAAATAATGATTAGAAGTTTCTTTATGTAGGAAATCCATTGAAATTCCCATTAATTTCCAACATTGAATAAAATTAAACTTAAAACCCAATCTTTCCTAATCAAACCTCAAAAATGGCCCAAATGGGACTCATCCACCATCTTGGGTGAATGGGTCCCACCTCGATGGTACTCATTCACCCATAGTGGTGAATGGATCCCATAGGGGCTCTTTTTCCAGTTGGGATTTCAGGGAGTGAATAAATTAGGTTTATATGTTGATTTTGTGAGGTCTTTGATCAAAATAAGCCTCGAGATGAACAATATGGGGTCATAGTGGCCTATTAATGATGATGTACAAAGGGTAATTTGGGCTAGGGATATAAATTTTAATGTGAAAGTGTGATCAAATACACTTTACGACATTAAAATGAGGTGCACATAGCCTAGAAAGGAACAACATCCAATGTGAATGTGTAAAACACATTACAACACTAGATTAAAATCAAGTTTAATTTATAAGCCTTCTAGATTAATGTGAGAATGGAATTAAATACATTTTATAGCATTGAATTAAGATAAAGATAGGTCCATTAGACTTAAATGCTTAATAAAAGTCTAGAAAAGTGTGAAAGTCATTTACAACACTTCACAACACATTTACAAGACATGCATTTTATTCAGTTTACAAGGGCCCAAGACCTAATGTGAATGTGTTATTAACATTATAACATTAAATCAAGGAAACACTAAGCCAAAATCCACAAGAACGACCCAAATGACTTTGAAAATTTCCAAAGACCCATTTTTCTACACTACATTTAACCCCCACTTTAGTGAGAGGAGGAACCTTCTTCAAACTCACACTAAAGTAGAAATTCAAGAGGGGTTCAATCATACCAATGTTGATGAAAAATGATGAGAAATACCAAGAAGGTGGCCAAGCCCTTAGGATCCAAGATCCTAAGTCAAATTGACATAAGCACAAAAGGGCACACATAAGTTGAAAGATTTGAAACAAATCAAGATACACAATCATGTACATTTAGCAATAAATAAAGAGAAGAATGAAAATAAAAAGGTGGATCAAGCTTCGACTATTTTTCCAACACAATGTGGATAAAATCTAGGTTATTTGTTTGAAAATGCATACTCACTCTAAGGCGATGAAACTCATGGTTGTTCATTGGGTGAGAAGTCCTAGAAGGTGAGAAACATACACTTATGGCTGGTATGCACTCACACACACAAGTGGCTATGGGGAAATTCATGCCTCAGATTGGGCTTCCCACTTAAGCCATACCAAATTTATACCTCCACATAACTTTAATAAGGAACCATAATAAAAATGTTTTTGTAAATGTTTTTGAATGTCATGTAATTTTTTTTTAAAGGGTATTTTACTTTGCTCATGTAAGGTTTTCTTAGGGAGCATTGTGCCTAATGTCTCCAAGAGAGGAAAAGTCAAGGTGTCATATCATTGCCCATGGGATGCCCCAATTGCATCATTCCATGTCAATAGATCATACACTCTTGAATGACATCAAACTAAATAACACTGCCAAGAAGAGGATACATCACAAGAAAAAAGAATAATCACGCCATGTAATTTTTCCAAAATATGTTGTCTATGTATGCCCCCACTTTAAAGTGGTTGCTACACCATCACTATGAGAAATTACTTTAAAGTATCCAATGATAAATGCTAATTATGAAAGAAGACATGAGATTCAAATGAGAAAGCCCTATGCCAAGTCACGTGTTTCCAAATGAGGCTACACCATGAATAAGTACGTCACATGTGAGCCAACTTAAGGCATGTCATCCATATCCCAAGCTTGCTCTTATATGTTCATGAAAGGCTAACGACTAGCCAAAAGAAACAATGGCAAGTGACATATGGGGATAATACTTCCTAACCCCTTGCCCCCACTAAGTGTAGGAAAAAGGTGAGCCCAAAATGAATGATGATATGATGCTCTTTGCAATGAATGTAAAACATGCAACTATGGCAAGGAGCAACAACTAATGTTATTTATGTCAATAAGTAAACAAAGTTTCTGCTTGGTACATATTTAATGAGATGTCTATCAATTTAGGATGGACCAAGGTTAGAGTTTTCTTGGAAGAATTATTTGGGATAGTTTTGAAATTGGATGAAGGCTTTTTTATTTTTATGTCCACAATAACCAAGATTATTAGGCTTTATAGCATCACATCCTTTTCTAGGATGCTTCAGAAGTTCAAACCATCTTTGAAAAAGATTTGTCACTTTTGTTGGATTTGGTGGTTGTTCAATTGCCTCAAAGTTTGTCTTGGATGTTGTCTTTGCTCTTAAGGGGTTTAAATTGGATGGTTTTGATATTACCTCTTTTTCTCTTGGAATCCTTTTTATATTCTTTTGTTATGATCATGTATTCCCCCATGGATGTAGAAATGAAATCAAAGGTTTTCCAAGCCTATTCCAATAACTTTGTGGCTTCTTCAATTTTCTTTTTTTTCTTTCTATATCCTTTTTCCTTGTACTGATCATAGCACATGTAACCTTTTTGTTTTGAGGAGTAGAAGGTGACTTGTCATGAACTCCTAACATTTGCTTCAAGGATTGATCCATATCAAGTAATTCAAGATGCTGCAAATTGAGGTTGATTTCTAGTTTGCACATGATAGTGTTGATGTTTTATTGCACCATGATGGCTTCCCTATTAAGAGAGTTTTTAGGAGAACTACAAACTAGATGTTCATGACAATCAATGTTTTTTTTTTTCAATATTGACTTCATTACAAGGGAATGATCCATGGTTGGATTTTATTTCTTGGGAAAGATGGTGTTTCTTTTTTCAATAATGATTTCCCCATGATTCTCAATGATGGGATCTTGTAACACCATAATATCTTATTTACCAATAGGACAAATATTAGGAGAGGGGAAATTTTTTATTTTTGTCCATAATTTCATCCTTTTTCTCTAAGGTTTCATTCTCTTGTGCCATGATTTTTACAATAGTAGGAGAGCTTTTAGGAAAGTGAAAAACAATAGGTTCATCACATTTCATGGTTGGATTTGATAAAGTAGCTTCATCGCTCATAGGAGAGGCATCAAGAGAAGGATAAGTAGGAGTTTCATGGCTACCAATGAGTGGAATTTTTTGTTCAAATAGGCCTTTTGAAATGGTAGGGGCATTAGGAAATGGAGGAATAAGATTCTCATGAGTCTCAATAATGATATCTTC
>VDFB02271358.1:1185795050-1185858100 GCA_007258455.2 Sequoia sempervirens
CTCTCCTCTATAAAAGGATACCTTTCATCCATCCATTATCCAAGGAATACAAGCAATTAATTAATCATTCATTCATATCATCAAGTCAAGCAAGAAAGAAGCAAGCATTCAAGATAACTTTCAAGCTTAATTCTAAAGTATTCAAGAGCAATAATTTTCATCATTGTTGCAGCAATTCAAGATCATTCATCATGGAAACATACTAATTCCATTATTTCATGTTCATGCTTCATCTTATCTCTTCATTTGGTTTAATTACCTAAAAGGGGTTTGACCAAGGAAAACCCCTATTCCATAACATTCAACATTTCTCTTTCCTTTTTTGTGTGTTTTCATATTTAGGTACTTTGAAGGCTTGGAAATCATTGAAGAATAGTATGAAAACTTGTTTCAAAGACAACCTCTTTTAGGTGCATAGTTCCTATTTTGCACTTATTACATTTATTTAATCTTTTCGCATATCACAATGTGTTTTCAAACAACATGCATTTCATTAGTTTTGCATTCATAACCAATCAAATAGATCATCCAATTGCACTTAGATCATTCCATTTAGTCTTAATAAAAATAAAAATTTCCTAATTTGAATGAACCTACCTAGATCTTTTGTCCCTACTTTCTCCTTTTAGGTGAAAAACCCTAGAAGTGCTAGAAAGATCTAGGGTGCCAAAAATCTACAGTTCAGAAGTGTAAACACTAGGTCAGCCAAACCTAATGAAAACAAAAATGAAAAATGATACACATTCTCCCAGCATGAAGATGGCATGCAAACACCTCAAAACACTTCATTATTCATGATAATTCATTTTAGATTTATTTAGATACATCCACAACAAAACAATATACTTCATACACTAAATACCTTTCACCAGATCATTTACATTATGAAAAACTACATTGGAATATAAAAACATGACTTCCAGATTACCAAACTTAAACCTTATTTTCCAAAGAATACAAAGGACCTTCACAAGACATATCCCAGATCCACAAGATCTGAAATGAAATAGTAGAGGACTAGGGAGCAAAAATATTTGTCCCAGTCCACATAACACTAACTATGCTAGTAGAACACACATATTGGTGGACACAACTTTCATGTATCATCTCACCAGAAACTAAAACTCAGAATATATCATCATCAGATTACTGTAATGAAAGCTTCAGAACCGCACAGGCATAAAATCAACACAAGAGAAATGCAGAGGACATACCAAAGCAGAATATTAACACATTCGTCCCCCTAATTTCTCTTCTTTATTAATTTTCTAAAAAACACTCAGAAACTGATCAACACAACACATCTGTAGCCATATAGGATAGCTCCATGTACTCACAACATCTTAGCAGCATCTCAACTATACATGCACAATCTACAACATATTGAATTGTGTTAAAATAAAGGACAACAGCACTAGACCATCCCACACTTGTAACAATCTCTCCCTTTGTTATTGATGGCAACACAAGATGTGAAAAATCATCAAAGATAAAAAAAAATTGCACAACACCTCGAGAGAACACCTTAACCATTTTTCACATGAATTTCTCTCCCCTTTTGACATCAATGGAAAAGAACAACTGCTCTGATTACTCCCTCTTAGGAGTACACTCATACTGCAACAATGAAGACCTTTTCTACTTCCCCTACAAAGTAGACCCATTTATCAGTATAGATAAATAAAGAGTCTATGAATTCACTAAACTGATGTACCTTCATGTGCACCTAGTTAAAGAGGACCAATGACCCCCAACCTCTCCCTAAGATGCTCAAAAGTATCCTTCGGAAGAGCCTTAGTAAATATGTCTGCAATTTGTTGCTCTTTTGTCACATATTCCAATCTGACCTCATTCTCCAACACTTTTTCTCTCAGAAAATGATACTTGATAGATATGTGCTTCATTCTTGAATGCATAACTAGGTTCTTTGAAATGTTTATTGCACTTTTATTGTCATAGAAAATAGAAATAGGCTTATCACATACCACTCCAATTTCTTTCAATATTTGCTTCATCCACAAGACTTGTGTGTAGTAGGATGTTGCAACAATATACTCTACTTTTGCAGTGGATAAAGAAACTGAGTCTTGCTTTTTTCTCAACCATGAAACTAATATTTTGTAAAGAAGGAAAGCACCACCTCTGGTACTCTTCCGGTCATCTACACACCCAGCCCAATCAGTATCTGTATAAGCACAGAAGGTGAAATCATTACTCTTAGGGTACCATAGTCCATAATCCAGTGTGCCTTTAAGATATCTAAATATCCTTTTTACAACTATAAGATGTGACTCTCTTGGATTTTCTTGAAATCTAGCAACTAAACACAATACATGGATAATATCTAGTCTAGTAGAAATGAGATACAACAATATTCCAATCATGGATCTATATTTTCTCTGATCAGTCTTAGTAGATTCATCATCTTTGCTCAGTTTACATCTGGTTATCATAGGAGTACAAACCAGTTTAGAATCCTCCATCCCAAACTTCTTCAATAACTATTTTACATACTTAGATTGTGAAATGAATATCCCTTTATCATTTTGATTCACTTGTAGACCAAGGAAGAAATTCAATTCACCAATCATAGACATCTCAAATTCTTTCTACATCTCTTTAGAAAACTTTTTACACATGCCATCATTTCCACCAAAAATGATATCATCAACATAAAAAACTACAATCAACATCTTATTACCTTACACTTTGAAGTAGAGGTTGTTGTCAAAAGAACCTTTGTTGAATCTTTTCTTTATTAGATATCTATCAAGTCTTGCATACCAAGCTCTAGGAGCTTGTTTCAATCAATACAATGCTTTCTTCAACTTATAAACCATGTTTGTCTTGTTAGACAACCGAAACCCTTTAGGTTGCTCCATGTGCACTTCTTCCTTTGACTCACCATTCATAAAAGATGACCTAACATACATCTAATATACCTTCAAGTCCATGTGGGCAGAGAATTCCAAAAACATTCTGATAGCTTCCATTCTAGACATAGGGGCATTTATCTTTCTTCAAAATATATTCCTTCAACTTGTGAATATCCTTTGCATACAAATATTTCCTTATTCCTTACTACTTCTCCATTTTCATTTAGCTTATTCCAAAACACCCATTTTGATCCAATCACATTTTTTTCCATAGGCCTAGGAACTATTTCCCATGTCTGATTCTTTTCTATTTTCCACAATTCCTCTTTCATAGCTCTCATCCAACTTTCATCTTCACATGCTTCAAGTTTACAAATTTAGGTTCTATTTTAGAAAGTAAATAGAAATTTACCTCAGCTACAACTTTGTTTCTTGTCTTCACACCTTCACTATTGTATCCAATTATCCGATCTTCTAGATGATTCCTCTTTACATATTTAGGAGTCCTAGCAATAGGTTCCAGTTCATTCTCTTCTTCTTCTTCTTCTTTCTCTTCTGCTTCCTTCTCTTTATTTTCTTCAAGTACATGTTCATAGATAGGATCATTAGGTTCAACTTCACTTATCTCAATAGGTATGTGTATGTCTTCATCAACTTTCATATTAGCACTTTCAATAATCATCCTCAATCTTTTGTTAAAACATCTGTATGCCTTGCTACTGGTAGAGTATCCAAGAAATATTCCTTCATCACATCTAGCATCAAACTTTCCAAGATTTTCATAATCTCTTTTCATATAGCATCTGCTTCCAAATACCTTAAACTATTTCATATTAGGAGTCTTACTAGTCCATAAATCAAAAGGTTTCTTTTTGTTGTTATGCTTGATCTGAACTCTATTAAGAGAATAAACAACACTATGTATTGCTTCTCTCCAATATACATCTAGTACATTTGATTCTTTCATCATAGTTCTAGTAGCTTTATATACTATCCTATTTTTCGTTTCAACTACTCCATCATGTTGTGGGGTTCTCGTAGTAGAAAACTATCTTTTTGTGCCATGCTTCTCACAAAATGCATTAAATTCACCAGAAGTGAATTCACCACCTCTATCAAATCTTAAACACTTGATTTTTAGATTTACTTCATTTTCCAATCCTTGTTTGAATACCTTGAACCTATCCAAGGCCTGATTCATTTCTCTGAGAAAGAAAACCCATGTCATTCGAGTGTAATCATCAATAAGCAACATGAAATATTTGTCACCATTTAGGCTTCTAGTCTTAGTTGAACCACAAAGATTAGTATGTACTAACTCCAACATTCTGGTAGTAGAGTGTTCCTTTCCCTTAAAGGTACATCTTGTATGCTTCCCCAATTGACAATTTCTATAGATAGCATTAGCAGGTCTTGTGATTCTAGACAATCCTTGAATAATCTCCTTTGCACTAATCTTGACTAGGTTATCAAAGTTTACATGTCCCATTCTCCAGTTCCATAACCAAATTTCATTGATCTAAGATACAAGACAATGACCATCAACTCCTTTCAACTGATAGATGTTTCCATGAGTTCTTCTAGCAACAATCATATCTCCCTTTCTAGATCCTTTTCTAATTTCACATGTATTGTTCTGAAACACAAGTTTAAAGCCATTTCTACACATTTGACCAACACTCAGAAGGTTATGACTCAAAACCTTCAAATAATATACATCATCATTATTGTGCACTCCATCAAAACTAATTAAACCTTTTCCACATATCTTAGCTCATGAATCATCACCAAACATAACTAAACCACCATCATACCTCTCGAGTTTAGTAAACTTACTCTTATCTCTAGTCATGTGATTTGAACATCCACTATCAATTACCCAGTAGTCTTCATCTTGTCTTGCATGAAAAGAGGTAACAGAAGTACCTTCCATCCTATTCTTCTTAACCTCCTTACACATTTTCCAAGGTTAGTGGATACAGATTTACTTTCCAAAGCTAAGAATAAGCATTCATTATTATCAGCCTCATTTTCAGATTCATCATCAAAAATTCCCGCCTCTTTCTTAACATAGTATAGCTTCTTATACTTCTTATCCTTCCTATCCTTATCCTTATAATCCTTGTTCTTTTTATGTACAGCTCTATTCAGACATCTTGAAGCATAATGACCAATATTACCACTGTACTAAAGAATTTAAAGGGAAACATACCTTTATACTTTCTGATACCTTTCTTTAACTTCCTAGTGAAGTTAGCTTCCAACTCATAAAAACCATCACTATCTTGTTCCTCCTCAATCTTTATTGCCTTAAATGTCATTTTTAGCTTTTCTTCTATCTTGTCATATTTTTATAACTTTCTCAATTCAAATGGTTACAAGGTGTCGAACAAGTGTTTCAAGGTGTACTTCTTCGGATCATACATCTCTTCAATCACTGAGATATTATCACTGTAGTAGTTTGGTAAGGTGATTAGGATTTTCTCAATTATTTCTTCATCTGATAGCTTTCCTCCTTGATTTCTAACTTCATTTGTAGTTTGTTCAACCCTATGAAAGAAACTTATAAATTCTTCACCACCTTCCATCTTCAGGTTCACAAATCTACACTTTGTTGCCAATCTCTTTGTCAATTTCACCTTTTCATTTCCTTCATACATGTCTTCCAACTTCTTCCAGAAACCATATTCACTATCCAAGTAATTAACCTTAATTCACTCATTTTTAGATAAACCACTGCAAATCACATACTGTGCCTTCTCATTTTCTTCATAAGAAGATATCTCATCTACAAAATTAACACCACCAAATGGGAGTGTATACTTATTCTCAACAACCTTCCAAGTCTTAAAACCAATAGAGATAATATATCCTCTCATCTATCACTTCAAATATTTTTAGTCAATTCCATCAAACATAGGTATCACCAACTTGTGCACCATCAGATCTTCCTTAAGGAGTTAAGCCCTAAAGCAAGGAACCAAATATTTGATACCAATTATTAAACATGTGTAGGACAACTGAGAGGGGGGGTGAATCATTTGTCACACAAATTAAAAATTAAAACTTTATCACTTTTCAATTCTTCAACCACACTATTTTGTTATTAAATATGAGCACGAAACAAAAATAATAGAAAGAAAATCAACACAATGAACACCATATTTTTACATGGGAAACCCAATAAGGGAAAAACTGAATACAAAGGCTCATTGCCCAAAAGAGGAATCACTATCCAAATACAAAGGCTCACTACCTACAAAGGACTCACTATCTAATAGGGAGGCTCACTTACTATAGATACAAAAGAGAATAAAAGATCCACCACTACAATTAAAGCACATTTGCAAGATTAAAAAAACCTTCAACTTATTACCTTCAACACACTGAAACACTTCTATCACAACTCACTCATACACACATATGCTCTTATGATTTGTGGCAATCTTTCGTCACTTTGCATCACACTGTCGTACAATTCTTCACAACTTGACTTGCTTTCATACCATCTTTAACCTTAAACACTTTCTCCAAGGTTTGCCACAATACATCATTTCATAAATTCAAATTAGGTCAACAACTCTAAATTCTAGTGGTGGAAAGGAATAAGAGTGGACCAATAAAAACACTTAACCAATACCAAAAATAATATACTTGAATCTTCTACATGCTTCCTTAATTAAATTTTATTCTTCAAATGAAGGGTAAACACTAGGTCGGTTAAACCTAATGAAAACACAAATGAACGATGATGCGCATGCTTCCTAGCATGAAGATGACATGCAAAAACCTGAACACACTTCATTATTCACAAGAATTCATTTTATATTTCTTCAGATACATCTGCAACAAAATAATATACTTCATACATTAAATACCTTTCACTAGATCATTCACACAATGCAAACCTGTAGTGGAATATAGCAACATGACTTCTAGATTACCAAACTTAAACCTTCTTCACCAGAGAATAGAGAGGACCTTCACAAGAAATATCCTAGATCTTCAAGATCTAAAATGAAACAAAAAAGGACTACAGAGAAAAAATATTTCTCCCAGTCAACAAAACACTAACTCTGCTAGTATAAACACATACTGGTGGACACAAATTTCATGCACCATCTCACCAAAAACTAAAACTTATAATATATCATCATAAAATCACTGTAATGAAAGCTTCAGAACCACATAGGCATAGGATCAACACAGGAGAAATGTGGAGCACATATTAGAGAATAATCCAAACACATTCCTGTTATTCCTTGCATAACCACCCCATTTCATTCTAGAACAAAATGGGTCCCCCTTTGTCTTTCTTTCTTTTGGCCTTTGGTTTTCTGCCTTAGGCATTTTCTTTGTTTTGGAATTATGTCAGAGGTGGAACTAGAACCAATACCGGACTTGGAAATTTCTTCTAGGTTCTGGTCTTGTTCTGTTCCTGGTTCTGGTTCTGACTGTTCTTTGTCTTCTTCCTTTGTTCTTTCGTGGAGTTGGGTCCCGATCCAATTCAGGGTGTTGAACTTGCTTCAGGTCTCATCCCAGGTCTGACCCCGCCTTTTCTCTCTTCGATTGGTCTTTGTTGGTTTTTGTCTCCTGTTCCTTGGGTGTTTCCGCTTGGCACACCTTTTTTCTATGTTCGACAGACTCAAAACTGGAACGGGAACCGAACCTTGAAACTTTTTCAAGTTTTTGGTTCGGGTTCTATTCCGATCCCGATTCCGTGTGTTTCTTTCTTTCGTTTTCCTTTTTCTTCTTTGTTTCGTCATGGGGTTTTCCATCCTTTCTCTCTTTCTTTCCCTTGTCCTTTCTTTCTCTTTTTGGATGACACCGAAGGCGGGCCCAAAATGGAATCCGAACCCAAAACTTGAAAAAGTTTCTAGTTCGGGTTTGGTTTTGGTCCCAATTCTACTTTATCCATTTTGTCTCTCATCCCCATCCTGACTTGTTTTTTCCTCCACCAGCTTTGAGCAGGGCGGTGTGTTTTTGGTTCAATTTTGGTTCTGCCTTAGTTGGAATTGGGGTTTTCTTCTGAGTTCGGGATTTTCCACCCAATCCGGACTTTTCCAGATCTTGCTTGAACTTTGGCTAGGCATTTTTTGGGGATTTGTGGTCCTCATGGAATTCCGTGGGGACCCGATTTTCCTGATTTTTTCTTCTCCTTCGTGGAAATCTTAGTTAGGAAAATTTTTGCGGATTTCTTTCTCCTCTGGATTTTCCTGAAATCCGTTGTTTCCTATTTTTTTTTGGGTTTACCAGAATGTCTTCTCCTTCGTGGAATTCTGTCCCGCACGGATTTCCCCAAAATTTGTTGAAATGTGAAGAAGTATGGAGTAACAAGAAGTCAATAAATGATGATGTTTTTTACGATTAATTAATGCTATTTTGAGATCTCACATGCTGTTCTTTGATTGATAATGATCATATTAAGTCTCTAATGGGTGTTTTCATGTTCATTCTGCTAGAATCTACCTGACTCAGAATTCTTCGAAGTTCCTCCCTGGCTTTGATTCCATGGGTCGAACTAAAACCCGAACTGTTTGTATGATCATTTTTGTTCAAAGTTTTAACGACAACTTACTGACATAGGATTCATTTCAATGATGATTTTGATTAATTGACTATTGTTGATATGATCTTTACTATGGCTTTCTTTGTTGAATGTAGGATCAAACCCTATACATGATGATATTTGCCAAGGAAGTTCAGCTCGAATGAATTCTCTAGTCCAGTTGGTCATGAAAATCCGTAGAGGCAAAGGTTAGCAAGACTTTTCCAAGCTCTTACCAACTGGTGGCTTGGTTCTAACTATTTGAAAGCCAAAGAATCAGAATACTCTCTATGGTGCATCTTATCAGCGTAGGGTTATCATGGTTTCACTAACTCATGGTTTGTTTGATTCAAATCTGCGTTTATGTTGCCTATCAGCAAGACCCCAGAGATGTCACAGTGATCAAGAATCATATGCAAGATCTGTCTGCAGGATAGGGGTCATCGTCCCGGTGACGTGAATTTCCTATCGGCACGAGGGGTTTCCTTCAGAGAGAAGTATCGACGAGATCTTCAGGTCTCACCCACGGGCGGCAAAAGGCATACATTGTCGACAAAATGTTCTCTCTTCACCGAGATGTCTCGGTGAATCCCTAAAGTCTCACCGACTACCACCACCAGTAGACACTTTGCCGGGAGTCATCTTCATCGGCATATGGTCTTGGCGAAGTCTCCATGTCTCGTCGACCACTATCAAGAGTATTCCTATATCAGCAAAAGGTATTATCCCCGCCAAGATGTTTCGGTGAGTTTACAAAGTCTCACCGACTAAGCAAAAGGGTATGCATATCAGCAAAGTGGCATAGTGTCGCCCAAAGGTCTCGCTAAATGGTAGATGTCTCACCGAAACAAGGAGTCAGTAAGACTCCGAAGGAAATGAAGAGGATTGCTATATTCTCTCGCCGAACGAGAAAGGTCTAAGCGACATGAAGGAACTTCGGCGAGAGAACCAGTATGTCACGATGATCAACAGGATGAACTAGTAAAGATTTTTCCGGGACATAGGATCACTGCAAGACATCTTTCTGACAAAGGGATGTTATAGCAAAGTGCATGCAATGACATAACCCATCTCGGTGTGACTACATCAGATGTCTCCCCGAAATAGAAAGGAATCGGAAAAAGGTTGTGATGTTTCCATAAGGTCCCGGTGAAGAAGGGGAGGTCACGCCGATAGGATGTCCGTTCACAGAGAGGAAAGGTATACGCTAAGAGGTCTTGTCGATGTGCTTAGGTCCTACTAACAGCATAGGGGCCCCACCAAAAGAAAGGAAGCTCGGCGAAGGATCATGCCTTCGCCAAAAAGTCTTGGTGAAGGAGGAAGGTCACACCGAGGCAGGAAGATCGGAGGACGGGAAGAGATCGGGAAGACTCCAAAAGAATGAAGTGAGCCCAGCGAGAGTAAAAGGAACTCGAGGATACTCAAAGTGAAATGAGGGACTTTTCCATGAGGTCACAATGACAAACGATGGTCTCCCCGACATTGAAGATTAGTTCCCCATGCGAAGAAGGATATCAGTATGACTGATAGGGACTTGTCACAACCTCTGGCCAAATAAGAAGTCTTGCCGATAACTAAGAGGGGCCTTTGACTGGTTGACCACCCCTGTGGAGAAGGCTAATAGAAGGCAGGTAAGATAGACTCCTTCTGAGAACAGTTGGTGAAGAATCTGATTTGGGCGACGGTGTTCAGATCTGCAAGGAAGCTTGATGGTGCTTCCAGGGAACGGTCAACGAGCAGAGGAGTCCCAAAACAAAAAAGGAAGCCGAGTGATAGAAGAAACCATGACTCAGAGGGACACCTATGGTGACCACTACTGACAGAGGCAGCTAGTATTAATGGTGGGATATCTTGAACCATTTAAGGCGACTCTATGAGGGATTTCAAAGGTGTACACGAAGATGCTAGAGTTAATGCTGTAGTTGTCAAAAGATCTAAAAAGGCTTATCCTGTTAGTAGAAATCCTTCATCAACATGGACAACGAGGATTCACATTGAATGCACAACTAATTTTCTTCAAAAAATTTGAAAGTCGACTCTCCTACAAGATGCAGATATTTTGTAAACCCTAGTGTAGGGGACAGTGCATACTTTCTTGTACATATTGTATATAAGGCATTCTTGCCTCTTTGTAAAGGTTAGAAATTTTAGTGTTAGCACTGCTAGACAGTAAGGGATTAGAACTTCTATATTTAGAGAACTTTTAGACTAAGAACTATTAGGAGTTAGTTAGTTAACTAAAGGAGATAGAGTTGCATCTTGATTCTCAGTAATAAGAGCTTCTTTTGTCTTCTTGGTTAGCAGTTAGATTTCAGTGCAGGCTATGATGTATTTTCTAAGTTCTCTTAGTGTAGTTGGAAACAATCCAGAGCCTCAGATTCTCTGTACACTGGTGATTGTGCCAGCTTTGTAAATATTGCTTATCTATTTTATCGAAAGTAGAAGCAATCAGAGTTTAATCTACTTCATGTTGTGTTCCTGAATGATATTTGTCTTAATTGATCATTTGATTTGTGAAATCTCCAAGGAATGAAATATTATTTTGTGTTTTATTAAAAATTGTAATTAAAATCTGTTATGTGAATTAGCACTGTGAATGAAAGAGGTTGTGTGTCAATCACAAGTTTACTTTGTTCTGTAGTTTTGGTTTACTAATTCCTTGAAGTTAACAAGTCTGGTTAAGGTTGGATGAACTATTGTCTTTTATGTTTCAAAACTCTGACTTATCTTTTTATGTTTCTTTAAAAACCCCTCTTAGAGTAGGTTTTATTTCATGCTTGATCATAGAACAATCTAGAAGCTCAATACAAGCAGGGCCCTTGAATATTACTGTTGCATTGACCACTGAGTAACATCAGCATAGTTGAGACCCAACTACAAAGACCTTGGGAGCTAAGGCATCCGTGTGTTTCCTTTCTCTTTCAGGAGAAGCAGAATAGCAATATTCTACTTGCATTATTGTGGTGCCAAAATCATCATAAAAAATCCCTCCCTCTGACTTCTCTTATTTATTACTTTTATCAAAAGCTCTTGGAAACTCATCAACACAACACATCTGCAGCCATATAAGACATCTCTATGTACTCACAACATCTCAGTAGCATCTCAACTATACATGTACAATCTACAACATACTGAACTTTGTTGACATCAATGACAACATCAATAAAAAACTACCAGACTAGCCCAAACTTGTAACAACCATGATTTCAGATTCATGTGTCATAATGTCTTTGCAAGGGGGAGGAGGAAAAAGAAAAGAAATACTTTCATGATCTTCAATGATTGTGTCTTCTTTCATCAAGATAACTTCATCACCAATGGGAGAGATATCGAGAGAAGAACAATTACGATTATCATGATTATCGATGCTTGCACCCTATTGTGTCAAACTTGTTGGCGTTTAAATTAGCACCTCTGGAGTGCTGATTGTAAACGTTCAGCTATTTCAAATGTTTTCCAACACTTCTTCATTATTTAAAGAGGAGAAGTCCCTTTCTGCTGGGAGCAATGCATAAGGAAGGGAAATGTAAACTAAATTTCCTATCTTTTTATGCTTCAGTGATAGGACACAAGGGTGCACAAACACAATGCACCGTAGCTAAGCTTTTTCACTGGTTTCTACAGATCTCAACTACGACTATTCTAGCTTTTATCTATCCAATACCTTCAAGATAAATTGAGCATGAGGGTAAAGGAGCGAGAATGGGTTGGTTGGATCACCTGAATTAGCCGTCTCCAGAGAATATGACAGATGCTTTGAACTCTTGAGTATATACTGGGATAAGGTTGGTACAACAAAACACTCTTTACAGTAAACTAGATCTGAGACTTGCCAAGGAGGAGGGACTCCTATCCAAGGTATGGGCTAGGAAATAGTTTACAAGAAACAACGATTTGACGATGTCTTGGCCAACGAGCTTGCTAAGGAGGAGGAACTCCTATCCAAAGTATAGATTGAAGGTCAATACATTAAACAACAATGAACAATAACTGTCAATAACAAATATCCAAGGAGGATGGACTCCTATCCAAGAAGGGAAATGAAACGATGAGCTATTAGGTACAAGACATAGACATAACTCAAATAGATTGATCAAAATACAAGCACCTTCTGATTTTCTTCAAAGCTTTATCAATGAATTACAAAGGTTGGGAAAGCAAAGGCATGAAATCATGCACAATTACGATCGACCAACGAACTCTCATCCAAGAGTGAACAAATATCTGCTTTCAAAGCTGTTGGCAACAATGGCACAACAATTTTGCATAACAAGTAAAAGTTAAACAAACAATGAGCCCAAGGATCTTATTTATAGAACTCAAAGGAGTGAGCAACCCCAAAATATCCTTGAGTTAACAATGAGTTCTTGCTAATAAATTAGCAAGATTTATTCCTAAAAAGGGGGAACAAGCAGTTAACTAGAAAACTACTTCAGTTAACTGAAAGTAAACAAAGAGTCAATTGGAAACTACTTCAGTTGATTCAAAGCAAACTAAAGGTGAACTTTAATGTAAGCATCCCTCAAAAATAAACATCCACATTTAGTGGAGATCTAAGATCCACAAATCATGGAAGCTGATTAGGCATCCTTAATCAGTGGGATCTGACAATGCATGATTTAAGGGATATGGAGTTAACTTGGAAAGGGACATCAAGTTAACTCCAACTACATTTAATGACATCTTGAGTTGACTTGGAATGAGGCATCAAGTCAACTTCAAGTATCATAAATGCCAATTGGAAGGTAGGACGTCCTTCCTATGTGTCTTTTCACACTTCACCATTTCTGATCAACTCCTTGATCCATGTGTTGACTTCTTTCATTTTTGGATAGTCAATGCTTTGATGACATGACATCTCTTCTTGCGCAAGCTATTGCTCTTGGTAACTTTGGTGGCTCCATGCTTGGAATGACCTCTTCGTAGCTGGCAAGCCAAGGTGCTTACTGCCACATGGGAGGTGGTAATATTGGTATGTCTGTTGCAAGATAAGCCTTTCTTTCTTCTTAGTCTAGAGTAATTGATGTGGCTCTCCACTAAGCGGGAGATGTATTCTTTTCAGAGATAAGGATCCGTAGATTGCTGATGACATCCATTTTCTCTCCAGTAATCTATGTAAGATCTAGTTGGAGAGTTACTGGTGCAAGGTCTAGTTGTTCAATTAGAGCCCAAGGATGCCAAATTTTCATTCTATGAAGAACTCACCTGTTGACTGTAAACATGAATGTGTTTAGACAACTTTTGAAAAACCCTTGAAAATAGTGCCCTACCGCGAAGCATTTTTTTGGAAAGAGTCTGGCACATGGGTTTTGTTCATGCTTCAATGCTGAACAAGCCCAGTTCCTTAGAATTTTGATTTTGAAACTTTTTCAGAAAAACCCCCAAAATAGGGGTAGCAAGTTTACTGATTCTGGAAAATCTGACGAGATGGGTTTCACTAGAAAATTATACTGAATCTACCTAGTTGATCAGATCTGATGTAGCTTGTTGCCTTGTGTGACATGCAATAAAACCTAAGACAAGAAGAGAAGAAGTAAACAGAAGATTGATTGGAAGTTTTATATCTAACTTTTTGAGAAAATTTGTCTCTGAAATCAACCTCAGATTAGCAATCTCCTTCTACTTCACATCCACAAAAAAATCAAAAAATGGATGAAAACCTTGGCCAAATCTATAAATGGTGTCCTTGAGAGCTTATGGCTATTCTTGATCATCAACCTGCAATGAAATAATGAAGTGGGATGCCTATACCTTGATTACATAGACTCAAGCCTTAGATCCACAAGTTTGGGGACCTTACTCATAATCAAAAGTGGTTTTGGCTTGATTTGAAGTTCAAAAAGGTGATTTCCACTGATCGTGGAGTGTTTTAGCCAAGTTCATCTCAAAATATCTTGACTTTAGTCAACAACTTGACCTTTGACTTCTTTTAGGCATCCCTTTTGAGTTTTGCAAGTTTTTTATTATTTTCTCTCCTAAATATCCTTAGTTTGATCTTGAATCTAGCCTAATCTGTCGATCCTGAGATGTTACTGACACATTCATTGCTGAGCTAGATCCAACCTGAAGAGAAGTGCCTGGGAGGCATGATGGTAAAAAGCTGAGTTCAGGGCATCAAAAGAAAGGGCTCCTTTTCCAAGAAAGGGCACTTTTTCTTGTGCCTTAGTGAATTCTCAATCTTCATTCTTCAGCCTTTTGAAATGACCTCTCGTGCTTTGATATAGATTTTTCGTTGATTAGAGAATCAAATGATTTCGCTTGATATCTCGCTAGGTAGCCAGCTCTGTTTCACCGAAGATGACTAAAGTCAGAAAACTTGAAAGTCATTTTAGGGTTCCTTTATTCAAGGGTGCCCCTCATTGAAAAGGTCACTTTTGTCCTTCAACATGGTTATCTTCATCTGAAAAGCTGCCTACTTTGATTCTGATTATATGTTGACTGCCTCATCGGATGACTGCGCTTGCAGTTGTGTTGCTGAGATTTACCTAGGTTGAGAAGATTGTTCTGGGAGGCCTTTGGTTTTTTGTCAGCATTTTGAGGTCCAAAAGGAAGGGCACCTTTCTTTTGAAAAGGCTCTTTTTTCTTTGATCTTCACCTTTGACAGTCATTTCTTGATATTTCTTCAACTGCCTCTTTTTGCTTTGTTAGCAACTGCTTCTAATCAAGTCATCAGATGATCTAGATGTTTGTTTCATTGTCGAACTACCAAGCAAACACTAAGGATGACTCACTTGGATGATCTAACAAACTGCATTTGACCTTTAAAGATCATGGGTGTCCCTGCTTGAAAAAGGCTCTTTTCAGCATGTGAACTGGTCTCTCCTTCGTAACGTTTCCAAAGTTAGTCAAATTTTGACCTTTTTGGGTTTCAAGAATCTCCTTCATCAAACAACATCATTTCTTCATGTCTCACGTTCATTGTGTATGGGTGTTTGGTAAAATGACTAAGGCATTTGACTACATAGCCTCCTCTTGGTAGCAAGGTGTGCATTCTCCAAACTTAGTCAATTTTCAACATTTTTCATTTTTGAAAGTCCCCTCCGTCGCAGAGCATCTTTTCAAGAATTTTTGCCATGGTTTCTTTGTTGAAGGTTTTGAAGCCTAGCTTTCAGCACCTGGTACTGGCCAATCTACCGTTAATGGCTGTGGAGCTCCTAACTTTGTTCCTGAAAAATAGAAATAGATCCACCAGAGTAAAACATGCCTTTTGATGATTTTGACTTGACTGATGTGATCGTTAAGCCTTTTAATCCTATCAAAATCATTTTCAATCATTTCTAGGAAGGTCCTATTTTTAGGGGTTTCCTTGAAAATAGGGGCATAAAATCCTAATTTTCAAATTTTTAGAATTTTGCACATGTGCTCCTTGATAGAAACCCACAAAGACCCTATGTTTGGTTTGAACTAAAACAGAATTTTAGCAGCATTTTAACAAAATTTAGCTCAAATTACATAGAATGCCAAAAATTTATTTTGGGTACAACATTAGGCTCCGTCTGGTGACCATGTCAGATACCTACGGCATAGGAGAACCGAGAATCTCAAGTTTCATATACTAGTATATCTTATCAGTTGGGTAACGAAGTCAGGACTTTGATTCCATACAAAGCTAAAAATAGAGTTCACCTTATTTATTGGGTTCCCCAATTTATTCACCTAAAACACAACAATTCTTTACGGAATGGGGAAGTACATAACAACATAATGTTAAAGCAAAGAAAAATTATTTTATAAAGAACTCACCCCATCCCCAAAGGGATGAAATGCTTCAATTATTGCCTGCTTCATGGCAATGCGAAGAACCTCCCATCGGTGTTGCTTCTGCTTGAAAGGCTTTACTTGTTTTCTGATGGGAATTGCAGGAGACAATCCCTCTAGGATGAAGATTCTTAGGTATTCATATATCCAAGAAAAAGTACTTTGACAAAAGTTAGAATACGATGCAAATGGGAAAGCTGATACCCCTGAGGCATTAGTTTTGCTATAGTTCATCCTCGGGATGTTGAACTCTTCAAAGCAGTTGATCGAGTTCCAAACTCGATTTCTATAATGCCGTAGGTGATCTTTGCTGACCTGAAACTATCCATTGACCAGCTCACAAATCAGCTCCAGATCACCTTTAATACATAGGAATTTGATTCCCATGTCTTCGGCATCTTTGAGGCCTAATAAAAGCACCTCTTTCTTAGCCTCGGTGAATTCCAATTTCATAGGTGTGTGCAACTGTTCTTTAGGAGAGATGATCACTTCCCCTGCTTCTGAACTTGTATCTGAACAACCTCCATCGAACTGTGTTGTCCATGACCTTGTGTTCTCTGTCAGTCTCTTTTCAGAACAAGCAATGTTCTGATCTTCAATTTCTATCTTTGATAGTCACATAATTATAAGGACCTATTTTAGGCTTTGCTCTTGCTGGAATAGATGACCTGAGCACAACCTACTTCTTCACAACATTGAGAATCTGATCTATTTGTTCTGGATGGTCCTGAAGATATTCCAGTTGAGAGATTTGTACCTTGGTCTTCATCATGGAAGCTACAATGTCAAAATTTGCTGAAGACATCTCTTGAGCAACTGGCATAGTGTTCTTCTATGAAAATCTGGGATCAGAAATGGAAGACACCTCTTCACCCTTTTCATTTGATTTCCATCATTCTTCCTCTTCTTTCTATGCTTTCAAGTGTTGAACATGTGTAGTCACAGGTGTTGAAATTTTTTCATGATTCACTGCAAGATAATACTGACAGTATGCTTCTTTTTCTTCTTTAATAACTGGTTCAAAGTTTCCTATTGCAGAGTCGCCATCGAAGTTGCCCATCTGTGGTAAGACAACATTCAAACTTGTTGGTACAAAACTAGAACTGGGAGCAGCTTCAGCGTATCCCATGATTTGGGTCATTCTCAGATTCTCAGGACACGTGGATCCGGTATGTTCATCACTGTCATGGAAACAACAAAATACTGCACTGTGTGCAGCTTCAATCATTGGTCTTGATGGAGATGTTGGCAATCGTGGCTGAAGATTGTCTTGCTTTGGATGGTATGGTTACTGAGCTAGAGATCTGATAGAATCTATTTTCATCAATCCTGAAGTGATCATATTATCCTCCAACCTGATGGCGTGTTCTTGCACACTCTTCAACTCTATTTCTTTTGCCATCTTCAGGAAGAAGGCTATCTCTGATGGAACAACATTTATGAAATAGCTCATCAAAATCTCTGGTGATGGATCGAGTGTAGAAGAAAGTCTTGTAACAAGACGATTAAATCTTGATACAAATTCCCTCATGTGCTCGTTGTGCTCTATCTTTGAATTTGCAAGCTGGGCAAACAACATATGATTATCTTCGGCGGGCTTGAATCTCGCCAAAAACTTCTTGCTCATAGTTTCCCAACTTGTAATAATGCCTAGCTTTAGGTGACTGAACCAGTCCGTAGCATTCCCAACAAGAGTCTCCACAAAGAGACACACTGCGATGTCTTCATGTGGCACATGCAAGATGGTGTAGGCCATTGTGAATGCAGAAAAATGTTCATCTGGGTGTTGACTTCCATCGCCATGAAATTGGGGAAAGTGTTTCCTTGACCCTTTAGGTAATTCATGATTTACCTGAAAAGCCAGAGGTCCAATACTATTACCCCAAGGTAATGAAGGTGGACGCCTCCTACCAGCACTATTGTTGTTACCATCCATTGCTTCTTGTATGGATCATGCAATCGGATGCCAGAGGATCATTCCCATAACATAAAAGCATTAGCTTTTTCTTGAAGTTTGATGCCTCGCTGCCCCACGGTGGGGCGCCAGAAAAATATTGGCATTTAAATTAGCATGTCTAGAGTGTTGATTGTAAACATTCAACTATTTCAAATGTTTTGCACCACTTCTTCGTTATTTAAAGAGGAGAAGTCCCTCTCTGCTGGGAGCAATGCGTAAGGAAGGGAAATGTAAACTAAGGTTCCTATCTTTTTATGCTTCAGTGGTAGGGCACAAGGGTGCACAAACACAATGCGCCATAGCTAAGCTTTTTCTCTAGTTTCTGCAGATCTCAACTATGACTATTCTAGCTTTTATCTATCCAATACCTTCAAGATAAATAGGGCATGAGGGTAAAGGAGCTGGAATGGGTTGGTTGGATCACCTGAATTCGTCGTCTCCCAAGAATATGACTGAAGCTCTGAACTCTCGAGTATATACCAGGATAAGGTTGGTACAAGCAAACACTCTTTACAGTAAACTAGATCTGAGACCTGCCAAGGAGGAGGGACTCCTATTTGAGGTATGGGCTAGGAAATAGTTTACAAGAAACAATGATTTGACGATGTCTTGGCCAACAACCTTGCTAAGGAGGAGGAACTCCTATCTGAAGTATAGATTGAAGGTCAATACATTAAACAACAATGAATGATAACTGTCAATAAAAAATATCCAAGGAGGAGGGACTCCTATCCAAGGAGGGAAATGAAATGACGAGCTATTAGGTACAAGATGTAGACATAAATCAAATAGATTGATCAAAATGCAAGCTCCTTCTAATTTTCTTCAAGCTTTATCAACGAATTACAAAGGTTGGGAAAGAAAAGGCACAAAATCATGCACAATTACGATTGACCAACAAACTCTCATCCAAGAGTGAACAAATATCCGCTTTCAAAGCTATCGGCAACAATGGCGCAGTAATTTTGCATAGCAAGTAAAAGTTAAACAAACAATGATCCCAAGGCTCTTATTTATATAACTCAAAGGAGTGGGCAACCCCAAAATATTCTTGAGTTAATAATGAGTTCTTGCCAATCAATTAGCAAGATTTATTCCTAAAAAGGGGGAATAAGTAGTTAACTGGAAAACTACTTCAGTTAACTGAAAGTAAAGAAAGAGTCAACTAGAAACTACTTCAATTGATTGAAAGCAAACTAAAGGTGAACTTTAATGTAAGCATCACTCCAAAATAGACATCCACATTTAGTGGAGATCTAAGATCCACAAATCATGGAAGTCAATTAGGCATCCTTAATTAGTGGGATCTGACAAAGCATGATTTAAGGGATATGGAGTTAACTTGGAAAGGGACATCAAGTTAACTCCAACTACATTTAATGCTTTCTTGAGTTGACTTGGAATGAGGCATCAAGTCAACTTCAAGTATCATAAATCCCAATTGGAAGGTAGGACGTCCTTCCTAGGTGTCTTTTCACACTTCACCATTTCTGATCAACAACTCCTTGATCCATGTGTTGACTTCTTTCATTTCTGGATAGTCAATGCTTTGATGACACGACATCTCTTCTTGCGCAAGCTTTTGCTCTTGGTAACTTTGGTGGCTCCATGCTTGGAATGACCTCTTCGCAATTGGCAAGCCAATGCTTACTGCCACATGGGAGGTGGTAATATTGGTATGTCTGCTGCAAGATCAACCTTTCTTTCTTCTTAGTCTAGAGTAATTGCTACGGCTCTCCACTAAGCAGGAGATGTATTCTTTTCAGAGATAAAGATCCATAGATTGCTGATGACGTCCATTTTCTCTCCAGCAATGTGCATAAGATTTGGTTGGAGAGTTGCTGGTGTAAGGTCTGGTTGTTCAATTGGAGCCCAAGGACACCAAATTGTCATTCTATGAAGAAGAACTCACCTGTTGACTGTAAACACGAATGTGTTCAGACAACTTCTGAAAAACCCCTGAAAATAGCTCCCTGTCGAGAAGTATTTTTCCGAAAAAATTCTAGCACATGGGTTTTGTTCGTGCTTCAATGCTGAACAAGCCTAGTTCCTCAGAATTTTGATTCTGAAACTTTTTCGAAAAAACCCCCAAAAATAGGGGTAGCAAGTTTGCTGATTCTGGAAAATCTGATGAGATGGGTTTCATTGAAAAATTATGCTGAATCTACCCAGTTGATCAGATCTGATGTAGCCTATTGCCTTGTGTGACATGCAAGAAAACCTAAGACAAGAAGAGAAGAAGTAAATAGAAGATGGATTGGAAGTTTTATATTTGACTCCTTGAGAAAATCTATCTCTGAAATCAACCTCAGATTAGCAATCTCCTTTTGCTTCAGATCCACAAAAAATATCGAAGAACGGATGAAAACCTTGGCTAGATCTATAAATGGTGTCCTTGAGAGCTTATGGTTGTTCTTGATCATCAACCTGCAATGAAATAATGAAGTGGGATGCCTATACCTTGATTACATAGACTCAAGCCTTAGATCCACAAGTTTGGGGACCTTACTCATGATCAAAAGTGGTTTTGGCTTGATCTAAAGTTCAAAAAGGTGATTTCCACTAATTTTGGAGTGTTTTAACCAAGTTCAACTCAAAATATCTTGAATTTAGTCAACAACTTGATCTTTGACTTCTTCTAGGCATCCCTTTTGAGTTTTGCAAGTTTTTTATTATTTTCTCTCCTAAATGACCTCAGTTTGATCTTGAATCTAGCCTGATCTGTCGATCCTGAGATGTTGCTGACACATTCACTACTGAGCTGGATCCAACCTGAAGAGAAGTGCCTAGGAGGCATGATGGTAAAAAGGTGAGTTTAGGGCATCAAAAGAAAGGGCGCCTTTTCCAAGAAAGGGCGCCTTTTCCAAGAAAGGGCACCTTTTCCAAGAAAGGGCACTTTTTCTTGTGCCTTAGTGAATTTTAAATCTTCGTTCTTCAGCCTTTTGAAATGACCTCTTGTGTTTTGATATAGATTTCTTGTTGATTGGAGAATCAGATGATTTCGCTTGATATCTCACTAGGTAGCCAGCTCCGTTTCGCTGAAGATGACTAAAGTCAGAAAACTTGAAAGTCATTTTAGGTTTCCTTTATTCAAGGGCGCCCCTCATTAAAAAGGGTGCTTTTGTCCTTCAACATGGTTATCTTCATCTAAAAAGCTGCCTACTTTGATTCTGATTATTTGTTGATTGCCTCATTGGATGACTGTGCTTGTAGTTGCGTTGCTGAGATCTACCTAGGCTGAGAAGATTGTTCTGGGAGGCCTTTGGTCTTTTTTCAGCATCTTGAGGTCCAAAAGGAAGGGCCCCTTTCTTTTGAAAAGGCTCTTTTTTCTTTGATCTTCACCTTTGACATTCATTTCTTGATATTTCTTCAACTACCTCTTTTCACTTTGTTAGCTACTGCTTCTAATCAACTCATCAGATGATCTAGATGTTTGTTTCATTGTTGAACCAGCAAGAAAATGCCAAGGATGACTGCCTTGGATGATCAAACAGACTGCATTTGAACTTTAAAGATCATGGGTGCCCTTGCTTGAAAAAGGCTCTTTACAGCATGTGAACTGGTCTCTCCTTCATAACGTTTCCAGAGTTAGTCAAATTTTGACCTTTTGGGTTTCAAGAATCTCCTTCATCAAACAACATCATTTCTTCATGTCTCATGTTCATCGTGTATGGGTTTTTGGAAAAATGACTAAGGCATTTGACTGCATAGCCTCCTCTTGGTAGCAAGGTGTGCATTCTCCAAACTTAGTCAATTCTCAACATTTTTCTTTTTTTTTTGAAAAATCCCAGACTTACTCAATTTTTAGCATTTTTCATTTTTGAAAGCCCCCTCTATCACAAAGCATCTTTTCAAGCATTTTTTCCATGGTTTCTTTGTTGAAGATTTTGAAGCTTAGCTTTCAGCACCTGGTACTAGCCAATCTACCATTAATGGCTGTGGAGCTCCTAACTTTGTTCTTGAAAAATAGAAATAGACCCACCAGAGTAAAACATGCCTTTTGATGATTCTGACTTGACCGATGTGATCGTTAAGCCTTTTAATCCTATCAAAATAATTTTCAATCATTTCTAGGAAGGTCCTATTTTCAGGGGTTTCCCTGAAAAATAGGGGCGTAAAACCCTAATTTTCAAATTTTTAGAATTTTGCACGTGTTCCTTGATAGAAACCCACAAAGACCCTATGTTTGGTTTGACCTAAGATAGACTT
Organism: Sequoia sempervirens; assembly: GCA_007258455.2. Classification (NCBI taxonomy): domain Eukaryota; kingdom Viridiplantae; phylum Streptophyta; class Pinopsida; order Cupressales; family Cupressaceae; genus Sequoia; species Sequoia sempervirens. The sequence continues at coordinate 1,185,817,402 of VDFB02271358.1, forward strand.
TTAGCAAAATTTTAACAAGATTTAGCTCAAATTACATAGAATGCCAAAAATTTATTTTGGGTACAACAAAACCTTTAGTGAATGATCTTAGTGAGAGGAAGTCCTTAAGGGATTCATCTAACAAATCTAAGTCATCACTACTAAATGGATTGGATGATATTCTTTTTCTATATTTAAGCATTTTTTGAATTATTTCTTTTGATGTTTTCGGTGTTTTATTTTCGTTTTCTAATGAATCTAATCTAAGTCAACTAGGAACTAACGCTGAAAATGCAAATTACAGAAATCTAATGCTATCTGTAATTTCATGAATGAAAATAATACTATTTCTAATGAATTTAATGTAATAGAAGCTATGTAAACTTAAAATGCAATGTAAAGACATAGGATGAAATAAAATTTTAAGATTTCCAACAAGGTAATTTTCTAATTACACTATGCAATGATCTGAGAATGAAATATTGTGAGTGCAAATTTGAAATTAAGAAATGCCTGAAATGGACCAATTTAAGCTAGATTTTAGAAAATGAATGAAACACAATGTCAACTCAGTGAAACAACTAACCAACAGAAGCAAACAAAAGCTTAAAAACAAGGTTTTCAGTGTTGTAAAAGGTTGTTTCAAATCTATACAGGGACTGATTCACCCAAGGAGGCGAATGAGTCCTAGTATGGGTTTTTTTTTCAAAAATTTTGATTTTTTTTTATGAGTTTTATGTTGTATAATTTGTAAACTAAGTGAAAATGAAAATTTCAAATGTTTTTCAATGATTTTATATGAGAAAATGTAACCTATATGCATTTGCACTAATGCAAAATTGAAACCCTAGAATGGAAATTAATTAATGCAAAATATAATGCAAAGTCAATGCAGGCTAATTCTAGGATGATGATGGAATCCAAATTAGATAAGAAGGTATTTGAAAAGTAGGTTCACCAAAATGAACCAAATATTTTTTTGTATGGGGTCTCTCTTACACTTATAGCGTTTTAAACCTAAAAGGAGAGAGGTACACAAATCTTAATGGCTCACTCAAGAATAGACCCTTGAGATTCCAATGCAAAGTAGATTGAAATATATCAAAGGGGATTGTCCTGAAGGCTGAAAACAAAGAAGAGGTGTTCACCACCAAGTGTAAACTTGGAAAATGCAAGATGTTTGAAAACACAATGTGATATGGAAAAATACCTAGAAAGATGAATAGAAATGCAAGTAAAACAAAACATGAAACTTGTAAAACAAAAAATGTGCACTTGGAAACTTGTGGAGGCTAGAATAAAGACTAGAAAAGCTACTGATTTTGAAATTTTAACCTACTCAGACTCATTCACCATTCTGGGTGAATCAATCCCAGATTTGGAAAACTATATCGGAGCTTGTTTCAAGAAAATAGGTATTTGAATCTGCAAAAAATATGAAGAATATATATATTGGGACTCATTCACCACTAATGGAAAATGAGTCCACTTTGAATTTTTTAAAAACTAAAAAGTGGAGTCAAAAGCTCTCGGTCTGCTCTTTCTATTCCTTTAGGTGTCCATATCTGAAACCCTAGTTTTTGGCATTGTAAGTGACTTTTTGTGAATATTTTGACCTTTCCAATACGGAGATGACTTCAACAATACATCTTATTCTTCAAAGATCTCCAATCCTTCAAAGCACCTAGATCTACAATCACACAAAGAGGGAAAGAAAATGTTGATTGTTAGGGAATATGAGTTTTCCTTGGTCAAACCACATTTAGGAAATTAAACCAAATGAAGAAATAAGATGAAGTGTGAACATGAAATAATGGAATTAGAACCTTTCCATGATGATAGATCTTGAGTTTTTGCAACAATGGATGAAGAATGTTCCCTTGAATGACTTAGAAGTGATCCTGAAAGCTATCTTGATGACCTAACCCTAACTTGCTTGACTTAAATGCATGATGATTGAATGAAATAATGATTAGAAGTTTGTTTATAAAGGAAATCCACTCAAATGCTCGTTAATTTCATCCCTAAGGCCGAAATTAAAGAAAATTATACTTAAAACCCATTTTTTTCCACTCAAACCTCAGAAATGACCCAAATGGGACTCATTCACCATCCTAGGAAAATGGGTCCCACCTTGATGGGACTCATTTTCCCATAGTGGTGAATGGGTCCCATAGGGGCTCTTTTTCTAGTTGGGATGTTAGGGAGTGAATAAATCAAGTTTATATGTTGATTTTGTGAGGTCTTTGATCAAAATAAGCCTCGGGATGCACAATATGGGGTCATAGGGGCCTATTAATGATGATGTAAAGGGTAATTAAGGATAGGGACACAAAGTTCAATGTGAAAGTGTTATCAAATACACTTTACAACATTAAAATTAGGTCCACATAGCCTAGAAAGGTACAACATCCAATCTGAATGTGTAAAACACATTACAACACTAGATTAAAATCAAGTTTAATTTACAAGCCTTCTAGATTAATGTGAGAATGCAATTAAATACATTTTATAAAATTTAATTAAGAGAAAGATAGGTCCATTATACTTAAATGCTTAATAAAAGTCTAGAAAAGTGTGAAATTCATTTACAAAACCTTTACAAGACATGCATTTTATTCAGTTTACAAGGGCCCAAGACCTAATGTGAATGTGTTATTCACATTACAACAATGAATCAAGGAATAACTAAGACAAAATCCACAAGGAGCCAAATGAGTGTGAAAATGTCCAAAGATCCATTTTTCTACGCCACAAAAGGAATTAAGAGAAAATGAAGAGAGACAAAGAAGATAAGATGCAAGTAATTAGTAAGCTAGTGATAGATCTAATTTATTATAGGCTATTGAAAATAATGATAAAATCTGATGATACATGGAAAGAAAATTCAAATTTGAAATCAACTTCTTTCAAGCATGAAGAACATAAGACTTGCATTAAAGCAATAACATAGAGATGGATGCCTAAGACTTTAATATTAAGGAGATTTTTTAGATGTGCCAAATTTAATCCTAAGTCTCGAGCTAAAATAAAGGAAATTAATGATATGATGTTGTTTAGTTAAAAAATGCATCCTAGGTCTAATGTGTAGATCACTAACATCAATCCTTTTTCAAAGAACATTAGGATACAAATATGCAAGGAGATTAGATTGAATTCCAATATTGAAGGCGAGTTAATCAACCTCATATTTGATCCTTTTATGCCTTAGAAATTTATTTGAATTTACTTACTTTTAAATTGACCTAATAAAACTATGCGACCTAATTTGAAAATAAAACTTTTTCTTAACAAAGAAATTGTAAAAGCAAATTTCAATAGTAGATTTGGACAGGGAAGAGTTACGTGCACCTGTGATAAAATTTTTGAGCTAAATCTATTGGAATAAATCACCTAGGACACCCATGTTTGAGTTGACTTTTTTCAGATATGAAAATGCAATCCTGCAACTCTTTGTCTCCTTTCTATTTTCCCACTCGATGACCTCTATCTTCGAATTTGAGCCTGCAAAAATTTTGAAAATAAATGAGTGGGTGGCTATATAGGATTCTACCTTACTCAAAACCCTATATTGGTATTTCTACCTCCACAAATAGTCAATAAAATGATTGATAAAAATATGTGTGATCCTAACCTTAAGTTCTTCTAAGGTTGTAATGAGAAAAAATGCATAAAACCTACTCAAATGTGTTAGAGAATGATTCCTAAATGATAATGACAAGATCCACCTAAGATAAAGTCAAATACCCTTAGGAAAATAGAAAACACAAGAATACCTCACCTTAGGTAGCAAGTATTATAAAGCTTGAAGATGAAAAAACTTTGAAAATAAGTGAATAGATTGTAGAAAATGGCCAAGAGCACTTTCCAAACCTAGATTCCATCACATCCTTCTATTGGCATCAAAGTCCAATCATTGGATGAAACTTGATCAAATCTGAAAAGACATTTGAAAACCTACAAATTCAAATGTATTTTGGCATAACGTAATTTCCACAATAATTTCTTTCTTCCTTTCTTTAATTGGTTTTTAAATGGTGAAATGACTAGGTATTTATAGGAATTTAATCTAATTTATTAAAAATTCAATCTTGATAGCCAAAATTTAAATAAGAAATTTCTATCCTCTAAATATTAAAAATTGGAGCCAAAATAGGGGACCAAGTTGCTCAAGGCTTCATTGTTCCAACCCTATTTTGTGGCATGTAAAGTTTCAAGAGTAAAATATTAAATTTTTACTTTGGTTTTGTACATGTGATTTCTCGAAAACTAATTAAATGGTCCATGAAATGTATAATTTAGGAAATTAGAGAATCATTAGGGAATGTTTAAATGCATTGGTGAAAGGGTCACTCAAGTAGGTTCCAAAAAAAGTGTGAAATTTAGCTTTCACCTAAAAGGGAGTATATTCTTTTATGCTACATTTAGCCCCTAGTTTAGCAGCCATATGACGCAAGCTAAAGTACAAAAAATAAATCATATCATAAAAAGATAGTCAAAAGGATACTATAGATCATTCATCAAATGAGAGAATGATGCCCCCATTGTAGTAATCTACAAAAAAACAATGTTAGGAACTAAATATTGCAAGATCAAATCGTTAGACATTCAAAGATTCTTTTTACTTGCAAACAAATGTCTTAGTCTAAAAAATTCTAAGGAGAATGAAATTTGAGGTTATACAAGAGAAATGGCCAAGTCCAATAGTGAACTATATGCCAACATTTTTCCTCTCCTAGCACATTTTATTTACCTCTACCACCTTGTTGGAGAATTTTATCAGAACAAACTTATCCTCTACATACTTGGGTAGCTTCAGTTGGGGACCATCAAACCCTCCAATTTTAATATATGAAGACCTTAAGAACATTATGAAGTGAATCCTATAATTTTTGATTAACTGTAGGAATGAAACCACTTGAGATTTAATAAAATATTTAAATGTGCATGAAATGGAAGAACATTTTTGAAAACAAAAGAGAAAGAGAGCGGGTGGCTATTAATGATGGAAGAATGTGGGCTAGTGGAATGTTTTTTTAGAAAATAGTTTGAATATTGTGTCAGGTCATTTTATTTTTGGTGGAATAAAACATGAGACTTAACACATGAAGTGGAGTTTAATTTTCCAATCTGCAAAGGCTTAGAAGTTTTTTGAAAAAACCAAGAATGTTGGGGAGCAAGTCTTCGCGCATTCCCTTTATAAAAATTGAGGTCGTCGGTTTCATTTTTAGGCATACAAATAAAGGTATGACCAAAAAATTTTTTTGGGATTATCTTTCTTAGTTAGGAGATAGGATTTTTCTCTCCCCCTCTTAATCTTTGACTTGTACTATTTTCCTTTAAAATGAAATATGCTCGTATATAACAACTTTCTATTTATTTTCCACCTTCCCTTTATCAACTATATGTGCTTGCTTAAGAAATCATTATTTTATAGATCTTAATCCCTATATTATGGTGCACAACTTTCTTTTATAGTAAGTTATAATAATCATGGTCATGCACAAGTTTATCTCCTTTATGCGTAACTTTCCTTCACCAGTAACCAACCACACTAGCTATGCTCAATAACTATTCTTGTTTTTATGCCTTTTGAGGCCGGTGTATAGCTCCATAAAAAATTATAAAGGTTCCTAGGAAGTCTTCCATAGTGAATAATATCTCCTTTAATTTTTATAGATTAATTAGTGAATGGATTGCAAGTCAGAAAGAAATAACAATGTAGGGTCAATGGTATAGTTGTATTAGTGGTGCAGGAGCACCTAATAGATTTTATGCCTCCATGAGGCCAATTTGTGAAGTTTTAATTAGGTGATCTAAGCTTGTAATAAGGTAATTTAGACCATTTTAAACATGTTTGATTCTATTTTAGGTCCTATGAGTTCTTGGTTGGGTCATTTTGCAATTATGGTTAAAAGTTGTCAGTTTTTACAAAATTGTCATATTGAAAAGTTACAAAAATGCAAGAATGGGAATATGAAGAGTCGAGATCATGTAGAAGTTGATTAGTTAGTTGGAAAGTTAAAAATGGTTTTAATATGATAGATATGTAATTCCAACTCGAATTTGGGGATTGGAGATGGTTGGAAATTGTGAAGAAGAAGAAACCCTTGTTTTTTTGCATTATTTCTAATTTTTTCTCATATTACAAAATGTTCTCTTGGTTTGTATGGATTGTGTATCTAATATAATGATATAAAACAAGTTGGATAAGTTAGTGATGAGAATATAATTTCATTTTCAATTGGTCTCATCAATTTTTATTGAAATTTGTAAAAGTTATGGCACTTTTGGTACAAGTTGTCCTGAATGACTAATTTTTTTTTTGTAATAGTCCAAAAGAAACACATGGTATGGATTGGTACAGTACAATAATGGTCTGAAATAAATGGGAAATGATGTATAAATGAGTCTAGTTTTTTTTCCTTTTTGTTTGATCTAATTTCATTAAGATTTGAAAGAGTTATGGCATTTTTGGTGAGAGCAGGTCTATGATAAAACTAGGGTTTCCAGCAAGCATTAAGAAAACTATATCTTTGTATTGCGCCATAAAAAAGGATCAAACTTGGTGAGAGTCTTCTTTACATTGCAACACAAGCTTCCTACAAAGGGATTTGAATTATTTGATCATTTGGGAAAGATATGGAGGTTTTTTGTGTGTCTTTTCATAGTAAATATTGTCATAACCGTAGGTGAAATGAGGGTTTAACAAAATAATGCATTGTTGAGTTGTTTTATGTAATGATCATTTGTATTCCATAAATATGCATAGTGAGTAGGATAGCAAGTTGAAATTTTTTTGATTGAAGAGTTTTTTGAAACTGATCTATTTGTGATGGTTGAAAGTTTTGAACCCATGCTTTGCATCAATTAGTTGAGAGGTTTGTGTTCTTTGAGAGTCACTAGGTGGGTTCATAAAGATAATTATTAGGAAACTTTGTTGTTTATTATTTTACTTTTCAACACTATTTTCCATACCTTGATCTACATGCTTGTGTTTTAGTGTCATCTCATGTTGTCTCAATCACCTTACTCAGAGCACATGTTTCCTTTGTTTACCTGCATAGTTCCTAAGTCGAATCAAATTTACATTACACAAAATTTTTGTGATATTCTATATCCTATGTTTACTTGACCTTCCCCTACTCTTTTCGTATAGAAACCTACAGTGCTTAGTTGTTTCATTTCTAGACACTTTCATCTATGAGAGTGGCCGAGGCATACCAGGGTCAGTTTGGTAATTACCAACTTGTTGATTCTGAGTATATGTATGCCAATAAACTATTTACCTATATGTTAATTCCCAGTAGATGAATTTTCATGTGTTTTTTACTATAATGTTATTTTCTAGTATGTTGAATTCCTTTATGTGATTCGCCAGAATGATATTTTCTAGCATATTATTACCAATATGAGAGGATTTTATTAGCCATTCAATTATTCAGTAACTCAAGAATCATATCTCTTCTCTCCTTTCTTTTTGCCTACCCAATTTGTAGCTGGGTTGAGGGGAATCATCATTCTTGTTTTCTATAAATCTAGCTTTGCATGGTAACAACTAATGGGTTTTCTAATAATTTATTACAAATACCTTGAAAGTAACTCTTGTCTTTAGAAATATATATTTATTTAAACTATTATGAATATTCTGAAGAATTATTTTTCTTCTAAAACTACATTTAATTAATCAATTATGATTATTTTGAATGGTAATACTAGTTTTTGAAATAAATATTTATACATATAAATTCCCTTCCAGATCAAGGATACAATTTATTTGGTATTAAATGGATTAAATGTTAGATATAAATTTTTTCTCAAAATCAGAAGAATATTTGTTAGTTGAAATCAATTAGTAAATTTATTTTTCTTATATTTATATAGTGATATATATTTATTGCATGTAATTATTCCTTCTTTAAATAATGTATACACATACTTAACTATTTTTATACAAAGATTGTATATGTATATATACATACATGTGATGTACCTTTTTTAATGATGCATTTTCTTTAGTTTCTGAAAAAATAATGTTATATGAAAGATGAAGCATGGATTTATTTACTTATACATGTGCTTGCATTTGAATTTACCAATAGTCTCCACTCCTTAGGCTTAATTCGTTAAATTATGAAAAGATCATGGTTGAAATTTTTGTGTTGAATTATTCAACTCAAAAAGTGCTCCTAGTTAATCTATTTATAAACCTAAAACATGATTTCTAAGAAAAAATGTAGCTATAAAAGGTTGTTTTCTTTGTGCATGTAGAAATTCACCTTTTGGGATAGGTGCCAAGTGTGGGTAACATGGAGTGTAGACTTTGCTTTCCAAATCTATTGTTTTATTGTTGTATAAGGCATTATTCTTGGGCAAACTTTGTAGACCATTATGCTAAATGGAATAACTTATATTATCACTCTCTACCATTTCCTAACATCATTCATTGCATGTTCTAAATAGATAAAAATGCATGCAGATATGTTCGACACACACCAGATTCCATCTTGCTTTCGATTTCAATTTCTTTTTGCTAAGAATATTATATAGGGTCAATTATTCTTCATGTCATGAAGAAATTTTTGGGGAAGCATAGCTTCATGGTTGGGTAGAAAAAATTCCTAGTTCATGTTCTCATCCTCCAGATGCAGGGTGAATGTTAGAGTGGAATATCTAGGATTCCAACTTATGTTTATATATACATTTTTGTACTCTTGATGTTTAACTATTATGACTTCCTAGTGAATATATCCTATTCAAACTATGTATCATTGTAACCAATTTGCAATATGACATTGGGAATGTATGTAACTTTATATGATGACATGTTATGCTATGATGTTGCTCAACTTCAACTATTTTGAAATTATGATATGTTCTTGTCAATTTGAATTATTTAGTGTTATTTGAGTTGAGCACATTACACAAAATTATTTTTACAACTTCTCAAAACTCTTTCACAAACTAATATCTTTTTCAAGATTAACTGACATAATAAACTATTGTAATTTAATGGAGTCAATAGTTATGATATAAATATGACATGTTATGGAAAGAGATTACAATTTCCTCTATGTAGGAAATGGATTGTACAATATTTTAAATGTGTCTCAAATTGATTGACAAGCTTTTCAAATTATTTTATAAGAATATTTATTCTTTTGTAATGTCTATAATTAATTTGAACTAAGCCTAGTGTTCTTTATTATTATTTTAATGACCTTTTAACCTCAAATTTAACATTTCATGTAAAAGTGCAAAGCCAAAAACCTATTTTATTATCAAAATATTCAATGGACAAAAAAATGGTAAATTTATATTCATATTCAGTTTCGATGGTGTAATTATTTTTGACAATTTTGAATTTAAATTGAAGGATGAATGGATGTGTGCATTACATTTTCATTCTTTCTTTAAGTTTCTTTACAATTATGAAATTTGTTAACTAAAAATTAAAAATTAAAAATATAATTGATTTAATAAGTTATATTAATGTTGAAATGTTTATTATATAATTAACATACACTAAAGAAAAATTATTTTCTTTTAAGATATATATTAGAAATCAATGGACCTTGTAAGTCAACTTCTAGTATTTCATTATGAGGATCAATTTGGTTAGTAAAAAATTCTATATATTTATAATTTTAGAAGAAATTAGGTTAAAATAAAGTGAGATTATTTATTAAACTAAAATTTAGAAAATAAAAATTGATATTCATAATTTAATTATAAAGTATAATGAGATTCAATATGTAAGCATTTCAAGTTATTCACTTCTAACCATGTCAAATTTTATCTTATCCCAAACATTAAATATATAAATTATTTAATAAATTCATTTATTCATTATCCTATAGTTCACCTTTCTGGTTGTCCACATCTAACCTGATATTAACTTAGAGTTATATGCAAGTTTTCCCTATTAAAAGAGATTGAACTTTCTTTTTACCAAACTAAATTAAATTTTTTTATCAAATTAAAGAATAAATATTTTAAATTAGTATTAATCCACTAATTCCCAAAATAATCCTACATCACTAAATCTTTAATATATAATAACTTTATTATTATCCTGTGATGAATCTTTATAATTCACATTGTCAATTTATTTACATCAACATTTCTTTCTAAATATATTTGGTAACTACTAAATATATTATCTTTCCATAAACCAAATTTTGTGTATAATTAACATTAAAAAATAGATAAAAATAAATTTGACTACCATACATCATCAAAATTGGTTTTTCTTCTATCGAAAAGTGGAAGAGGTGAGTGGAAGAGATGTTTTTCTCCTTTTTATCATTTTTTCTAGCAAATGTGACCATTAATGAAATGTCTATCAATTAAAATTAAATTATTAGAAACAAGCAATCATTCTTGCAATAAATGAGCCTTATTTAATGTATAGAATACCAAATATAATTTATTGAGTAAAAACATAAAAGTTAAATATTCCTTGGAGAATTATTTGTAAAATTAAAACATAGAAGGGTGAGTCGATAGAAGTTCTTTGTAGAATCAAATTGGCTATTTACCTTATTACCATAGGGAAGCTACCAATCTTGAATTCTTTGTTGATATTTATTACATATTAATTAGAAATAATAAAGGGCTTCAATGGTCAAATGTGAAATGAATCAAATTTGAAACAATTTAATCTATAAATTTAAAAAAACCAATTCCCTTGAGATCTCAATAAAATCTATGGGTCGACGCTTTTGTTACAAAGTTAGTTAGTTTTAGTAAACATGGTTACAAGATGTACAAGTACCTGTTAAAGGGTTTAACATGGAGATTACATGAAAGATATAATCTACAAGAAACATTACAAGATTGTATGATGAAGAGATGTAGTCAGTCTCAGAAGTGGGTGATAACCGTGTTGGTAGAAAATACCAATTAAGAATAAACATTGTTGGATTGAAGGCAAAGAAGAGAAGATAAGTAAAAGAAGCATGTCGAGAATTTTCCATTCCTAACTTGAGTTTGGTGAGATTGATGCCATTGTGAAGGATGCTTTCTAGACACTAATTTCATAGTATGCCGAATTTGAGAGGACACTTTATTCAAATGACCAGATCGAACAGGAGCTAGGATGGGTTAATATTGACCTGTTCAAATGGCCAGGATACTGGCCAAGTGTAGAAGCACGTTGGTTACATAGAAATTTAGTAATTTTTCCTACATCAAAATCAATATCATAACACAGCCTCTTGAGCCAAATGGATTATTTTCAAGCATGAGTAGCTACCATGTACACTTCTTCTATAGTGGATAAAGTGACTATATCTTGTCACTTACTTATCCAACTTATAGCAACATTAAACAACACGAAAACATATCCACAAGTGGATTGTTTTCTATCAATGTCACCTTCCCAATTAGAATAGAAATTTTTTAATTTACCTCATTAAAACTCTTGATCCTAATAAACCCTTACCTCCAAAATTTAGATCAAATTCTTATTTCCATTATCACTGAAAAAATGGACATGACATCAAACATTAACTGTCCTAAACATATTATGCAAGAACTCATTGATTCTAGAAGGATTTATGTTGAAGGTGTTAATGATTAAGGAAATAAGTCCATTGCCTCTCCTAGCCAGAAATTACAAATCTTTACCAACCCTATGCCTAATCATAACATTCCATTTGTCAAAGCTAATGAAACTCAAAAGACTGATGTGATGAATGTTGACATGGATGATGAGAACATAAACACAATTCAACAAATTCCTATGGATACTGATCAACAAGAACAAAATCCTATCGATGGTTTGGTTGCATTGGTTGAAACTCAACATCGTAAGGGCCGACTTAAAAATCCTCTTGACATTGCTTTCTCATCCAAAGTTATACTTAAATATGCACTTGATGGTCTTGTTTACATAGCCGTTCCAATCTATGACAATCCCACTAATGGGATATTAATAGATCTTGTCTGTGGAGAGAATGTGATCACTAAAGAATTCTTAATTGTGCATGAGCTCTACTAAGAAACATATGACAAACCAAAATCATGGATTAAGACACATAACAGTTTCACTTGCCCTATGATGGGATCAATCACCTTACCTTTACAAATAAGACTAAAAACATCATATGTCTCATTCTCCATCATCTCAATGTCAAACCAATTCTGTGTGAAGCTTGGTTACCTATGGTTGCACTCCATGGAATTCGTTCTATCAGTTGTGCATAAATGACTAAATTTTCCCTTTGAAAAGTAATTTTTTGTCATGCATCATAGTGGCTTTAACCCTTTGTCTTCCGATGAAAAACTTTCATCAAATTTATTTTGGTTGAAGCCTATGGAACCTATTAAACCTTGAGAAGACTTCATTTTCAAATCCTACCCAAAGTTCAAGGTGAAATGCATAGCAAAACTATCCCTTAAAAAGATGCCTCAACCCATGAACAAACCTACCATCCTTGATGAAACCATGATTGAACCTACATATATTCCAAACAAACAAGATCAACCTAATACAAAAACTTTGACTATTTCCTACAAAAGACCAAGAGATAACTAAAACAATCCCGTCATGCCTCCTAAAATTAATTTTTTTTATAAAGATAAAGTAAAAGCGGTTGAAAAATCTTCCACGGTTCCATTCTTTCCTCCCCTTAGGGAAGAAAATACACGTACACAAGCACAACATGAAGGTCGTACTGAAAGAAACAAAAGTGCTAGAGAGCATAGGCGTAGACATTGTGCTCTTTCTTGAAGGTTAGACGAAGAACCAAAAAAAGAAAATAAAAATCTAAAATTGACTGAAGCAATGCACAATGTATCTTCCCCTTCACTAAAACAAAAGGATCCCATACCACAAAAAAGTTAAGTCCTTTAGACATTATCATTCGACCTCCTATTTTGATTCATTTAGATGATGATGATGAGGGTACTAAAATTGGCGAGGAGGTGCATAATGAATTGAATACATTATTTTCATCTTCTATGAGCTTAAATGAAAATTCTCCTAAGAAAAGTGTTGAACTTGATGATACCCCTAGTTTGGAACTTGCTATTGTCCCTTTGGTTAGTTTTCCACCTTCTATATATGATGAACATGATTGGTGATCCAGAGGATCTTTGTCAAAAAATGAAGTTTCTCTTTTATCTTCAGAATCAGCATCATCAGAAAGAGGGTGAAATTTTGACTCCAACGCAACTCGAATGGAGTAAAACAGAGCTACGGAGCCAAATATATGCTCAGTCAAACCTTGGTCAACCTTGGAGCCAAGTCAGAGAAAAAAAGGGCCAAAAATTGGCATTGTCAAAAGTAGTCAAAGTTAGTGTCAATGCGAAGATCTCATCACAAGCTCTCCAACAATGTTCGTTTCATGGAAAACGGAGTTCGTTTGCACAAGATAAAAATAGTCAAAGTTGGGTTGGTTGTACTGATGTCAGCATGGCATAGTCAGCATGGTACAACGAATAGTCAACAACATGGTCTAATCACAAGATGACAAGTGGCATCCGTATGCCACATCAACATTGTCCACATCGGTAGTCCAGTCAACAACCTAGTCGGCATCAGCCACGTCATCATCTTCAACGAATTGGGTTTTGCCATGTGGCACCTCCTCAACATGCCACGTGGCTTCTCTATCTCCTTCGGCTGGTTCAAAGTCAGGTTGTTTGTTTGAAAAAAATGAGTAAATGGAATGATTCAAACCACTCACCACTCATAACCCAAAACTTTCGCTCGACCGTTGCACTAAGCGATACACACCTGACTAAATGGTGAGCAGTTACTTTTGTTATAGAAATCAGTTGAAGTTGGTAGAAAAAAACAAGTCAGTGGGTTTGGAACCTCAAACTAGCCGCCTATCAAATGACTATGCATCGATACGCCATTCGATGGCTTCGAACCCTAGAAGGAGCTCGAGTGATTTTGTTAAAGCTCCAAAACATAATACCCTTAATTTAAACAAATTCCCTCCAATTTTTAATAATCAAAATTTTTAATCCTTTAAAGGGTTAAAATGTAACCTCCTAAAAAACAATAATAGCCCGAGAAAAGATAAAATTAAAGGGCTTAAATTAATTATATGTGATAAGGGGGTTATTTTAAAGATTATTATGTAAAAATGGAGAGATAAGGTGGATTTTGTAAATCATTTGGTTATCAACCAAATTGAGTAAAATTTTTGTATAAAAGGGGGGGATTAGAGGCTTAGGGAGATTATCAAATTTATCCAAATTTTACATGATTCAAGTGTTGAAGACTTGAGATAATTTCTTGAGAGACGAATTACTGATCCTGTATGTCGGGAGAATGCCAGAATTGCGTCGTGCTTAAAGGGAAAGGCTTGTAAGTAGATGTAATTCTGAATTTCTAAAGATATCAATTAGATTGGCCTACTCTTTGGAGAGGGGCCTAGAGATGTAGTCGTTTTTATGATGAACTCCGTTATCAAGCTGTTTTCGTTCTCTCTTGCTTATGTCTCATTTTGAATCTCATCTTTCTTTCAATTCCATTAGTTTAATTATGTTGTGTTGATTTCATTTTAGTGATTTGGATTTTTAAATTGTAATAATTATGCATTCAATGCAATTGTCTTAGATCCTAAATTGGATCAAATTGGTATCAGAGTTTTATTTTGACTAGTATTGTAGATTCAAATGCTTACACGCTCTCAACTTCAACAAGGCAAAGGAAAACTTGAAGAGTATAATCTAGAGATTGCAAGATGAAGAGCTCAATCACGATCACAGATGGCAGATCCAAATGATGAAAAAAGTTCTGAGCTTGGTGAGAAGGAATTTCATAAGGCTTTTCTCGACATGAAGGCCATGGTCAAAGTCTTATTCCAAGAGAGGCAAGAAAGGATGTAGACACATGAAGCTCATGTAGGAAAAGGAAAGAAATCAGGAGATGATCCCAAGCCTCTGAAGACACCTCCCTCTTCTCCTTCTTCTCCTTCTTCTACTCATTCTATGCCTTTTAATCCTTTTAAGGGTGCACATAAGCCCAAAATTAAGTTGGATGTAAAATTTGACTTACCAAAATATTGTGGTGAATTAAATGCTGAAAAACTAGATGATTGGATTCAACAGGTTGAAGTCTAGTGTAGAGTCCAAAACCTCGTAGATGATGCTGATAGGATCCAACTTTCTACTCTTCGAATAGGGGGTACAACTCTAACTTGGTGGTAGAGTAGGACTAAGGAAAAAATATCCCAACATGGTAAAGTCAACTTGTCCTGGACAAAATTTGTAAGTGCTCTTAAAAAGAAATTCTATCCCTTAGGCTACATGTAGTGGTTAATGATGAATTGGCAGATGTTTAGGCAAGGGAAAGGTCAATCTATTTAGGAGTACACTCATGAATTTCATAAAAGGGCTATTGCCTTAGATGTTCCATTATACACCTAGGATACTTTGTTGAAGTACATAGGAGGTCTTCATTCCTACCTTAGACATTCAATTTTGGTTTTGAATCCCAATAACCTTGACGAAGTTTGTATCCAAGCTACCCACTTAGAGTCTAGAGATAAGGGATCATTCATTGATAAGTTTGATAAAAAACCATCTAAGTTTGAGGGAAAGTCTAAGGGTAAAGATAAAGAAAAAGATAAAGGTAAAGGAAAGAAGACAACTACGGTGAAGAAAGAGGGTGAAAAAACCACATGCTCACATTGCAAGAAAGAGGGGCATGATGAATCAAGGTGCTGGAAATTGCATCCAGAGGTAAGGCCGAAAATATTTGGAGGCAATAAAGGCAATTAAAAGACTACTATTGCTATCATTCAATGGGATCTTGGATCTGATTCTAGAGATGAGACAAAGATTATGGTTGTTGGGATCCAAGGTAAAGGGAAAGGTATAATCCTCTCTTTTGATGCAAGTATTTTTAATGCAAGTAAAGTATCCACTCCTAAATTTGATAAACATCAGAATGAACTGTTTCACATTCTTGTGGTAACTAAACACACAAAGATTGATACACTATTTGATTCAGGCTCTCAAGTCAACTTGATTTCTAAAGAGTTTGTTAAGAAATTGAATCTAACTACTAATCCTCATCCTAAGCCCTATCCACTTGGATGGGTATGTAATGATGCACAGTTGTAGATGACAAAATAGTGCAAATTATGTTTTTCCATCACTGCTAATTTCATTGATGAAGTAGAAGTGATGTTGTACCTCTGTATATTTGTGGGTTTGTATTAGGGATTCCTTATTTGTATGGTAGAAAGGCAATCTTTTATAGGGGTAGAACAAGTATCATGTTTTTAAAGATGGGGTAGAATAATTTGTACATACACACAAGGTCAAGACTAATCTCACACTAGTTAATGCTGGTCAAATGAAAAGGTTAGTCAACTCTAGTAAGGACTTTTTGTTAATACTTGTAAAAGCCAAAGAAGAAGATAAATCTGGGGAATTTAAGGGGTGTGACCCAAAACATAAGGTTGAAATGGTCAAAATTGTTTCCACTTATGATGAGTTGTTTTAGGAACTAAAGGGGTTGCCACCCAAGAGGGAAATACAACATGAAATCCAGTTGCAGCAGGATGTGCCATTGCCTAACATCAACTTGTACCATTTGTCCATTATGTAGAATGACGAAATCAAGAAACAGGTTCAGGAGTTAGTGGATAAAGGAGTCATCCATCCTAGTACATCTCCTTGTGGTTCTCCAATTGTGTTAGTTCCAAAGAAAGATGGATCTTGGAGGATGTGCATTGACTACCATGCCTTGAACAAGATAACGGTAAAAAATAGGTATCCTCTTCCAAGAATTGATGGTTTACTTGATCAATTAAAACATGCAGTTTATTTTACTAAATTAGATTTGTGAAGTGGTTATCATCAGATTAGAATTGTAGAAGATGACATTTGGAAAACTACTTTCAAGACAAAATAGGGACTTTATGAATGGTTGGTTATGCCCTTCAGGCTTTGTAATGCACCTGCCACATTCATGAGATTCATGAATGATGTCTTTTGTCCTTTCATTGATGATTTTGTCATTGTCTATCTAGATGATATTCTTATATTTAGCAAGTTTTGGGATGATCATGTAAGTCATGTAAAGAAATTTTTTGATGTTTTGAGAAAATAAAAACTTAATGTAAAGATGTCTAAGTGTGAATTTGTAAAGACATCTCTAGTGTACTTAGGCTATGTCATAGGGAATGGTCAATTGAAAGTAGACCTTGCGAAGGTCAAAGCTATTGTAAACTGGCCTAAGCCAAGTACTGTAACTGAAGTTAGAAGTTTCTTAGGTGTAGTCCAACAATGGAGAAAGTTCATTGCAAACTTCTCCTACATTGCATCACCATTGCACACATTGACAAGTACAAAGACAACTTTCAATGGAGAGGTCTACAATAGAAGGCCTTCAACACTTTGAAGGAAAAATTAAGCACTGCACCAATTCTTGTTTTACCAGATCTACATCGGCCATTTGAGATCGAGATTGATGCAAGCGGGTTTGCCATGGGAGTTGTTGTTTACTATTGTTTTTATTGTATCAGATTGAGATTCTCGATTCCTAAGGAAATTTTGGTCATATTTGTGGGGACTCATGGACACCAGACTGAAGAAGAGTACAACCTTCCATCCGCATACCGATGGACAGATAGAGGTAGTAAACATGACAGTTGTGCATCTACTCAGAGGCTACTGCAACAAGCATCCAAAATTATAGGATGAGAGTTTTCATTATGTGCAACATGCTTACAACCATGTAGCACACTCTTCTACAAAGAGGTCTCCTTTTGAGACTTGTTTCGGTTATGTGCCTAAGACTCCAATGGATTTTTATTTTGGGAAAGATGATGTTGAAGATGGACGCCATGATTCAGAGAAGGCTTTGAAGTTCATCCAGAAATTCCAAGCCATCCATCAGGCAGTGGAAGCATAGTTGGAAAAGAGTCAAGCCAAATACAAGGCTTGACATGATAAACATCGCACCAATCATCATTTTCAAGTTGGTGACCACGTTTGGTTACATATCAACAAGGAAAGAATGCAAGGAGAAGGAAGGAAGATCAAGCCAATTTGGTATGGTCCCTTTGAGATCTTGGAAAAGACTGGAACCAATGCCTTCTACCTTAATCTTCCTCCATACATGTAGATCTATTTAGTTGTCAATGTTGAGAACTTGAAGTTGTATGAACTTCTGATGATATTGGATGAGGAGACTGACATACAGGTTCCTTCAGTTGATGATCTTTCACCAAAATACATGTCATAGTTTCTAGAAGATGTCATCCCAGATAGGAAAACCAAGACTTCATGAAGAGGAGCAGTTAAGTACCTCAGAGTCAGATTGAAGGGGATGCATGCAAGCAAGGAAAAATGGATGGAGATTGGTAAAGTGAGGGAAATTTAATACCCTCACTTACTTTCTGAGTAATCAAGCTTTCAGAGGTCCAAAAGATCTCCAGTGGGGAGGACTAATCTGGAGGATCTTCGTCAAAAATTGAAGTTTCTCTTTTATCTTTAGAATCAACATCATCAGAAAGAGGGAAAAATTTTGACTCCAATGCAACTTGAACAAAGTCAAATGGAGCTACGGAGCCCAAGATATGCTTAGTCAAACCTTGGTCAACCTTGGAGCTAGGTCAGAGAAAAAAAGGGCCAAAAATTGACGTCATCAAAAGTGGTCAAAGTCAATGTCAATGCCAAGATCTCATCACAAGATCTCCAACGATATTTGTTTCATAGAAAATAGAGTTCGTTTGCACAAGATAAAAATAGTCAAAGTTGGGTTGACTTTGCTGATACTAGCATGGCACAGTCAGCATGGTACAGCACACATTCAGCAACATGGGCTAATCATAGGATGAAACATGGAATCCATATGCCACATCAACATTGTCAACTTCGGTAGTCTAGTCAGCAACCCAATCGGCATCCACGTCAGCATCAACCACTTCATCATCTTCAGTGAATTGGGTTTTGCTACGTGGAACCTCCTCAACATGCCACGTGGCTTCTCTATCTCCTCTGGCAGATTCAAAGTCAATTTTTTTGTTTGAACAACATGAGTAAGTGGAAGGATTCAAACCCCTCACCACTCATAACCTGAAACTTTCGCTCGACCGTTGCACCAAACGAATCCGCACCTAACTATAAATGGTGAGCGGTTACTTTTGTTATAGAAATCAGTTGAAGTTGGTAGAAAAAAACAAGCTGGTGGGTTTGGAACCCTGAACCAGCTGTCTATCAAAATGACTATGCACCGATAAGCCATTCGATAACTTTGAACCATATATGGAGCTTGGTTGATTTTTTTAAAGCTCCAAAACTGAATACCCTTAATTTAAACAAATTCCCTCCAATTTTTAACAATCAAAATTTTTAATCCTTTAAAGGGTTAAAATGTAACCTCCTAGAAAACAATAATAGCTTGAGAAAAGATAAAATTAAAGGCCTTAAATTAATTATATGTGATAAGGGGGTTATTTTAAAGATTGTTATGTAAAAATGGAGAGATATAAGGTGGATTTTGTAAATCATTTGCTTATCAACCAAATTGAGTAAAATTTTTGTATAAAAGGGGGGGATTAGAGGCTTAGGTAGATTATAAAATTTATCTAGATTATACATGATTCAGGTGTTGAAGACTTGAGATAATTTCTAGAGAGACGAATTGTTGATCCTGTACATTGGGAGAATGCCAAAATTCCATCATGCTTGAAGGGAAAGGCTTGTAAGCAGATGTAAAGCTGAATTTCTGAAGATATCAATCAGATCGGTCTACTCTTTGGAGAGGGGCCTAGAGACGTAGTTGTTTTTACGATGAACTCTGTTATCAAGCTGTTTGCATTCTCTCTTGCTTGTGTCTCATTCAGAATCTCGTCTTTCTTTCAATTCCATTAGTTGAATTATGTTGTGGTGTTAATTTCATTTTAGTGATTTGGATTTTTAAATTGTAATCATTATGCATTCAATGCAATTGTCTTAGGTTCTAAATCAGATCAATTGGGATGCAAATGACCTTCTAATAGGTTGACTCACATGTGCCTTACTATTTTTTTTGCATTATTTCTTTTTCTTTCATCTGATTGCATGTGTGTAATGTGATCCCTCGTGATGTTCTATTTGATGTATCTCTCTCTCTCTCTTTGTGACATTCCTCTATTTTTATCTACATTTTTCTTTATGTTGTTTTCTTTTCCTTTGTTCTTTTTCTTTGTCTTATGTTTTCTTTTTGGGATAAAACTATTGGTTATTTTTAGAAGAACCAAACTGATCTTCAGAAATACCTATGGACTTTTCCATTTCTAATACTTAGTACTCTAAAAGTATTGGCTAATGAATGAGTAAAAGCTAAAAGACTTCTACTCCTACACTTTGGGCTTTGTGAAACCCAGGAGGGTGATCCCACAATGTATGCTTAAGAATTTGTATGACCACTATTTCCATACATTGTACAAAATAGATAATTCTTCTACAAATACTCAACAACATAGTATATCAAACAAGTTGGAAGCTCATTTTACCCTACACATAGAGCATGAGAACAACGAAACTCAACACAAAACAAATACAATAGAATCCATTTGAAAGTTTGTGAATAAAAAATGATTAGCTAATTAATCAACCCAAAAATTGAATTATGAATACTTGGCATGAACTAGTGCCTTATCCCAAACACGGAGTCAATCTCAACCTATGCAACCAGATAATAACTCAACAATAGCAACTTACAATCTCAAGAAACATTGCATTACAACACTCCCACATTACATTCATGATCATCACTACTTACAAATATCATGGTACCTAATTCTTGAGTTAAAAATCTCATCCAAGCATTTATATTAATTCATTGAACTAATATGTAGGAATGAAATTAAATATCCATTGAGAAACAAAAAAGATGAACAAAAAAATCCTTGATTACTTTCATTCATAACTCATAAAGCGAGTACAAAGGAGAGACAATAGCCATGAAATTGGTATCATTCTGTATTGTATTTTCTATATTGTTATATAAAAAATACATACATAAAAATAGACTCTGAACTTAAGAAAAAACCTAAAACATGCTTGATATTCCTTTTACAATTCATTGTGTTGATTAAAAAATAATGAACCCCTACTTTTTGGCCTTGAATTCCTTCTTATAGAAACATGTTTGAAATAAAATTAGTCTTCATTTATTGTTGAGATCTAGTCCCATTTTCAAAAAGTATCCTCAAACAATTACCTCAAAATTTGTGCCCACACATACCAAGTGGAAAGAAAGAAAGAGAAAAGAAAGGAAAAATGATAAGTTCATGTCTACAACCCTATCATCAATTCAATTTGAAGAAGATGCACTATATTTTCTATACTTTAGAAAAAGCCTAATCTATACTAAATTAGGCTATGTAGTGCATTTTCACCTATCCATTATTCATCATGCTTGCAGACTTTAGAATCAAATTTTTTAAATTACCATCTCACAATTTCTTATTAATTCACCACCCCCTCCAAATATCTACCTCTCCATGCCAAGAATTCCTCTTCAGTAGGCTAGTTGAAATTCATGACCTCATCTTCACTTTCTCTATAAGGCACATACTTGGAAACAATTTGGGTGGCCTCCTTGTCAACCTCCAACAAGACAATCTCTGCATGAGCCAACATATCCATATTTTTCTTTAGTGTACCCATATCATAATTTTGACAAATTGAAATTATCTAAACTAAAATAGTTTTATTAATTTCATCTTTCCATTCTTGCAGCCACCATGGATGAATAGCTATAATGAATTATATTCAATCTATTATTCACTCCTCTGTTCAAATGGTCCAACACTATAGTGACAATCTCCATATTGCTATTCAAAACCTCCTTATCATGATTGTCACTTCTCTCTTTATATTCATTTAATTTCTTGAGAAACTCTTCCCTATTGATATTTTCCTCAGCCTATGGCATTTCTAATGTACTAGGCTCTATTATTGAAATGGGAACACTACCCATGTTGTATGGCACAATTTCCCATGAGGAACTCACTTGAGTGATAAATTCGAGGGGTGGCAGCTTTTGGTGAAGCAATAGGTGAGTCAATATCGGTATGCTTATGCTTTCCTACTTGTAAAATTTGTAATTTATCCTCCAATATAGCTACCATTTTCTGCAACTACATATTGTATTATTCAAGCTTCCCATATTTAACTAAAAAATCATTGTGTTTTGTCCCGAGCTTCTCATTTTCTATAGTTACAGATACTACAATGGCCCTTGTGAATTGTGCAACATGTACTAACATTTTTGTTGCCTCTAGAGCTGATGTTTTTGACACCCTCTTTATTATTAGGCCTCCACTATAGTTAGGTGCAACCTCAGCAATGTCAGGCTTCCTTGTACTCGAGGCCAGAGATTAGAAAACTAATGCATCCCATTGCTCACTAAAATTAGTCCCTTGTAATGCAATTGTAGCCTCTTCTTTTAAATTGTAGAGAGGTCTATCACATCTCTTTATTGTATCAAAGGCTATGGCAGAAGCTAAATCCTATTCTGGAAGAAAAAATATACCACTATTTCTTCCCAATTTTCAACCCTCCTTTGCACTCATCTTTTATAATTTAGCTCTCATTTCATTCAATACATTTGTTTGGATGGTGACATCAAGAAATTATGGATGAAGACTTCTTTCTATAGCTAGGTTATTGACACATTCATCTCTTTTAGCTCTATATGTAAATACCATTGAATCCTAAGACTTTACAAATGAGTCATCATCTAAAAACTTTGTGCATGCTACTACCTGCATATATCATCTTTGCTATTGAGCCTAGTGAGATCAGCTTTACTCAATCTCATACCCAATTGTTGTGTTGCCCTCATTACTGGTGTAGTGGGCACTCCTTGCATTTTCTACTCTGATACCCGAATTCCATCATCAGAGTCTTCATCAGCATAGTCTACCAAACCGGTCACTTAATTTTTTTTCTTTTTCAACAGTGGCTCTTTTGGTGGTGATGCATTAAGTGGTGGAGAATCAATATCCACAATTTTAGGCTTTGTTGGCCTTGGAGGAGATAGTGGTGGTACTTGTGGAATGGGAGAAGGAGACTTGCACTCCTCTTGTTGGGAAGGAGCAAGAGCTACATCATTTTTATTTTCCTTACTCTTTCTTAGGTTACAAATAACTTTATTCTTGTTTCTTCAGGGGCTTGAGATGTATATTACTCTTCAATGGCAGGGAATTCTCCCCCATCGTGTTCTTCTTCAATGGGGGATTTTCCCTTATCCTTACTTATTATCCCTTTAGTCTCAAGGTGGCCCACTATTGTCTCAAAGTTCTTGGATACATATTCCATGCTTTGCATTATATTTTCAATCTTTGGAAGAACCTTGAAGTTGGGTTCTTCTTCCTTTATCTTTCTCTACATCTTATTGAAAGAAATCCACCTTTTTTGTTTTCTTGTTCCAAAATGTCAACCACATTTCTTATCACATCCTTTGGATATTGGAAAAAGTGCACAAATTTGTAGCTCTTGTTCCTTCCCTTCAACCAGGCCATAAAACCTTTGGGATCATATCCGATCCTCTCAATTGATCTATGCATGTAGTAGGTCTTTAGTATATCAAATATCTTATTCCAACCTCCTTTTTTCATCACAAAATCATAAAAGCATATATACAAAGGAAAGAATGTTCCTTTTCCTTGATTCAACAGATGTTCATTTTCCACACTTCCCATTTGGCACATACCTTGGTAGCAAGTGAGGTGCAATAGTGGAACCATACACTCTTAAAATAGTGTAATTAGGGTATGGGATAACATCTCCCCAATTGTGATCAACTCCCAAATTAGGCCTTCTTTCCTTGGGTCTTAAGAAGTCATGCAAGGCTATGGGAATTCTAGGTATACTCACAACCCACACTCTCATTAATTCTAAAGCAAACAAGTTTTGAAATGTGACATAATCATATGTCATGTCATCCTTGTCTAGGAAAATAGTCCAACAATGCACAGGAAAATCCAAGTTAACCTCCTTCCTATCCAAAGTCATATTATGCTCGAAATGAGGTGCACCTTTGAACAAAAACATATGCATCAACAATGAGTACCAGCTAAACCTTACTCCATCTGCATCTTTCTTCAACACTATCAAGCCCTCATGAATCTTTTCTATAAGAATCCCTGCATAGTCATATATTGTGCAATATTGGGGGTGTTTAATATCGGCTTCCATATACATCCATGCCATAGGCATTCCCATGACAGGATCATAACCAATTATCTAGAAAATAGAGTAAATTTTTTTTTGGCAGTAGGAAATAAAATAATTAACAGGGAAAGGCTGCTTATCATATTTCCCTATTGTAATCCTTCATCCTACAATTTATGCTAGATATCTTGGTAGAATGTGAACTCTGAATGCAATATTAGTCTTATCATATTCCTCCTTGAATTTTTTTCATTGATCTTAGGCATTTCATCACTCGAGCTAGTGAGTTTGAAAACATGAGCAAATTATTCCTTGGAAATTTTGACCATTTCCTTCCCATCATATGTTCTTATAGTTTTTGTAACTAGGTCATAATTGGTGGCCATTTTTTTGAGCAAATAAACATCCATGTAGAAATTGGGCACAATCAACTTCCCTAGGTCACAATTCTAGGGTTACCTACTGGAATACCTAGGTTTCTATTCTTGAACAAACTATAGAAAAATTCCCACTAGTATAAGGTAATTTTGGCATCCTTAATAGAATTGTTCTTATCAATAAAACCCTCTACTACTTGTGGACCTTAGATAAATAGCTAACCCTTAGGTTTTTCACTAGTTGAGGGTGGTAACTAGTCATTAAGTTCATTATTCAAAGGTCTTTTGGGGGTAGAAGCTCCCCCCTTAGACAAAGATGCTTTTGATTATGCTTTAGGATCCATGACATAAAAGGTGTTACAAGGAATGGTTTCTAGTATCTTGGACATGGCTTACAACTTAGATAAGGTGTTTACACTAATTATGACAATGCATGACCAACCAAATATCCTTTATGAATGTCAAACCTTAAAATGTAGAACAAAGAAAAAAACCCTAACAGACTCAAATATTTGGGAAACCACAACTCTATCAATAATTTTGAGGGGAAGGCAGTAATTCACTTACTAGTTCTTTCACAAGATAATAACTCTAGCCTCAACGTCAAACAAGCCTAGAAACAATTACACAAGCTCTTCAATTGTGTAAAATATCCTTTATAATGCTCAATTATGCTTTCAAGACAAGTTTTAATAGCTACACAACCTTCTTCTTCAGAAGCTCGACATCCTTTTTTTATTAAGGCTCACTCACGGTAACTAGAACGCCTCACTTGCCCTCAAACTAAGTTTTGAATGCCAACCATTGATCACATAGGCATGTTAACTAATGGAAAATACAAATTTAGTTAGCTTGATTAGAAAATATTGACTATACACAACCACAATACTTATCAAATGATAGAAATCCACATGGAACCACTTGCTGGTAATTTGTGGGCTCCACCATTCCTTTGTCTTTGCATCCATAATCAATGTGTCTTCTTCCCCTTGCCCCTGTGAGTCTTAACTCATGTGAAAATTTCATCAACTTAGAGATGGGGAATGACTGAGATTAAGTCCCACAACCTCTTCATACTCACATCTTAATCCAAGACCAATTTCCTGCAGACTTATTCTTCTTATACCATCAATGGACCAAATTAAAAGATCTCAAACGTGCGTGCATTATATCTGATTTTAGTAGCACAAACTTTATTCTCTATGCCTCATGTTGAAATATTTGATTAATATTTGTCATTGCCCCAATGCTTCCACATCTTCTAGGTTATTCCACATGGAAATCGCCTACCCAACCAATAGGAATTAGTCAGTAAAGGTGGGGCCTATATGGGATAGCCTGGAGCGGTCAGGATTAACCCATGTCACCCACTATCAGTCGGGTATGTGTAGGTTAATGGTGGGCCAAAAAGCGGCAATGAGGTAAAAAAACACATCTTTCATCGACCGAAAAAATGTGAAAAGAACGTGTTGACTTTTCTTAGGCTCGGGTGTCACCATACTAGACACCAAGCCTACTTTTACAAATCAGATATCCGATTTGTAAAAAGTATATATTAAAAACTTTTGTCGCTTTTTTGAAGTCATTCGGCTGAGAAGAACCCGCGGTACACAGTGCATCCATTCTTCACGTAATGGATATCTGATTTAGGCTAAATTCGATTTGGAAAGGTAAGTTTTTTTTATTTTTATTTGATTTGATTCAATTTTGATTTAGATTTGAATAATTTCATATGGTTTTTTGTTGATTTTTTTTGAAAATAGGGTTTTGGATTGATTTTTTGTGAAAAATTTGAGTTTAGAATAGATTTTGATAAAAAAATGAATGTTTTTGTGGATTTTTTCACAAAGGGTTTTTGATTGAATTTTTATGAAAAAATTGAATTGAGAATGGATTTTGATAAAAATGAATGTTTTTGTGGATTTTTTCAAAATAAAGTTTTTGCTTGAATTTTTATGAAATAATTGATTTCAAAATAAATTTTGATAAAAAAATGAATTTTTTATTGGATTTTGATTTAAAAATAGTGTTTCATTTATATTTTCTAATTTTAGATTAATTATTTTTTAAATTTAATTAGGCATTATGGTTGTCAAAAATGAGAATGCACAAATTCCACCAGCTGAGAATCAAAATGCAGAAATGCCAAATGCTCCATCACCTCCGTAGCCATCAATTGAAGACTTAATTCATGAAAAATTGGAGCAATTGAGGGGAATTTGTGATGTTTATAAGAAAATCCCTTGATTATCCCATATGTCAAACACATTGACAGGAATAATTACAAATGTAGAAACCCTCTCCACCCAACATAATGCCTTTCATTCGTGGTGAGAAACCATGAGGCAATATTATACATGTGGATTGTCATATGATGATGTGAAAGATCTCCAAATAACAAAATCCCAAATAGCCTCGTTATTTATTAACCCTAGCATTGGTTTGCCAGTTAATGTTAACAAACCAAAACTGTATATAAAATGTTGCACGCATAGGGACATAGTAGATAACTTTTGGGATCATTGGTGTATGGTTTTTGATTTTAAACCACCCAACAATAATCTTGATGTACCTTTTTACTTTATTAAAAAATTATATGTTGAGTTTTTATTAGGGCATCATGTCAATTACTTTGACATTAAACCCTTCCAGGGCATTGGTAGATGTATGCCTTAGGATAGGCCAGGGGCAACTAGACTAGTTAGGCGCCCATATGTTACCCATCCTCCCCTTCCTCCACCACCTCCAGTACAACATCCAGATATTACAGAGGGTGCAACCACACAAACTATCTAGGCCATTCACTCTTTGAGTGGTCTTTTGGTTTCCCATGCTTCTTCAGTAGCTCAGCCACAGTCTGGTGATCTTGGCAATGGATCCAGTGTTGCTGCATCATCCTCCTCGGGTCCACATATTTGTGTACCACATATTTGCAATACGTGCCAGCAAATATGTTTGGGTCCTGTTGTACAGCCCCCTGAGCATCCATTAGACACTTTTGATTATGACATCTAGGATGTGGAGATTATAGTAGATCACATGCAAGGGAGTAGAGCACACCCTACAGAGTCCTCTCCTGCAAGAGAGGTGGACATTGGAGTAGTTACACAGGTAACATTTAAGGTGTAAATTCATAACTTACATTTTTCTTAAAATGAATATTAATAAGAGATAGTATCAAGTACTAATATTTATTTACATGGTCTATTTAACAGTTAATGTCTGAGGAGGAGCTCACACAGGTGACTGATAGCACCCTTAGGGCCATTTCATTTGGCCTCAACACGCACAAAGTATGTATTTTCAAACTCACTCATTTACATTTTTTTACTGTATATTTGCTTGTCATTTTTATTGTCAATAATGAAATTATATATTAACTTATATGTTTATCTTACTCTCTACTTGTAGGAAACACCTACTGCAAGTGAGGTGCAATGCTCTCCAGACTATGAAGGCACAGTATTAGATAAGGGAAAGGTAATTGAACTCAAATTTGATTGAATTAAAATTTATAAGATCTTTTATTGATTATGCATACATTGACATAGATTCATAGTTTCATATGTACTTGTCATTTTTATGTACAGGCAGTTGTGAGCTATACATCATTGTTGATAAGTTCCACAACACCCGAAGGAGTAGGTATTCAAATGCTTAAAGGAGGAGGTGTTGAAACACCTCAAGGAGGAGGTGTTGAGACACCTAAAGGAGATACAAAAAAAGATCAACCTAAAGAGGTATGTGTTTATATTATTTTGTGCTTGGTAAATATGTTCTTATTACTGACAATTCTATGCTAACTTGGATCAATTTCATGTTTTTTTTCACATATATAGATTAACGTTACAAAATTTGGTTTGGTTAGTTCTTTAAGAGGGGTATATTCTAGGACTCCTGACCCTTCAAAGAGACGTATATTTCAGGTAATCAAGATTTCCATTTTAGAGTTCAATTATAATTCAATGTGTATTGATTTTTATGTTAATTATTCAATTTTAAATTATATAGTATAACTACTATCAATTGTGGTTTGATTTTTTCTTGTGCAGCTACCTTTAGAGCCAACAAGTGCTTCAAAGAGGCTCCATTTTGATGATCCACTAGTAGTTTAGGATGAGATATACATTTTGGCATGTAAATTTTGAATAGATACCGAGATGGAATATGCCACATATTGTAAAACTTTGTTTGAGTTGGTGTTTATGCCATTTTTGTATATGGACATACACTTGATTATTGGATAATTTGATATATATAGAAGTTGACAATCGAAATTTAGTTTCCTCCTCATGTGCATGATTAAACTCTTTGAAGCAATGGTTAAATATCAATATACAATCT
Organism: Sequoia sempervirens; assembly: GCA_007258455.2. Taxonomy (NCBI): domain Eukaryota; kingdom Viridiplantae; phylum Streptophyta; class Pinopsida; order Cupressales; family Cupressaceae; genus Sequoia; species Sequoia sempervirens. The sequence continues at coordinate 1,185,846,246 of VDFB02271358.1, forward strand.
AGCATAAAAAGAATGGTTAAATATTATGTAGTTTATATTCATATTGCTGATTACATTGCATTGCACATCTTTCAAACTCAAAGCATTATTTCACATTGCATAAGTAACAACTAGATACTCATATGACTAACCCTACACCATCTGATTTTCTTCTTTGTCAACTTTCCCATGCCTTAGTAAACTTGGTGGTCCATTTGTAACCATCAATTTTTTTATATAACATAAATTAACCTTTTTCAAAAAATTAATATGGCTAGACTCCCATATGAATACTAATAATATATCATATGACCATTCTTCATATACTTGCTGGCACTTTGTGTCTTCTTAGATGAGCCAAAAGTTGTTGCCCAACTACCTCTACCTTCATCAATGTTCCATATTTTAATCATTCCATCCCAAGATGTTGTGACCATTTGTTGACTAGAAGATTCAATTATTTGTAGGCATGAAATGACATCATCATGCACTTTGACCTAGAAATTTAGGAAAAGAATACTATTAAAAGTTGTGAGCTCTGTGAAAAATAGATGTTTATCTGACTGCAACACCATCTAAATATGGATTCTTTTAGAAAATAAAAAGCAAGACATAACTTTTAAACAAATAATTTAATCACAATGTATTTTTCACAAAGAAAATTTGTATAAACCGCTTCTCCATAATGGCTAGTATAGAAAATAATTGCATTGGTAGAACAAAACTCCAAAACATTTCTGATTTCCTTGATTAATTGAATCTTAAGTAGAATCCCCACAATAATTATGTTTTACATAAACCGATAGGAAAACAACATTGCTTGGAAAGTGCATCTCTAATATTTTATGTTCCTTGTACAATAATTTAAATACATTTGAAGAAGTTATATGAAAATATAGCTTCTTAAATTCTTCTTTAATTTGAAGGTTAGTTTTGATAGTGAGTAATTTATTTCATAGATGGATTTTAGCTTTTGCTTGATTGTTGTGCACTATACTTTCTTCTATAAATAAAATGAGACATGCTAATGCACATTTTCACTATAATTTCTCTATTTTCTTCCTCAACATATCTCTCTCTTGGGCTTTGATACAACCCTGTCAGGGCCTGTCCTAATCACATTTAGCCCAAATCAAAAAGAAAATTTCATGCATTGCTTCTCCCTACACTAGCAGACCCTGGCTGGAGGTTTTATTTGATATTGTCAACAAACATACATCTGGTTGTCTGAATGAATGGGGGAGTTACAACCTTCCCAATCAAGAGGTCATGACTTGTCAGAACTGATTAAAGAAATTCAAGACTTATGTCATAGGATGAGAACATTTGACCATAGGCTCAATGATAAATGCAATGATCCTTAACTAAATTATTCATACAAATTTCTTAGATTTGGAATAATTCAATGAAAATCAACCAAAACATTTAAACAAGATATTTAGATCTAAAACATTCACATATGATAAATAGATCTACACATATAAGTTGGTTGGAATAGAGTATTTAATTCAAATAACTCACTTCATGATTACAATTTTTTTGCTTCAATTGTTTGCTCATAACCAAGATTACAATGATCAAAAAAAAATTTAGAAAAATATTGGGATGCTGAAATCCACTATGCTTGGCATACAGATGCAACCTTTGTGTGAAATTTCCCTCACAAATCCAAACAAGTTTCATCCTCCAAACTCTAGGAAACCAATGGGGTTTCATCGAAAAATCTCCATAACCTAAGGGTTTTTGTCCTTAGATTCAACAAGTGAACACAAGTGTCTGACTTTGCAATTTTGGATTTGTTGAGATGATGTCCAAAGATTATCCAAACTAATGAAGTTTTATTCCTTATATAGAGGTTGAAGGCCTAACATGGGTCCAAAGTTTCTTGCCATTTTCTCACATTCAAATTTGGGCTCATTAATTGCATTCTTGGTTAGTTGTGGTCATGGGTGGGGTCCATTCAAATGGTGAGGTTTTGTGAAAGTGCATGCTTGAGTGTGGAGATCTAGGGAAATGATTGCTTTAAGTTCAAGCAAATAATTATCCCAAGGTCCAACATCAAGGGTTTAGGCGATGGGATTCTTGGGTGTTAGGACACAAGACAATGGGGATCTAGGGGTTTGAGGATTAGGATACCCCATTGGCTCTTTTACAAATGTAAGACATCATCAAAAGGCCCAAAGATCCAAAGAGGAATGTATGGTTTGAGAAGTGGTGGTCAAGGTATTAGGGTGTTATGCGAATGGAAAGGAAAAATTTCAAAGGCCCACAAGAGAAGGAAGTGGGAGGTGGAGGCACAAGGAATGAAAGAAATGCATGATAGTATTAGAGAGTCTGAAATCCCACCCAAAGTAGGAAAGTGGCCCATCTTTCAAACTCAAAGCATTATTTTGTATCATTGTTACATTGGTCTTGAGAGTGGTAGCTTAATATAGGTGTTTGAAGTGATTTAGAGGTCAGTTTTAGGGTTGGTTTTAGGGTAGTTAAGGTGTTTGAAGTGATTTAGAGGTTGCTTTTAGAGAAGAGAGATGTTGAAGAGTACATCAAGTCAGTGAGAACCGAAGTGTAATGTGTTTTAGTTTGTGGTACTCCTTTGTTTCTCTGTAGATGTGTGATAAATTCTTAGTTCAATGATGTTGAACAATTTTAGAAAAAAGAAAGTTGTGTCATGGTCTGCATTCAATCCAACAAGCAAAAATCAAAGCTCAGCCTCTTGGAATGAAAATGCTTGTTTGCAAAACAAATGAATAAGAATGAGGTAGTTAAGGTGTTTGAAGTTATTTAGAGGTCACTTTTAGGGTGGAAGGCTTAAAACTCCATTTTAAATACACAAAAAAGAATGAAATTACTTCAAACCAAGTTTGTGAAGAAGTTAACTATGTTTCCCACTAGTTTCCCTTAAGAGTCCAAAGTGCTAAAAGGCAACAATATTTGAAGGTCTATTTCTCAGAGACCGTGATGCTTACAGACTCTCCATCCAAGGCTATGGCATTGTGTTGGGACCATATACAAAAACCTCTCTCGGTTTTTTCTAGCTCGGAGGGGTTTTCCTATGGTGATGAATTTTCAATGGAGGGAAAAGTTGCCAGATGCAAGCAGTGTAAAGTTGCAAAGTGGTGTAACTTTTATTCTGCAACTCGTATGACCAAAAAGACTATTTCAACATGTTTGGATGGGTACGTTTACGTTAGGGATGGTCCTCTCTTGCACCCAAATATGCCGAATCACTCCGAGCTACATTGGACCGACGATTTCCCTTAAGAGTCCAAAGTGCTAAAAGGCAACAATCTTTGAAGGTCTATTTCTTGGAGACCATGATGCTTATAGACTCTACATCTGAGGCTATGGGATCATGTTTGGACCATCTACAAAAAACTCTCTCATATTTTTCTATCTCAGAGGCATTTTCCTATGGTGATGACTTTTTAGTGAAGGGAAAAGTTGCCAGATGCAAGCAGTGTAAAGTTGCAAAGTGGTGCAACTTTCACTCTGCAGCTCGTACGACCAAAGGGACTATTCCAACACATTCGTATGGGTACTTTTATGCTAGGGATGGTCCTCTATTGCACCCAAATACGCTGAATCACTCCGAGCTACAATGGACCAACGATTTCCCTTAACAGTCCAAAGTGCTAAAATGAAGAAATATTTGAAGGTCTATTTCTCGAAGACCGTGATGCTTACAGAATCTCCATCCAAGGCTATGGGATCATGTTGGGACCATCTACAAAAACCTCTCTCAGTTTTTGCTATCTTGGATTCATTTTCCTGTGGTGATGACTTTTTAGTGGAGAGAAAATTTGCCAAATGCAAGCAGTGTAAAGTTGCAAAGTAGTGCAACTTTCATTCCGCAGCTCGTACGACCAAACGGACTATTCCAACACGTCCGGATGGGTACATTTACACTAGGAATGGTCCTCTCTTGCACCCAAATATGCCAAATCACTCCGAGCTACATTGGACCGGCGATTTCCCTTAACAGTCCAAAGTGCTAAAAGGCAGCAATCTTTGAAGGTCTATTTCTTGGAGACCATGATGCTTACAGACTCTCCATCTGAGGCTATGGGATCGTGTTGGGACCATATAAAAAAAAATCTCTCAATTTTTGCTATCTTGGAGGCGGTTTCCTATGGTGATGACTTTTCAGTGGAGGGAAAAATTGCCAGATGCAAGCAGTGTAAAGTTGCAAAGTGGTGCAACTTTCACTCCGTAGTTCGTACGACCAAACAGACTATTCCAACACATCCAGATGGGTACATTTATGCTAGGGATGGTCCTCTCTTGTACCCAAATACGTTGAATCACTATGAGCTACATTGGACCGACGATTTCCCTTAAGAGTCCAAAGTGCTAAAAGGAAGCAATCTTTGAAGGTCTATTTATTGGAGACCATGATGCTTACATACTCTCCATCTGAGACTATGGGATTGTGTTGTGAAAATCTACAAAAACCTCTCAGTTTTTGCTATCTCAAAGGCATTTTCCTGTGGTGATGACTTTTTAGTGGAGAGAAAAGTTGCCAGATGCAAGCAATGTAAAGTTGCAAAGTGGTACAACTTGCATTCCGCAGCTCGTACGGCCAAATAGACTATTCCAACACATCCAAATGGCTACATTTACGCTAGGGATGGTCCTCTCTTGTACCCAAATGTGCCGAATCACTCCGAGCTACATTGGATCGATGATTTCCCTTAAGAATCCAAAGTGCTAAAAGAAATCAATCTTTGAAGGTCTATTTCTTGGAGACCATGATGCTTATAGACTCTCTGTTCAAGGCTATGGAATCATGTTGGTACCATCTACAAAAACCTCTCTCGGTTTTTGTTATCTCAGAGGCATTTTCCTGTGGTGATGACTTTTCAGTGGAGAGAAAAATTGCCAGATGCAAGTAGTGTAAAGTTGCAAAGTGGTATAACTTTCACTCTGCAACTCGTACGACCAAACAGACTATTCCAACATGTCCGAATGGGTACGTTTACGCTAGGTATGGTCCTCTCTTGCACCCAAATATGCTGAGTCACTCCGAGCTACATTGGACCAGCAATTTCCCTTAACAATCCAAAGTGCTAAAAGGCAGCAATTGTTGAAGGTCTATTTTTCAGAGACTGTGATGCTTACAGACTCTCTGTCTGAGGCTATGGGATTGTGTTGGGACCATCTACAAAGGCCTCTCTCAGTTTTTGCTATCTTGGAGGAATTTTCTTGTGGTGATGACTTTTTAGTGGAGGGAAAAGTTTCCAGATGTAAGCAGTGTAAAGTTGCAAAGTGGTACAACTTTCATTCCGTAGCTCGTACGACCAAACAGACTATTCCAACACGTCCGGATGGGTACATTTACACTAGGGATGGTTCTCTCTTGCACCCAAATATGCCGAATCACTCTGAGCTACATTGGACTGAGTCAAATTAGGTGAAAATTTGATGCAGACACAAGGGCACAATCACAAAATCTTTGCAACCTGCCTATTTGAGGTATTTAACAAGATTATTCTGACCTCTTTGGACAGTCCAACAATCCCTTAAATCTTGACAAGCAACTAAATACACATTTCCCTCTTTAACCCCCTTAAACCCTTGTAATAGTGAGAAACTAGTTTTTGTCCAATTACTCCACAATTTTCCAAAACACCAGATGAACACATGAATGATTCAAACACCCATATCCAAGTTACACAACATATATGAGAAACAACATAGACTCCTTTTGACCAGCGTTGACTTCCTATACATTCACCCTTGACCAGGCTACTCAATTAGCCCAAAAATGCAAAGCAACATACCTTCAAACATCTCACAAACCCCTAAAACCTTGGGGAAGAAAATAAATTACCAAGAAAACAAATATTTTTCAATTGGATTCCATTTGTACAGACATGTAACTGTCAAATCAAAAACCCCTTATTTTTAGTGTAATTCTTGAGGGTTTATTGGATGCAGCACTTCCACAACCTTTTAGACTTTTCCACCACCTTAGAAACCTTTATTTAGGCCCCAATATGCTTAGAAAACAAAGAAACTTCAGGTATCTTAAAGATTTTTGCAAACCCTAGGGTAAAAACTCTATTTTCAAGTGAAAAAAACCACCATTTTTGGACCTTTAACTCTTCATTTTATTTCAAAATCCAGTTCTCCACACCTTCCACTCTTGAAATAACGTCAAGAAATGTAATAACGTTTCTACATAAAGTTTTTATACAAAGCAATGGGAAGATAAAACCATGTAAGTGGTTTCCCCAAACTAATTGCCACCAAAACCATTCTTGATAGTTTAAAACCACGAACCACCCCAACATGTAATTATGATAGCACTCAAGATAGCCCTCCACCATGAACATATCAACTAAGTAGGAACCGATAGCATTATGGAAAGATGATCCACTTCTCCCAATGTAACCCCCAAGCATTACATGTGAGAGATGGTCAATTTCATTGATGGCAACGATTATGTGACTCCCATTGATGACCTTCTTTATTCAATGCCATTACAACAATATCCAAATCATTCCAAAGAATACTAATGAAAACAATATTTCCCTCAACACCTCATGATAATTCAAGTACACATTCTAACAATACAAGAGATTTACACTTCAAATTGCAAGTGAATATAATTTACTATATCTTAACATAAAAAATGCAAAACCTAATAGAAAAATGTATCAATGAGGTACAAGGATGTATAAAATCCAATCAATCAAACACAATCAACCTAACATAATTAAGGGTTGATAGTGGTATTGGATAATTAAGGGTTGATAAGGGTATGAATGTTTATCTTTGCATCTACTCTTGAATATCTAGGGACTTGGTGGTATTTAGAAATTTGTTACTCATTTTAATTGCATTGAATCAAAATGTCTCACTATTAATTGCTCCAATGCTATAAGATAAATGAACGTTTTCATGATTATAATGAATATATTGTATGTTATTAATGCTAGCGTATATCATCAAATTATGCCAAACATGTGGTTAGTCAACTCAAAGTGGGTGAATGACACCACTTAGCGAAAAGTTTGAATTTTGAATTTTAAAATGAAAGGGAATAGGTTTGTGACTATGAGGTCACCCTTGTGAATTAAAGAATTGGGTTTGAGGAGCAAAATTTGCAAGCCACTGTAATTCTTATATATAAATGGGAAATATTACAAAACCTGGTTCAAACGAGCATACCGACAAGAAAGAACAAGGAAGAAAACCTTTGGTTGTAGCTTGATTAAGTACAAAAATAGACCACTTTACAAAATGTATGAGTTTCCAAAATACAGGCCCCTTTACATTTTAAACATACCCTTTATACAATGCCAAAAATTTGAACCATATTTCAAAAAACATCACTGGGTATAGATTATGCACTAACAAGCACCTGTACAAACCATCATGGTAGCTTAGAATAACCAATCTATAATATTCTAATTGACACAAAATATGATGAGATGGTAATGCAAACTATAAAAGACTCTTATAATAACCAATCTATATTGTTGTAATCTATTGCATACCTCTCTAAAAGGATCAAAGCTGGGTATTGTTGCAGCAGGTCCATGATCAATCATGCCAAGAATATCGCAAAAGTGGGAAAATGAGAAATCTATATTGTCACAATAGAAAAGATGTTAGACTAACATATCTATATTAATCTAAACAACCTAAATGATGATGAGTTGGTGATGCAAACTATAAAAAAATGCATACCTCTTCGAAAGGATTAGAGTTGGCTATTGTTGTAGTAGGTCCGTGCCAGGAATATCACAAAAGTGGGAAAATGAGAAATCTATATTGTCACAATAGAAAATATGCTTAGACTAACGTATCTATATTAATCTAAACAACTTGAATGATGATGAGCTACTGATGCAAACTATAAAAGACGCATACCTCTTCGAAAGGATCAGAGCTGGCTATTGTTGTAGTAGGTCCATGATCAATCTTGCCAAAAATATTGCAAAAGTGCATACAAAATATCACTATTAAAGACACGTGCATTGCAATAGTATATAAAATATCAGTATTAAATAAAGAACACTAATGAACTTAATCATAATGAACATAAGCATTCTACCTTTCATTCTTGAAAATGCTATTCAAGTGTGCCTGAAGGGTCATCTCTTTGCTTAAGAGTATCCAATATTACTTCATGATAAACATTACTAAGTGTCCATAGTTTTTTTGTCTTTGGTCTGGCATGATACTTCAACAACTTAACATTTATTGCTATAACAAGGTGCAAATACATGAGAATGGTTTTGTGTTTCTTATTGTCTTCAAATGTAGGTATGCCATTCTTTCTAATCATGTATGTTCACAACCAAGTTCCTACAATCACAACTAAACCTGTAGGATACATGAAACCATCATCATCTTCCATTGGTTGTGTTAGCTTATGTTTTACCCGCACACATCGAGCCAACCAATAGTATGATCTCTCTTCATTCCCATGTGGTGCAACAACTACAAAAATATGTCCTAGTTGTAGTAGATCTGAAAGCAAGTCGTAATCAAATGAACTTTCCATTGTGTCATTTTTCATGGATATTGTTTAAGATAAAGGAGTTAGATACTATGGTACCCATGTATCCACCCACTCACTCGACTCGCATTGATCTCACTCGTACTGAATACAACTCTAAAAAAAATAAGCCAACTCTCATGTCCAAATGGTCCATGTGCCTGCATCTGAGCTTCAAAATGAATGCATCTTTGAAGAATCTTGATTGTATGACAATATAATCTTCCTCCCACTACCCTCCTCAACGAACCAAAATAACCTACGCACTGTTGAATCAAGTGTCCCTCCCTGTGACAATGCTAAACTACACCAATCAACAATAGAATGTGCATCGCTGAATTTTTCTCCTGAAATCTTCAATTGCTCCTTAACTAGAGCTCTCTTTATGCATGCACCTGCTCCATCATGCTCCCCTTTCCCATATCCAGCTTCAAAAAAATTCCAAATATGAGGTAGACCCCTCTCTACATGCATTCTACTCAACCAATAAAACATACTAGCATTCTTGAATTGACCTGTGCAATTATCTTACCAAATTAGATGTTGGCCCAATGCTATATCATGCTCCTGCAAGAACTCAAAAAAAATCTTGAAACAATGTTGGACATACTCAGATGAGCGAGATCTATCATCACTCATAGAAAAATGATACTCTGTGATTATCTTTGAATCCTCCTTTGTACTATCAGGTGCATGTCTAAATGTTATGTGGATAAAAATAGCAATCTGAATGGAATTGTAATACTGAGATTGTACCTCATTTTGTGGTTGCAATGTGTATTTTTCTGTAAAGTCAACCACTAATATAATAGTGCCAATCAAAAAAGAGTCCTTACACATCCTAAGTTGTTGATCCAACCACTGAGACCTATGACTATGCCTTGCATACTTGTAGAAAATATTGTCCTTAAAATCTGAAATAAAATCAGCAACACTGCATTATTTTGTAACCAACTCACATCTAGAACCTTCACCTCCACTTTGCAAAGTATATTTGACTATCTCATATCTCTTTTTCTCAACAAGCTTCTTTCCAAATTCATGTTTGGAACTCTCATGAAAACATTGAACAAACTTTGAAAAGCCACCATATTGTGAGCACTTTGCATTTAAACAATCATTTCCTATAGAAAAAGCAACCATCATCTCTAGAACATAAAAATAGATCTAGCAAGTCCCTTGATTATTTTGGAAGATGCATTGCACCGCACTCCTACAAAATTTCATTAGTATGTAAAGTAGAACGGATATAGCATAATAGCTCATGGTACATTGAAAACTCCACATGGTATTTGCAATAACAAGTTTTATGAATCTGAAGAGGCACACAATAAAATGGCTTCAAACCCTCAAAAGTCCTTTGCGAGATTTCCATATTTTTATGTGTTTCAATAAAACTTTTGAACAACATTGTTTGGCTTGATTCCAATAAATGTTTAGGATGTGGTGTATAGTCTCGATTGCCAATTCTTAACTTTAAAACATCCTTTGCATTGGGTGATACTCTAGAGTTATCATGCCAAAATTGTTGAATTACCTGCTTTACATTATCAGTTAGCTTCTTATGAACATGTGGAAGCCTCCCGGAAAAATCCTAGGTATCATTTTCAAGATGATCATCTATTCTTTCTCTTCTTGCAAGTGCTCTATCCAAAGTTTTACAATTTATGTCAAAATCAATACAAGTTTGTCTCATAAAGCAAGCCTTTTTCAATTGATGGCTTACTAGGGCGGTTGTAATGACTCTCCGAGCAGCTCTCTTATCTTTTTCCTTGTTACTTTTTCCAATAGACTTGAGAGCATTAAAAATATTTTTGACAATAATAGAATTTTTTTCAGTCTTCTTGTTCACACGAATCTTCAATTTGGCTAGCAAAGGTCTCATCTTTTGCATCTTTAGCAATTGTACAAAAAGTTGGCATTGCTTGGTCAATGTCTTATCACTAAAATATTGGTTGAAAAGTCTTCTATCCCACAACCAAATAGTTTGCATTGACCTCTTTCCTTCAAAATTGTTTTTAATATTCTCATCAAATTCAAGTAACCATTTAGGGGTTCTTGAGGGTCTTGAAATTGGAATATGTCTTTCTTCCATACAAGGTTCTTCATTTCTCATGTAATTTGGTGAAACATAATTTACACTTGATTCAATATTATTTTCAAAATATTCATTTCCAACATTTTCACCTTGAATATTTTCAATATCAATTTGAATAATTTCATTCCCAATTTCAATATCATGTTCAATATCTTCAAATCTAGCATTTTCACCTTGAACATTTTCATTATCAATTTCAATATTTTCATTCTGAATTTCAATATCATGTTCAACATCTTCAAATCCAACATTTTTACCTTGAACATTTTCATTATCAATTTCAATAATTTCATTCCTAATTTGAATATCATGTTCAATATATTCAATTCCAACATTTTCACCTTGAATATTTTCACCTTGAACATCTTCAATTTCCTCTTCACTTGAAAGAGCATAGGGGTTAGGTTCACCAATATTTAACATACCTTGTCTTCTCTTCCTATTACTTTCTCTATCTTTTTGTCTATATGCTTCAATTTCTTCTTTTGTAAGGTTTCTCTTACGTTTTTGCTTCCAACGACTGTTGCTCCCCATTATACCTCATAAAAGATGCTAAAAAATCATTCCTTATGACAAATTTCAATAGAAGATGCTTCAAAAAGTTGATCTTTGTCCCTTCCTGTCTGAAACCATGTGTTTGTCACTTGCAAATAGAATGTAGGGTTCATTGGAATGCACAAAATGACCCACATGGTGGTTTTCTATGGCCCACAAATCCGATATCTGATTCATTCTAAAAATTTACAATGTTTTGCAATGGTATGATTTTAGTTCTTCAAATCGGATATCCGATTTGTGTACACATAGACCTAAGAGTTAATGGTAGATAGTAGAGGGTTTAAGGGTTAAAGTTTTAGGGTTTAGGGTATATGGTAGAGGGTTTAAGGGTCAAGGGTTTATGGTAGAGGGTTATAAGGGTTTAGGGTTTCATGGTAAGGGTATAGGGGAGAGAGATAAATGGAGTGAGTGTGTGAGAGAGTGACCTAAGAGAGCGGGATAAGGTCAGAGAGGGTGGGAGAGTGGGATAGAGTGGGATAGAGGGAGGGAGATGGTGGGAGAGAGGGGGAGAGAGTGGGAGAGAGTGGGAGAGGGTGGCAGAGAGTGAGAGAAAGGGAGGGAGAGAGTAGAAGAGTGGAAGGAAGAGGGTGGTAGAGAGTGGGACAAGGTGGGAGAGGTTAGGATAGAGTGGGAGAGAGTTGGAGAGAGAGGGAGAGAGGGAGGGAGAGAGTGGGAGAGTGAGTGAGATGGAGTGAGTGAGTGAGAGAGATA
>VDFB02271358.1:1185859378-1186000411 GCA_007258455.2 Sequoia sempervirens
AACTAAAATATAAATAATATTTAAATATTATATAATAATATAATATATTATATATTAAATTATAAACTATATTGTATATTCTAAACTAGATATATTAAAATAAACTATAAAATATTTATTGCATTTTCTAAATCATATATTATAAAGTGTAAAACATTTTTTAAAATCATATATAAACCAAATCGGATATCTGAGTCAAAATGGATATCCAATTTAAAATGGATATCTGATTTGAAATGGATATCTGATATTTCTAACAAAGAATTTATCACCTTGGGATTAGCCTCGGGCTTGCTTCGGTATTTGGCTTGGACATGCCAATCCTAAGAAGTCAATGCAAAAAACGTGTTTGACAACTCACCTTGTTTTTCTAGACTTCGTCCATGTGGCTAATGACTTTATTTTTAGCTAAAATTGATGAAACAAAAAGGGTTTGTAGAGGAGACTCTCAGCTTTCCACCAATATAAATTATTCTTTACTTTGAATTTAATAAATAATTATTATTCATTTTCTATTAGAAGTATGACTAAAGTCCTGATTGATAGGCTAATTGAAAAATATCTATAACTTTCAAACGGTATCATATTTTTTGAATCCAAAATATGTGTCACATTATATGCTTCACATACTATAGGATTAAAAAAAAAAATTTGAATTTTATGAAGTTTTGACCAAGTTAAGGTGGTCAGACATACGAGTTTTATATTTTTTAAAAGTTGTAATAAAAATTCATAATTAATTATTTACTTGGAAAAAATTACAAAAAAAATGTGTCACATCTGGACATGAGTTCTATACTTATATCTAAAATATTATAAAAAAATATTGTCATTTTATTGTGGTTAGGGTGGTTAGATAGACACCTACTTCTTATTTTTTCCCTGAAATTTAAGTACTAGTGCATTCAAATTTCAATTTTTCACCAAATAGACTTTAAAAAAAAAAAACTTAGTAGTTTAGAAATTACATTCAATTTTCCATAGATTCTATTCTTACATATTTTTGAAATAATATAGATAACTTATTCAAATTTTTATGTCAAGTTGCCTAACTCTGATTTTTCTGAATTTTCATTTCCACTTAAGGGCTTGTTTTTTCCATGATGATCTTGCACATACCCAGTCGTTGATTTACTTCAAAGCTTTGCACATTGACTGCTTGGAAACACTAGGGCCACAGTCAAACTCGCTAAGTGGTAGTCACCTGCCAACCCACATGAATATTTTAATGAAGAATTAAAAGGAGCAGATGCATGGGGAATGGTTCAGGCACATCCACATTACTCAACAACCGTCATCGATCTTCCTTCAATATCACCTGCTACCTTCAACTCAGACATCTGTCCCACTAATACATAGAATAGATGGATCATCCCCAGTAGCTCATGAGGATAAAATAGTAAGCAATGAAATGGAATGGGCACGTGGGGAATGACCAAGATCTGCTTGTGAAAATTGAACGATCACCAAAGATTTTCATATCTACACAAACCAAAAATTTTAGTCTTAAAAGATGGACCCAACTAGGTTGATGGGACTATAACCCATAGGATTAAAAAATGAAAACTCAAAGGATTTGAGCAAAAAATATTTAGCCCAACTTTGGAAAAATTAAAATAGTGGGATAGCATATAACAACCAATAAGACTATACCAAAGGGCTGGTCACTTCATGTATTTTGATGGCATAAGTCATAGCTTAATAAAATACTAGGAACCATCAACAAGGAGTCAACAGAGAATTAAAACCTGCAAGGAGATAAACTCAAGGGTTTTTACAGTAGGATGTTAGGTAAACTAAAACCCTCAAATAGTGATAGTAATCAAAACCCTAAGCCCTCAAATACAAACCTAACCTAGAATTTAATAGGATTTGAGAAGGAACATGAAAATTTTAGGAGCTCCATCAGATGCAAGGCATCAAGACATTCATGTCCTTTCCATGTTGACCCAAAAAAAATTCATTTATCTTTTCTTTGTCTTGTATTTTCCTTTTGGGGATGATGCAAGGCGTCGAGACCTTCAAGTCTCTTCCATGTTGACCCAAAAGCTTTTTCTTTTTCTATCTTGTGTTTTCCTCTTGGGGATGATGCAAGGTGTCAAGGTATTTATGTCTCTTCCATGTTGATTCAAAAAAAAATTCTTTGTTTTCGCTCTCTTTGTATCATTTTTCTAGTTCTATGAGATTTTGGGGAATGATGACAATTCCATGCTCTCTAAAAACATTGTAGCAAGAACATACTAATTGTGAATCCACAGATCCCTTATGTGTGTTTGGAGTTTCATTTTGGGCGAACCCCTTCCTTTTTCATGACGTAGCTTGATTTGGAAACATATGACTTGGCATAGGGCTTTCCAAGTTATCTCCCATGTCCTCTTTATTGTTAGCATTTATCATTTGCCACTTTAAAATAATTTCTCACAGCATAGTGTTTAGCAATTTCTTTAATATAGGGGCATACATTGGCATTATTCTTTCTTTTTTTTTTTTCATGTTTCATGGTGTAGTATTCTTACTTCATGTGATGCATCTCTCACTTTATGGTGACATTCAGTGTGTTGTTCCTCAAGAGCATGATCTCTCTTAGCATATTATATTCCTCTTGGTGGCTTGATGTGACACATTGCATCCCCTAAGTTGTGAATCTTCTATTCTTTGACTGGTCCTCTCTTGGAGACATTAGACACAATGTTCCCTAAGTTAAAGACCTCACATAAACTGAGAACAACTCCTTTGAATGTTCCCTATTACATTTATAAAATTTTGGATATAGGGTCACCTTGAATAATATGCCCTGCTTGCCTATGGAGCCATCTTGTTTGTTCATGAGTTTCAAGCATATGAAGCTTTGCTTGCCTCATGAAGCTTGAAGTTCATTGTTTCATGGTGCCTTATCAAAGTTATTAGGAGGTATAAATTTTGTTTGGCTGGACAAGAAGCTGATCAAAGGAATGACTTTCCCATACCAACTCGCGTGTGTGTGTGAGTCCATATTGATCACGTGAGTATGTGTCTCACCTCTTTGGATACTCACCTAGTGGACAACCTAAACTTTTGTTGCCTCAAAGTGAGTGTGAAATTTTGGACAAATAGCCTAGATATGATCCACATCAAGATGGACAAACAGTCGAAGCTTGATCCACCCTTCTTTTTCTTTTATCCTTGTCTTTGGCAATGCATTCTTGTGCTTTGTCATTGCTCCTTATGCAATTTTTCATGTGTATTCTCTTGTGCCTATGTTAGTTTACTATAGGATCTTGATCCTAGGGGCTTGTACAACCCTCTTGGTTGGTGTTGTCTTATCCCACTAGCATCAGTATGACTGAACCCCTCTTGATGTGATCTTGTCTATTTAGTGTGAATTTGAAGCAAGTTCCTCTTCTCACTAAAGTGGAGGCTAAATGTAGTGTTGAAAAATGTTGTATGTGACATCTTCACACTTTTTTGGGCCCCTTTGATAAATTTGAGCTTAACAATGCCTTGACTTAGTGTTGTAATTTATTTAAAAAACTCACATTAGGTATTGGGCTCTTGTGAACTAAATGAACTTAATTGTACCTTATTTAAGGTTTTGTAAAGAGTTGTACCACACTTTCACACTTATCAAAGGTTATCATTATTAATTGGGATTCTATATGCCTTATTTGGCCTTATTTTACTTTCACAAGCCTTAATTAATACATCTTCTCAAGGATAATCCTGACATAAACCAACATCCAATCATAATTTAGGTGTTTTTAAGTAGTGTGGCCTAGATTTAGTGATTTGGGACTCACACTCCACCTTGGGCATATGAGTCCCACCTAGGTTTTAGGGTGTCAATCTATATTTTGCATCATTCTAAGAATTTTTTAAAATGTGACCCATAATTAATGCCTAATGGGACTCATATGTCACCTCTAGCTTGAGTCTTGTGTGGCCCAAAACTAAATTTAATTCAAATGCTTGACAGGATTTCATTCTCCTAGATCTAATGTCGGCTTGTAGTTTTGTAATTTTTGGGAAATTTTGCATAAACAAGTATAAATACAAGTTTCTTTCACACACTTTACACCTAGCAAGTTGAATGAGCATCCTTATAGAAAATTTGAGTTCACAAGAGCATTCAAGAGCTGCGTATCAAGTGTTTTAGAGAATTATTCAAGTATCAAGCATCATGTCAAAGTCATCATGCATCATGTTTTTTTTTTAGCTAACAATTATAATGTAGGGTTTTTTGATTCAAGATATCAGTCAAGTTAAGATCTATCACATTGAAGGAAGAGTCAAGATCTACATCCATTGGAGCCACTTCATACATGTTTGCAACACTTTGTTGCTAGGGTTTGGTGATTTGTAACATTACATGTTTTTCATTCATCATTCCTTCATTTCATTCAAAATTTTGATCACAAAAATGGGGTTTGACCAAGGAAAACCCCTTTCTACTAACTAAACAACATTTTCCCCTCTCTTTAGTGTGTGATTTCTAGATCTAGGTTGAAGACATATTGAAGAGAAAGTTTGGAGAATTTTTTTAAAGTTTTAAAAGTTGTCACCTAGCATTGGAGATCATTAAAAGACATCTACAGGTTGCAAACCAGATATTCAGACCCAAAAATCAAGTGGAGAAGACACAACAAACATTGAAGAGAAAAATCAAACTTTGAGTTTCCAGAAAACTCTAATTGGATTGATACACCACTCCTGACATATGAGTCCCACTATAGAAAAAAATGTAGATTTCAAGAGTTCTGGACATCTCTCTACCAGATCTCTATTCCTGGCCAGAAACCCTAATCTAGGACTAAATCATCGAGTCTAGAATATGAGTGTTAGTCAACATTAAATTTAGTGTTTTCAACATTTCAATTCTTCATTTAGGCCTCTACAAATTTCCAAGTGCGCACCTATGATCTCCCAACTTTATATTCTAATTTACATGCATTTTTAGGCCATTTAGTGAAGTTTTGCATTTCACTAGTCTTTCCAAGCCCTAGCTTGGTGGTGAACCCCTCATTAGTTTCTAATCATACCCTAGGTCACTTTATTGCAAGATCTTTTTCCCCTACTTCATCATTGGATTGAGATCTCTAGGGTTTGCTTGAATTAGTCTGTAGAAGATTGTTGTTCTATGTTCTAAACCATAAGCAACAACAAAATTTCACCTTTTAGTTTGATAGATGCTATTCATTAATTTTTTTTTTCAATTTTGTCTTTTTTGAGAGAGTTATTATTGGAAGGAGAATATAATTGCAAACTATATATTTTAAGAATATATATATATATATTAGAATTTAAAAATACTTAAATAGTTTCCTCGGTGATATCTTGCTTACTTTGACATGCATCATCATAGAAGTTCACATGTACATCAAAGTCAAAGAAAAATTTAATGATATATCCAATTCCCTTTTCCATTATTATTTTTGGCACACTGTGACTAGATTGTCCTTTGTGCAATAACAAGTCTACAAGTGGCATATTCTTTTGGGAATTCATCTCATAATATTATTGGAGAATCAACATTCCTACACCAATTCTACCACTAGAGACCTAGTGCCTTTACCTTGACCTTTCCATGATCATGCTCTTGGATGACACATTGGTGTCATATGCCCATCATAGTGCCATATGTACTTCCATTGGTGTTTTTTAACCATTAAGAGCCAAATCACCACTTTTTGTTTGTCAATGTCAAGGGTGACCTTAGTTTGTTGATGTTATCTCTAGAACCCATCTAATTTCATGTTGTCACTCGAGATGTTTTACTTTATTATCAAATGATGTATTTATTACAATTACTACTTTAAATCACTCATATGCTTGCATGCTTATCTTTATATTAAATTTAATTTTCATGTCCTATTGTTTTTCTCATTTAATTCCTTGGGTCCAATAGATACAACCAATTGATCAAGGAATATTTTATCCCTAACACTCTCATGCTAAGATTGCAAGCAATTTCAAATAGCTACATAGAGACCCATCACCATATTAAGACAAAGAACTACTATGTACCACAACATGAAAGTGCCTAATATTCCATGTCATCCCATGGGTAGTGTATTAGGTGAAGCATTACCACTTTCTATGCAAGCATAATTCCTAACCCTATTTCCTCGTCTTCCCCTTCTTATGATTATTGTTGTAAAACTTAGCTTGCAATTATTTTTATGTTACTCATATGATAGAAGGGAGACTCAAAGGATATTTATTTTTCTCTATTACATTAGATTTATTCATCATCAAACTTATAACTAAACATCTTTATCTATTTTATAATTAATTATTTTAACTAACATTGAATTATAAATTATATATTCCTACAACTATCTTTTATTAATCTAAATTACGCTTATATATAAAGATTTATTTGATTATCTTAGATTATACCTGATTTATGTTTATTTTTCTTTCCTATAATTATCATATTTTTCATCCTATCATCCTATTAGACTCTTCTATAAATTAAGACCTCAAATTCTTCAATTGCTTTTGTTTTTATTTTTAAATAAAACATAATAAAAAATATTTTTTCTTCATTAAAATAAGAATGTTTTCTACATTGCCCCAATTTGAGTACCCCTAGTAAATAATTCTTTGGTCGCTCTAGCATTGCCCAGGTATTAGCCACTTTGGGTTTCTCTGCAAACTTAACAATCCATCTTTTGTTATCACTCCCAAGATAATAGAAACCTTTGAAACTGCCAATGGTGCAATCTGTCTTTGATCAAATTCTTCATCTTTCATATAAGCTTTCTCTTAATTGATTCACTACTTCTATGCTCTATTCAAAGGCTCCATCTCAGCTTAATTCTGTTTTATGCAATCACTTCACCTTTTGCACTTTTAAATAACAGTTTCAATGGATGTAATAAGTTATATTAATTTACACTAAATCAAAATTATTTTATTTTAGGTTCTATAT
The DNA here is from genome assembly GCA_007258455.2 of Sequoia sempervirens. NCBI lineage: Eukaryota > Viridiplantae > Streptophyta > Pinopsida > Cupressales > Cupressaceae > Sequoia > Sequoia sempervirens. Next base: position 1,185,866,289 of record VDFB02271358.1, read on the forward strand.
TAATCAATCAATGAACCTTGTAACCCACCTTCTAGTATTTCATTATGAGGATCAATTTGGCTAGTAAAAATTTCTATATATTTAAAATTTTAGAAATAATTATGTTAAAATAAAATGAGATTATTTATTAAACTATTTTAAAAAAAAAAATTTGATATTCATAATCAAATTATAAAGTATAATGAGATTCAATATGTAAACATTTCAGCTTATCCACTTCTAACCATGTCAAACTTGATCTTATCCCAAATATTAAATATACAAATTATTTAATAAATTCATATATTCATTATCCTATATTTCAACATCTAACTTGATATAGAGTTACATCCAAATTTTCCCTATTAAAAACTATTGAACTTTTTCTTACCAAACTAAATTAAAAAAATGGTCAAATAAAACAATAAATATTTTAAATTGGTATTAATCAACTAATTCCCAAAATACTCCTACATCACTAAATCTATAATATTTAATGACTTTATTATTATCCTATGATGAATCTTTATAGTTTACAATGTCAATTGATTTACATCAACATTTCTCTCTAAATATATTTGGTTACTAGACATATTAGCCTTCCATAAACCAAATTTTGTGTATGATTAACATTAAAAAAAGATAAAAATAAATTTGGCTAAAAGGGCGGAAGAGGTGAGTGGAAGAGATGTTTTCCTATTTTTATCATTTTGTCTATCAAATGTAACCACTTATGAAATGTGTATCAATTAAATTATTAGGAACAAGCAAATCATTTTCACTTTATATTAATAAATATGAGCCTTCACTAATGTATAAAATATCAAATATAATTTATTGAATAAAAACATAAAAGTTAAATATTCCTTGAAAAATCATTTCTAAAATAAAGAGAGTGAGTTTTCATGGCTTTATAATCTTTCATCTTTTACGGCTTAATAATTTCATTCTCCAACATATTTTAGCTCCGTAAAGCTTTATGATTTAGTGTTATATATTTAACGAAAAATAAACAGCGAATATTGTGTTGCAAAATCTAATTTTTAAAGTTATCTATTGCATAACAACTATTATATTTGGTTCTGGATCGATAGCAGTTCTTTGTAGAATCAAATTGGCTGTTGGCCTTATTACCACAGGAAAGCTTCCAGTCTTGAATTTCTTGTTGATATTTATTACATATTAATAAGAAATAATAAAGGGCTTCAACGGTCAAATGTGAAATGAATAAAATTTGAAACAATTTAATCTATAAATTTAAAAAACCAATTCCCTTGAGATCTCAATAAAGTCTCTGGGCCGGTGCTGTTGTTACGAAGTTAGTTACTTTTAGTAAACTTGATTACAAGATGTTTAACGTGGAGATTACAAGAAAGATAGCATTTAAAAGAAACATTACAAGATTGTATGATGAAGAGATACAGTCGGTCTCAGAAGTGGGTTATAAGTGTGTTGGTAGAAAATACCAATTAAGAATAAGCATACTTGGATTGAAGGCAGAGAGGAGAAGATAGATAAGTAAAAGAAGCATGAGAATTTTCCATTCCCCACTTGAGTTTGCCAAGATTGATGGCGTTGTGAAGGATGCCTTCTGGACACTAATTTCACAGCATGCCGAATTTCAGAGGACACATTATTTCAATCAGCATTTACTAGAATCTGTATTCTTTTTTTTCAACCTCATTAAATCACCATATTGGCAGGATACGATGACAATCCTTTCCAATGCACATTTTGATTATGTTAGTCCTAGATTTGGAGTGGTGTGAACCACCTTATTAGCGAAAGAGAAAGCTTCAATAGAGGCATCATTGAGAGCAATCAAGGATACATGGCTCGAAATAGATGTATCCATTTCTGATGGAGGGAAAATTTGCAAAACTAGACCATTGATCAATATCATAGCAATGTCCCCTAAAGGGGCAATGTTTTTGAAGGAAATGGATTGTAAAGGGCAAGTGAAAGATGCGAGTTTCATTGCCAATATCCTCATAGAATCCATTGAAAAGGTGGGCCCCTAAAAAATATTGTCCAAGTCATAATGAAAAATGCTAAAAATCATAGGGAAAATGGTTCTATAGTGGAGGTGCACAAGATCACATTTTTTCAACACCATGTGTGATCCACTCTCTCAATTTCATATTGCAAAAGATTCGCACAAAAATTGAGTGAGTCAAACAAATATACATAAATGTTGAGGAGAATCAAATGTTTGTGACTAATTATCATATATCACAAGGCATCTTCAAAACCTTCGCCAAGTTGAAACTATTGAAGGTAATTTAAGTTTAAGTTTTTAATTTTTTATATGCCACATGTATTGTGCACACCATGTTATGTTTCCAAAACTTGATTTGCATTTCATACAATCATCTTAAGACAACTTGTGAAGGTGTGAGATGCATTAAGTGGTATGGTAATCAATAGATTTTGGAGTGTAAGTAGACAGTCAAGCACAAAAAGAGCCCAAAAAGTAAAAGTATTTCAATCCTTGATGATGAGTGGTGTGCTTGTGTGGAATATGTTTTTATTCTCATTGAGCCCGTCATCAAGATGATTAGGTATATTGATATAGGTCACCCATGTTTTTTGTGAAATTTATGATGGCATGGAATCCATAGTTGAGAAAATAATAAATATAATAGTGAATCGTAGATTTTTGGGTAGGGCTTATAGGCTACTCTTGCACTCTTAGGAATGTTTCACCTAAAAGGAGAGAGATAAACCCCACTCAAAAATCTAGCTAGGTTCACTCAAATTAAGATGTGTATAATGTTAATAAGGCTAAATGAGATGATCTAAATGCAACTAAGCTAAGAAATTGATTGATTATGAATGCAAAACCTAAGAAACAAGTGTTTTTTGAAAACACATTGTGATATGCAGAAAACACTTAGAAATGAATGTAAAATTGAACATAAATGAACCAAACTGAAAGTGTGCACCTAGGATCTAGAAGGAGGCTAGAAATGACACTTAAAAATTTTTGATGCTGATTTTCAACCTTGGTGGAACTCATTCACGATTTTGAGTGAATTAGTCCTAGTTTTGCAAAACTGTTCTGGAACCCATTCCAGAAAAAAAGGGTATCTAAAAATACATAAAACTCAAAATTGACCTGGAAGTTGGATTCATTCACCACTCATGGTGAATTAGTCTACTTTTGAATTTATGAATACTCAAAAGTGGAATTCAGAGCTTCCGATTTGCACTTTGATTCTCTAAAAGTGTCTACTTCTGAAACTCTAATTTTCAAACCTGAAAGTGAGTTTTTGTTGATATTTTGACTTGTTGAATGAAGAGAAGACTTGAGCAACCTTGTAACTTGATATTCAATGATTTCCAAGCCTTCGAGATGCCTAAATCTACATACACACAAGAAGAGAAAGAGAAATGTTGGATGTTAGGGCATGGGGGTTTGCCTTGGTCAAACCCTTTTTAAGTAATTAAACCAAAATAGAGAAATAATGTAATGAAACATGCAATAATGGAGTTGATTACCTTTCCATGATGATTGATCTTGAATTTCTATAGCAAAACATGAATAATCTTCCCTTGAACATCTTTGGAAGCTAACTTAATGACTTAGAATGTAAAAACCCTAGCTTGCTTGACTTGATAAAGAAGATAGATGATGAATGCGTTGTGAATGAGTTAAGAGATTGAATGGGGGTTGAAATGAGAAGAAAAAAAATTATTTATACACACTTATGCCCTAATAACCCAATAATACATCATCACGGGCCAACATAAGGTATTTTAAAGTTAAAACTTGAAAGAAAATTTGAAATATTTTGAATTTTGAGCCAAGAGGGACTCATTCACCACCCATGATGAATGGGTCCTACCTTGGAATTGAAAGTGGGTGTCAGGAATTATCTTTCATTTAATGTTGTTTGTCGGGTTTACATTAAAAAACAAACTTAATTAAGCCTTATAAGGGCATAAAGGGGTCAAATAAAGCATAAGAAAGGTATAAATAGTGAAAATAAGCCTAGAAAAGTGTGAAATCTCGTTACAAGTCATTATAACACTTTAAAATAGGACTTGATAAGGACTAAAAAGAGAATATTTGGATGAATTATAATGAGAAGAGTCTATAAAAGTGTAGAAATGTGTTACAACACTTCACAACACCTTCACAAGACATTAATAAATGCATTTTATTTAATTTGCAAGGGTCCAAGACCTATTATGGATATGTAAAACACCTTACAACACTAAATCAAGGCATCATTAAGTCTAATTTATCATGAATTATTCCCATGTCAAGTAAGAGGTCCTTTTTTCTATGGTACAAATAGAAGCCAGGGAACATTACCCAACAAAAACATTTTTTAGAAGTGTGCAAAAGATCATCATTGACTATTGGAACAAACTTAACACACTCTTACATCTCTTAGCAATTTCTTTGTCACCAAAGTATTATAGCAAAGTGATACTTTACATGTTGAGGAGGGTGCCACCATATAGATATGAAGAGGTTGCTATTGGTTACAAGATTGCATTTAAAAGGATGTTTCTAGATGAATAAATCCAAAGTGTTGTCTTGAGTGAGTTTGGAAACTTCATATCCTCAATGAGTCATGATGTTTTCTATTTGAAACAAATATAGAAAAAATTATGAAACATGGTGGTACATACATGGTCATGGCTCAATTTACTTGCAACCTCTTGCAATAGATTTCCTCTTTCAAGTATGCATCTTTTTATTTTTTATTTTGTTTGTTTTTCATTTGCTACTATTATGCTATATATTATATTTTGTAATGATATAATTTATAATTTATGTTTTTTATTTATAAAGTTAAATATTAAATGTTGAATTCAAATTCAATGGATTGCGAGTTCTTCTTCATCTAAGTATAATCAGAGTACACACTCCTTCATCCACTCAGTTAAGCACAATCATTTGAGTGCAAAAAAAGCTAAGAATTTGGTCTTGTCACATAAAACACCTTAATACAATGAGAGGATGACAAAGAGTTGGGATCAAAGTCTTGAGTGTGTCAATTTAGATGCTACAATTGCATATCTTGCTAAAGTCTCTATGGATGAGTCAACTTTGCACATGACATAACTAGTGGGAGTGGCACGCCAATTGATTGTGGTTCAAATGAAATTAAACCAAGTATTGACTTTGATTTTTTTCCTGAAGAGCAATATGAAGACTAATAAATAATTGTAAGTTTCATTGTGTTATGACATTTTGATTTGATAAATCATTGAATTACAAATTTAGGAGCATATTCACTTTTGCAAATTATGAATATGTTGTATTTAAATATTTTGTTTTTTAACAATTATGAGTATCATACTATACTACCAATAACTTAAAAAAAAACATGGGTGTGGATGGTGTTGCCACCTATTGTAGAAGTTGTGTGCCTGCTAGGGCACAAAGGACCTTGTAGTGCTCATTTTTTTCTTTTCTTGGCCTCTTGGCTTTGGTGTGGCCGCTTTTGGGTGGGGTTTCTACTATGCATGCAAGTGAGGGGATTCTTTGTTGGTGTGGGGGCTTTGGTTTCTGTTGGGAGGTTTTTTCTTTTGCGAGAGGGGATGGTGCTCATTTTTTGTCTTTCTTTTGGATATTTTTTATGTTGGTTGCTTGGTAAAGGGTAGAAAGGAGATATAAGGCCTTTTCTTTTTGTCTTTATTCTAGCTATGGATGCAGGTGGAGCTTCTGGGTATAAACCCTATATGGATTTTTGAAATTCTCTTGGTGCGAAGTCACCATCTTCTTCAATGAGGGCTGCTATGAGTAACTTCTTGAATAATGATTTAGGGGTGGGAGGGTTTGCTCCATCTTGTGGCCCTTGAATCCCAAAAATTAATAGTTGCTTGGAAAGGAGTAAAGATAGGATGATTTTGGTGATTCAACTAGATTCAATCACTAAGGATGTCGAGTATCTTTCAAATCATGCCTTGATATGAAAATTCATGGGAATGTACATCTTTCTCCCATTCTTGGAGTCATGGGATCAGGGGAATTAGACTTCAGAGGGTGAAATTGAAGTGGTGTTGTTGGAAAATAGTTGTTTTATGGTCATTTTCAACTACATGGATGATTGCAAGAAAGTTTTTGAGGGTGGGCCTTATTTCCACAACCATATTGGTTTATTCATCAAGCCTTGGCACACTAGTTTTAACCTATCGGGGGAGCTCCCAAATTGTGTTCATGTGTGGGCATGCCTCCCTTGGTTCCCAATTGAGTATTGGCATAATGACATATTGCAAGTTGTTGCTCTACATTTGGGGAAGCTAGTGGGTCCTTCTTAGCAAACACAAGATAGAAAGGTAATTATTTTTTCTCATATTTGTGTTGAGATTGATTTGACTATCTCTCTTCCAAACTCTTTGGAAATTTGTGTGGGTTCATCTTCTTGGATGCAACTAATTGATTATGAGACTACCTTTCCACTACTAGTTGTGCCATGAATATGGTCATTTATAGTGAAGATGTCCTAGGACTAGATCCTCTAAGTCTTAGCCTACTCAACCTCCCCACAACCCCCCTAAGCTTGAAAAAGGTAAGGCTCCCATACGTAGTGAGGTTTTAGATAAATAGGGTTTCACTCCAATAAGCCCTTTAACACGAATCATGGAAAAAAAGGACTTTTAAGGAGTGGTAGGAAGGGGACACTTTTAATAGATTTGATGTATTTGATGACCTTATCTAGCAAGAGGTGAATCTGAGTATGATGGATCTAGATCAAGGTGTCTTGGAGGTGGTTTAGGAGGGAAATATTTCTGAAAATATTTATAATACACAAGAAGTTAATGCAGTTCAAATGGATACTGAGCTTATTCTTGTGGATCCAACGGTTCTTGAGGCCCTAGTAGCTATGGAAAGGATTGTGGGGGGAATTATTTCATTGGTGAAGATGGGGTCTGGTTCAAAAAAAGAAAACAAAGCTTCTCCTTATTTTGAACTTCACCAAAAAAATCTCAAGAAAAGGGTTTCTGAGAAGGCTTCCAAGGTTGGGAGAAAGAAGGACATAGAGAAAATTAAGTTGATGGGGGAGATGTTGGTGGAGTCAGAATCTATTAAGACTCTTGATTCTCACTTTTCCAACCCTCATAACTAATCATCCTTTCATGAAATGTAAGGGGCTTGAACAATGGCCCTCAAAAAAAATTTGTTCATCATTTGGTGAGAAATTGTTCTCCTGATGTACTTTTTATATAGGAAACTAAGTTGTCTATAGAGAATATGTGTGGTATGGTGCCTAAACTTTGGGGGCAGGGTGAATTCCAATGCATTTGTTCCCAAGGTAATGTAGGCGGTTTGGCTTGTTTATAAAATCTATTGAATATTTTTCCTCTTTGGTGGATGTCCTAAAAGTATTCTATTTTTGTGGTGGCTTCGATCCTGGAAATTGGAGAAGTTGTTCTTCTTTCCAATATCTATACTCCTACTAATTTTCCTAGTAAGCAGCGCATATGGTTTCACATTTGGTTTATTCAAATCCATTCTTCTCTTTATCCTTGGATTATTACAAGTGATTTCAATGCCATTATTGATCTAGAAGAAAGGAGGGAAGGAATTTTGAGGCTAGAGCTTTTTGATTTTCTTCTTTGTGATAATATTTCTGCCTTGAATCTTGTTGACATTAAGCCTAGTAATGATTAGTTTACTTGGAACAATAGGAGACTTGGGGAGGATTATATTGCTCAGAGGCTTGAAAGGTTCTGTTGTGCATGTTTTGCACACATGCCCCGCCGTAGGTAGGGCCCCCCTTTTTTTTGCTTCTGACAGGCTGCTTTGCTCCTGTCTTGTTTTGCGTGCCCCATTTCCAAGCCCAAATTGGTCATGTGCCTTCAAACAATCAAATCCCCTACCCAAATTCACCTGCTTAGGGTATTCAAATCCGTGGAGAAATAAAGTCGCCCGTCCCCTTTCTGCCTTTTGTCTTGCTTTGGCTATTTTGGAAACATCTGTGGACCCTTGTCCATCCAGTTTCCACATTTTTGGCTTTGGGGACAACTTTTTTGTGGATCTAGGATGTGTTTGAGGTGTTTCAATGAACTACCAAGGTTTCATCAACGTTCCGTTAAGTTTCGATGGTTTCAAAACTTTGCCTCCGGAATTCCCTTCCTCTTTGGCTGTTTGGAAACATCTGTGGACCCCCATCACTCTCGTTTCCTCATTTTTGACTTTGGGGTCACCCTTTTTTGGATCTGGGATGTGTTTGAAGTGCATAAATGAACTGCCAAGGTTTCATCAACGTTCCGTTGAGTTTCGATGGTTTCAGAACTTTGCCTCCAGAATTCCCTTCCTCCTTGGCTATTTGGAAATATCCGCAGACCCCCATCGCTCCCGTTTCCACATTTTTGACTTTGGGGTCACCCTTTTTTGGATCAGGGATGTGTTTGAAGTGCGTAAATGAACTGCAAAGGTTTTGTCAACATTCTGTTAAATTTCAATGGTTTCAGAACTTTCCCTCCGGAATTCCCTTCCTCCTTGGCTATTTAGAAACATCCGTGGACCCCCGTTGCTCCCGTTTCCTCATTTTTGACTTTGGGGTCACCCTTTTTTAGACTTAGGATGTGTTTGAAGTGCGTAAATGAAGTGCCAAGGTTTCGTCAATGTTTTGTTAAGTTTCGATGGTTTCAGAACTTTGCCTCCGGAATCCCTTTCCTCCTTGGCCGTTTGGAAACATTCGTGGACCCCTGTCGCTCCCGTTTCCTCATTTTTGACTTTGGGGTTAGCCTTTTTTGGATTTGGAATGTGTTTGAAGTGTGTAAATGAACTTCTAATGTTTCGTCAACATTCTGTTAAGTTTTGATGGATTCAGAACTTTGCCTCCGGAATTCCCTTCCTCCTTGGCTATTTGGAAATATTCGTGGACCCCCGTCGCTCCCGTTTCCACATTTTTGACTTTGGGGTCACCCTTTTTTGGATCAGGGATGTGTTTGAAGTGCGTAAATGAACTGCCAAGGTTTTGTCAACGTTCCGTTAAGTTTCGGTGGTTTTGGAGCTTCGTCCCCCTTTTGTTATTTTGGAACATCCGTCAGCCTAGGGCGACCTGGCCTCTAGAGCTCGGCCCCTCTGTGGCCGTTTCTAGGGCTCCGCCTCTCCGTGGCCGTTTTGGAACATCCGATGGCCACCTCCCTTCCGGCCTCCGGAGCTTGGCCCCTCCGTGGCAGTTTCTGGGGCTCCGCCTCTCTGTGGCCATTTTGGAACATCCGGTGGCCACCTCCCTTCCGACCTTCAAAACCCGGCCCCTCTATGGCTGTTTTGAACATCCGATGACCACCTCCCTTCCGGCCTTCGGAGCTTGGCCCCTCCGTGGCCGTTTCCGAAAGTCTGTCTCCCTTTGGTCGTTTGGAACATCCAACAACCATCTCCTTCCCAGCCTTTGGAACCCAGGCTCTCTGTGGCCGTTTCGGGGAGTCCGTCCCTCCTTGGCTGTTTTGAACATCCGGGAGCCTGCCTCCTTCCCAGCTGTTTTGAACATCCGAGAGCCTCCCTTCTTCCTAGCTATTTTTTGAACATCCAGGAGCCTCCCTTCTTCCTGGCTGTTTTTAACGTCTGGGAGCCTGCCTCCTTCCCGGCTGTTTTGAACATCCGGGAGCCTCCCTCCTTCCCAACTATTTTGAACATCCAGGATCCTGCCTTCTTCTCGGCTGTTTTGGCTTCTGTCCGCTATCTCCCTTCTAGTTTTCTTCCACCGTTTTTCTGCCCTCTGGTGCTTGCACCCTTAAAACACGCATTAATGTTTATGGCCCAAATGAGCTCCAAAGATGAATATCAAGATCTTTTGATGATGCATGGATAGATCTAATAGGAAATTTGTAGGTTTGACTGAAATTTTCCTTAACTCATGTATAAATGCACTTACGACACTTCGTGTTTGCATGAGTCAAGAAACCTTCCGTAGGTCTATCAAAGAGGTCCATTGAGGGAGTTGTCCTACCTTTTTCAAGATGATGTTGATTTCTAAGGAGCTTTCTGCCCGAATCAGGGACCACCAATCCATTGATGCCAATCATCGACGGGCTCGTTTAATCAAAGGAAGAACACTGCAAACACATCAAGCAAAACACAATTTTCAAGTAGTTTCAGCTACAGTGAAAAGGGAAATTAGCTAAATGACGAAATTGCTACAGTGACTGGCACTAGATAACAAAATAGAGAAAAGACAAGGAATGTATTTTAAATTGCTAGATAATGGAGGGTAGGTGAAACCCTATTGTAAATCAAATATGGGCCATTTGATGTAATTGAATCCTAGCCATTCATTTGGGCTTTGGAAAATTATAAATAGGGGCTTGCCCCTCATTTGTAAGGGTTAGAGAATTGATGTAAAAATATTCTGCAGCAATAGAAAGCAACATTGCATGATTTATGGGTGTTTCTTTTGAGTTTGCTCTTTATGTATGCATGGTTCACCTTCCATGTTAGTTTTAGTGTTAGTTTCTTGAATGGGAGTGGTGATGGTGTTTGTTGTTTTAGTATTTGATGGATTTCCAGCTCATGCTTTTTGTGGTTCATTGATGATGAGTCACTTTGCAAAGCTAGTCTGAGCTCATTACTTCATTGCTGCAACTTAGTTCAATTACATGTGAATGATGTGCATGTGCAATTTGAAAATCTACAGTCCTTAGAAGATTGCACTGATTTTGTGTAACTATAGGTTTCTCTTGGCCAAGCAAAACCCAGTTTAGGAAGTCTGTCTACTTTAGTAGCTACCATTGTTACTGTTCATTCGTAGCTTATGATTAGAATAGCTTTCTTAACCCTTCTCCTTTTGCTATTTTTTTAATCCTTGGTTAGAGTAGGACCCAAAGCATCGCCATGAAGCTAAATCAGATGAACTTGATGAGTTTCAGCTTGCTATTTTGAGTGGACAACCACTGTTCATTCACTTCCAGCACTTTGAAACTGCATTTGCAAACCCAACTTCCCATGCTTTGTAACTCATCTGTAAGACTGCCTTGTGATTCCAGCAAATCACACAAAACAACTAAGATATTCCAAGCACTGTCAAGACCTAATATTAGAGACCTTGGGATAGTGTTTTACAATCTGATTGTGGAAGATTGTCTTTCAAGAGAGGTAGTGCACCTACGCACTACCTGTGTTGAGAAGTGCATAAAAAATACATCAATAGAACTGGCACTAGAAGGAGGGCTGACACGTTGGGAATAAAAAGCTGAAGGTTGGAAGTGATTCATTTTATGCCCTCCTCCTCCTAACGCCATCAACAAAACTGGCACTAGAAGGAGGGCATGACATGTTGAAGCTACAAAGTTGAATGTTGGAAATTGAGAAGAGCACTTTCAAAGAAGAACTATGAGATACACAGATCTTTTTTAATGCTAAAAATCAAAAAAAATTGAAGGCAAAAGAAACTGAGTCAAAATGGAGCAGCATGCACAAATTGACATCACTCAATTTCATGCACATTTGAATAAGAGACTGAAAAAGCCATTGCAACAATTCGCATTAGAAGATAGATGTCAGATCCATTGCACTCATAGGCACAACGAGTTGGGCTGTCTCACATTCTTTAGCAGAATTGAAAGGGTATTGCAGGGAGAAATTCCCTTTTGGGAAATCTATTAGCCTTTAGCCCTTGTAGACTCAAAGGAAGAATTGACAACCATGGTAGCCAAGGCATTCAACGAGTTGATCCAGGAACATTTGAGCAGGAAGGATGGACCGAGATTGGAGGAAGTACTAATGGAAAGTTGGTGTAGATTTCACAATCCACCACATTCAGAATTTATGTGTCCATCATGTGACAATATCATTGCTCAAGCCAAGGGTTATTCGAACAAGTTGGAGCAGCCAAATCCTAATGAAGGGAAGTTATCCCATGAGGCAGAAGAGTTGTCAACATCCAAAGGACAACAAAGTAAGGATGAACCAAGAAATTTGATAAAAGTTGATGTTGGAGCAGCAAACATTGAAGTTGAAAACCAGGAGGAAGATACAGATTTTACTAGGACAGCAAGGTGCCTTAGTGAAAATTTGATTGAAATTAATTTATAAGGCCTTCCCTCCACCAATCAAGGGCAGTCCTCCACTCTAGAAGAAGAGCAATTGGTAGGTGATGATGAACCAATGAAGTCTATAGTCGTGCATGCTGGGATAGCCAATGAAGATGTTGAAGATCAAGAAGAGGAGGTTGAAAGCCTTGGGGCAGTAGAAGGAGATGGTAAAAGCATAAGCAAAATTAGGTCGAAAGACCTCTCCATCTACAATGACAGCGATCGAGAACCTAAAAATACAGATTTGGAGGAGTGGGAGCAACCACTCGCTACGACTGTCTACCATCAAAATTCTTTTTCAAGTGATGATGAGGACTCAATAGCGGAAAAATATGGCCAGCTCATCTCCAGATTAGCAAAGGATTGGTCAGATCTAAAATACCAAGTGGATTTGGAAGTTCTACTATTGCCAAATTGGTGTAGACTTCATGATTCATCACACTCTAAATTTGCATGTGGACTATGCCAAGAAGTCATCAAGCAAGTCAAAGAACAAGCAAGGCAACCAAGTACCCGACCTCCTCTACTTGCTGCCCATATCGAAAAAGAAGACCAAAAGTCTGAATCAAGTGATGGCTCAGTTGAAGGTGGACCTCAAGAGGATGTTGGGGTAGTAATAGAAGGATAGCAATACAGTCTCAGACTTCCGAATGATGAAGTAGATCAAGCGGGAATGCTGTCCACCAGTCACCAAGAAGTTCTTCCTTTTGAAGAGCAGTTGTGTACCACAGACAATGGGTATTTTAGCAAGTCTTTGGAGGGAAATTGTGTAGTAGACTTTGGTCCCCTTAATGAGGTGCCATCGATTGATGACTTCTTTCCATTGGGAGCTACACTACGGAGGTATGCTCATGCCGAGGAAGAGCACATCTTAGAAGACAGTAGCAATGAATACATACTCCTTGAGCCCCCAAATAGTGATGCACTAGAGTTTCCAGATTGGGAGAGGAGCTCCTTCTCCATTTACAGCGATAGTGAGCAAGAGGAAACGAGTGAACGTCATGATGAGATGCATGAACAACAAAAGGAAGAAGACAAAGGTAGAGGTGCTAAAATAGCTGCTAACAGAGATGAAGCACTTGACCAACTACGAAATGCAACTTGGATCCCTTCTACCATGATCATTGTTGATCCTCCCTCATATTCAGATGGCTACAATAGGATAGATTCGCGTATGTCGTCATCCCATGACACTGAACATCACAAAAATAAGGCTCACACCTGGGAAAGGAGATGGGATAGTATGCTGCCCCTTGAAGACAACAATCAAGAAGAGGTGTTGGCAACATAAACCCAGGCAGATGAGGTGTACTTCCTCGAGGAACAACCAATGGAGGTTGTGGGTCCCATTGGTAGATTGAAAGAGTTGTCTGCTGCCCCATCCTCCTAGCGTTATGCACATTTAATGTCCAAAGTGATGCACCCTCCACCGTGCTCGCCGAAGGTTGCCAATGCAACGATCAACGATGTTGTGCTTGCTCTTAATTGTCCAACGCTGCCACCTCTGTGTGACAACATCCAGGTTTTATTCTTCCTTGCCCCTATTATTTCTCATAATTGCACTTATTATTTTGATTATGGTCCAACAAGGGAAAATGAACATGTTTATGAATTAACCATGGGTTCAACGAGCCTCCTCAATTGTTGATTTTTCATGATGACGTGGTTGAACTTGAGTGCTGCAACATTGAATTTTTTTTTTCAGAATATAAAGACAAGTTTGCATGGTTAAGAATGATAACGATTGCCTATTTACTCGTGCATGCATTACGAAATCCAATGAATGTTAATGTTGGTTTGTCGTGTCTAAACATAGTGCTTTGTAAATATCTTTGTACGTAGCTTGTTTTTGAGTAGTATAGGCTTCTTGTAAATACTCCGCTTTCTTGTTTTCCTTAGGTTAGTTGGTTTGTGTAGGTTGTTTTCTTTTTGTTTTCTTTTGCTATGTTGTTGCTTTGCTCGGGGTCCCTTTGCTTTTAGCTAGGCACATTTGTGCACACAACAACCATACTTATCGCCTGGGGTTGTTCTATGTATTTCTTTGTCAAATTTTAATCAAGTTTTCAGAGTGGATGGTGAAGGTCTTCTATTAGTGTTGAGTGATCTGGGTGTTTGATTCAAAGAGAATAAGTTGTTGGTTTAGTCAGACTCTGACGTATTCTAAAATCTTATAGCTCTTACACATCTTAAGAATTCAATGGTCACAATAGGGCCTTTTGTGAAGTCTAGTTAAGTGAAAAATCTAAAATTTTACTCCAGCGCCACTATGATTCTCAGCCCTGAGCGTGAGCTTCAATGCTTGCGGGTTGAAATAAAAGAGCTGAAAGGAGAAAATAAAGAAATAAAGAAAACATTGAAAATTAAAAGAAAGGAAAATTCAACTTTTCAGGGGTATTCGAGCAACTCTACTGAGGCTATGGACGCTCGGCTGACAGTAGAGCAATGTTTGGGAGAATCACAACGATAACCTTGTCGGGGCTATGGACGCCTGACTAGTAGTGAGGCAATGTCCCAGATGCTTTTGGAGTTAGAATAAACTACATAGCTTAACTGAATGGAGCTTGGGTTCTTGTAGCAATTGAAGAATGGGAATTAACGCAATTGCACACACTTTGATTTTTAGCATATTGAAGGTTGGGTTGGCTAATGGTTTTGATCCTTTGGTTGGGCGTATGGTTTGTTTGCCCTAGCGTGAAGGTCGAAACCAGAGATTTTGGGTTCATGATTCTAGTTTGTCATCAAAATGCTCTCGAGCATTTCCCTAGCGAGTCGCCATTTGTTTAGCATGTTTTGCACACATGCCTCGCCGTAGGCAAGGACCCCCCTTTTTTTGCTCCCGATAGGCTGCTTTGCTCTTGTCTTGTTTTGCGTGCCCTATTTCCAAGCCCAAATTGGTCATGTGCCTTCAAACGATCAAATCCCTTACCCAAATTCACCTGCTTAGGGTATTCAAATATGTAGAGAAATAAAGTTGCCCGTCCCTTTTCTGCCTTTTGTCTTGCTTTGGCTATTTCGGAAACATCCGTGGACCCCTGTCCATCTAGTTTCCACATTTTTGGCTTTCAGGACAACTTTTTGGTGGATCTGGGATGTGTTTGAGGTGTTTCAATGAACTTCCAAGGTTTCGTCAACGTTTCGTTAAGTTTCAATGGTTTCGGAACTTTGCCTCCAGAATTCCCTTCCTCTTTGGCTGTTTGGAAACATCCGTGGACCCCCGTCACTCCCGTTTCCTCATTTTTGACTTTGGGGTCACCCTTTTTTGGATCTGGGATGTGTTTGAAATGTGTAAATGAACTGCCAAGGTTTCGTCAACGTTCCGTTAAATTTTGATGGTTTCAAAACTTTGCCTCTGGAATTCCCTTCCTCCTTGGCTATTTAGAAATATCCGCGGACCCCCGTCACTCTCATTTCCACATTTTTGACTTTGGGGTCACCCTTTTTTGGATCAGGGATGTGTTTGAAGTGCGTAAATGAACTGCTAAGGTTTCGTCAACATTCCATTAAGTTTCGATGGTTTCAGAACTTTCCCTCTGGAATTCCCTTCATCCTTCCCTGTTTGGAAACATTCGTGGACCCCCGTCGCTCCCGTTTCCTCATTTTTGACTTTGGGGTCACCCTTTTTTAGATCTAGGATATGTTTGAAGTGCATAAATGAACTGCCAAGGTTTCATCAACATTTCGTTAAGTTTCGATGGTTTCAGAACTTTGCCTCTAGAATTCCCTTCCTCGGCTATTTGGAAACATCCGTGGACCCCCGTCGCTCCCATTTCCTCATTTTTGACTTTGGGGTCACCTTTTTTTGGATCTGGGATGTGTTTGAAGTGCGTAAATGAACTGCTAAGGTTTCGTCAACGTTCCATTAAGTTTCGATGGATTCAGAACTTTGCCTCCAGAATTCCCTTCCTCCTTGGTTGTTTGGAAATATCCGCGGACCCCCGTCGCTCCCGTTCCACATTTTTGACTTTGGGGTCACCCTTTTTTGGATCAGGGATGTGTTTGAAGTGCGTAAATGAATTGCCAAGGTTTTGTCAATGTTCCTTTAAGTTTCGATGGTTTCGGAGCTTCATCCCCCTTTTGTTGTTTTAGAACATCCGTCGGCCCAGGGCGACCTAGCCTCTAGAGCCTGGCCCCTCCGTGGCTATTTCCGGGGCTTCGCCTCTCTGTGGCCGTTTTGGAACATCCGGTGGCCACCTCCCTTCTGGCCTCCGAAGCTAGGCCCCCCTGTGGCCGTTTTCGGGGCTCTGCCTCTCTGTGGCTGTTTTGGAACATCTGGCGGCCACCTCCCTTCCGGCCTTCAAAACCCGGCCCCTCTATGGCTATTTCTGGGGCTCCGCCTCTCCGTGGCCGTTTTAAACATCTGGCGGCCACCTCCCTTTCGGCCTCTGGAGCCCAGCCCCTTTGTGGCCTTTTCCGGAAGTCTATCCCCCTTTAGCGATTTGGAACATCCAGCGGCCATCTCCTTCCCGACCTCTGGAACCCGGGCCCTCTGTGGCCGTTTCTGGGAGTCCGTCCCTCCTTGGCTATTTTGAACATCCGGGAGCCTGCCTCCTTCCTGGCTGTTTTGAACATCTGGGAGCCTCCCTTCTTCCTGGCTGTTTTTTGAACATCCGAGAGCCTCCCTTCTTCCTGACTGTTTTTAACATCTGGGAGCCTACCTCCTTCTCGGCTGTTTTGAACATCCGGGAGCCTCCCTCCTTCCCAGCTGTTTTGAACATCCGGGAGCCCGCCTTCTTCCTGGCTGTTTTGGCTTCCGTCCACTATCTGCCTTCTAGTTTTCTTCCGCCATCTTTCTGCCCTCTGGTGCTCGCACCCTTGAAGCACGCATTAATGTTTATGGCCCAAATGAGCTCCAAATATGAATATCAAGATCTTTTGATGATGCATGGATAGATTTAATAGGGAATTTGTAGGTTTGACTGACATTTTCGTTAACTCATGTATAAATGCACTTACGACACTTCGTGTTTGTAGGAGTCAAGAAGCCTTCTGTAGGTCTATCAAAGAGGCCCATTGAGGGAGTTGTCCTACCTTTTTCCAGATGATGCTGATTTCTAAGGAGCTTTTTGCTTGAATCAGAGACCACCATTCCATTGATGTCAATCCTCAATGGGCTCGTTTGATCAAAGGAAGAACACTGCAAGCACATCAAGCAAAAGACAATTTTCAGGCAGTTTTAGCTATAGTGAAAAGGGAAATCAGCTAAATGACAAAATTGCTATAGTGACTGGCACTAGATGAAAAAATAGAGAAAAGAAAAGGAATGTATTTTAAATTGCTAGATAATGGAGGGTAGGTGAAACCCTATTGTAAATCAAATATGGGCCATTCGATGTAATTGAATCCTAGCCATTCATTTGGGCTTTGGAAAATTATAAATAGGGGCTTGCCCCTCATTTGTAAGGGTTGGAGAATTGATCTAAAGACATTCTGCAGCAATAGAAAGCAACATTGCATGATTTATGGGTGTTCCTTTTGAGTTTTCTCTTTATGTATGCATGGTTCACCTTCCATGTTAGTTTTAGTGTTAGTTTCTTGAATAGGAGTGGTGATGGTGTTTGCTGTTTTAGTATTTGATGGATTTTCAGCTCATGCTTTTTGTGGTTCATTGATGATGAGTCACTTTGCAAAGCTAGTCTGAATTCATTACTTCATTGCTGCAACTTAGTTCAATTACATGTGCATGATGTGCATGTGCAATTTGAAAATCTGCAGTCCTTAAAATATTGCACTAGTTTTGTGCAACTGTAGGTTTCTCTTGGCCAAGCAAAACCCAGTTTAAGAAGTTTATCTACTTTAGTAGCTACCATTGTTACTGTTCATTCATAGCTTAGGATTAGAATAGCTTTCATAACCCTTCTCCTTTTGCTATTTTTTTTAATCCTTGGTTAGAGTAGGACCCAAAGCATCGCCATGAAGCTAAATCAGATGAACTTGATGAGTTTCAACTTGCTATTTTGAGTGGACAACCACTGTTCATTCACTTCCAGCACTTTGAAACTACATTTGCAAACCCAACTTCCCATGCTTTGTAACTCATCCATAAGACTGTCTTGTGATTCCAACAAATCACATAAAACAACTAAGATATTCCAAGCACTGTCAAGACCTGACATTAGAGACCTTGGGATAGTGTTCTGCAATTTGATTGTGGAAGATTGTCTTTCAAGAGAGGTAGTGCACCTACGCACTGCCTGTGTTGAGAAGTGCATAAAAAAAGCTTCAACAGGTTCCTAGTTTCTTGTTTGTGGATTGGTGGATCTTGGTCTATTTGTTTTGAGATTCTAGATTGGAGGGGTTCGAATCATTGGCCTATTAAGCTATCTGCTACATCGGTTCATGCTGCTTGATCTTGCTCTTTCAAGTTTCAACTTATGTGGTTCTGGGATCCCTCTCTGTAAGATCTTGTTGTTGAGTGGTGGTATTTGGGTAGAACTACTTTTGGAACTGCTATGTATTCTTTTACCAAGTAGCTACAATATGTCAAGTACTAGCTCAAAGGTGGAACAGGAAATGTTTAGGTAACATCTTCCATGCTAAGATGGCTACTTATGCTAGTGTGGATACAATCACTCATGAGATCAGGGAGTTTGGCATTTTTGAGGACTCTCTCAAGGA
Organism: Sequoia sempervirens; assembly: GCA_007258455.2. Taxonomy (NCBI): domain Eukaryota; kingdom Viridiplantae; phylum Streptophyta; class Pinopsida; order Cupressales; family Cupressaceae; genus Sequoia; species Sequoia sempervirens. Next base: position 1,185,884,883 of record VDFB02271358.1, read on the forward strand.
GGAGATGAGGGATTTGAATGTACTGTAGGTGTGCAAGTTGTAGGAGGAGATTTACTAGAAATAGAAGGCTTGAGTTGAATGGTTACAAGTGGGCTACAAAAACACTACTTTTTTCTTCAAATCTGTGAAGGCCAAGAGACATGGTAATTCGATCCCTTTTCTATCCTCTTTGGGCGATATTTCCAGAGAAGCATCATAGTACTTTGCCTCTTTGTTCAAGGAGGACTCTTCTGATGTGTTGGCGGATGAAAATTATGTCTTGTCCTATATCCCTTCTTTGGTTTCTATAGAAATGAATGAGAACCTCTTGATTTGTATTTCCCTAGAGGAATTGTAGGCCACTATCTTTCAAATGAAGAAAGGGAAAGCTACTGGTCTTGCTGACTTCCTGATTGAATTCTTTCAAGAATTTTGGGACATTATAAATCTAAATTTATTAGAGGTGGTTCATAAATCTCAAAGGAAAAACAAATGTTGAGGGATATGAATTCCATTTTTTTGGCTCTCATCCCTAAATGTGATGGGGTGGATAAGCTGAGTTTGTTTCAACCTATTTCTCTTTGTAATACATGGTCTATAAAATTCTTTCCAAGTTGATTGTTGAGAGGATGAAGTAATGGATTAGCAGGCTTATTTCTAAGGAATGGGGAGACTTTGTGGTAGATAGGAAAATCTTGGATGGCATGGTCATTTCCACTGAAACTACTCATTCCATAATGAGCTCTAAAGAAAAAGTTGTGTTCATCAAGCTAGATATGGAAAAGGCTTATAATAGAGTTAAGTGGTCCTTTTTGTGTAAAGGTTTTATAGCTTTTGGTTTTGCTAAAGAGTGGGTTATGTGGGTTATGAGTTGCGTCATGACCAGTTCTTTTTCAATACTAATTAATGTGGAATTTTCTTCCTTATTTGGGGCATCAAGAGGTCTTCAAAAAGGGGATATTCTTTCTCCTTACTAATTCATTCTTTTGGCTGAAGTTTTAGGGAGAGTTATTAAGAGCAATGTGGCACATGGTCTTATCCAAGTTTGGGTTTGAGGTATTTTTTTACCTCCTTAGTCACACATGCAATTTTTTGATGATACCACTTTGATGGGAATCACCAAGGTCAATGAGGCCACCAATTTATGCAAGGATTTAAACATTTATCTTTCTGCTTCTTGGAAGATGATTGATGAGGGTAAATCTTTCATTTTCTTCTTTAATACTTCGAGGCTCATTCAAAAATAGATTGATCATATTTTGAGGTTTCATATTGGTTCTCTACCTTTGAATTATCTTAGCATTCCTATCTCTTTTGGCACCCTCCCTAGGCACTCTTGGAAAATAATTTTGGACAAGTTTCATGTGAAGGTGAACGATTGGACTCATTGGTGGCTCTTTCGTTGGTCGGGTCTGCTTCTTAAGTTGGTGGTCTAAGCTCTTCCCAATTATAGGTGTATGCTCCAGGTGGCTCTCATTGGATTTATTAAGGATTTGGACTCTCTGGCTAGGAAATTTCTATGGGTTGGTAGTTTTTTGTCTTCTAAGTGGAGCCTTGTGAAGTGGGATATTGTGTGTAGTCTAAAGTAATTTGGTGACCTTGGGTTGTGGCATTCCACTCTGACTAGTTTGGCACTATCTTCTAAACTTTATTAGAGATGGTGTTTGGAATAGGATAATGTCTAGGCCAAGGTTATTTCTCACAAATATATAAGCAGGATACTGAAGGAGGAGTCTCCTCGATAACCACTTGTGGGGAAAATTTTTGTGATTTGGGAAACACTTAAAAAAGATGTTAAGTTGATCAAAGAGGGTTTTTTTTTGGATTTGCAATGGGCGATCTAAGGCTCTCTTTTGGTTTGACTCTTGGGATGGGTTTTTCCCTATCATGAGTAGGTATCCCAATTTGCAAGATCTTTTTCAGTGATTCTTGTAGATTGGTTGGTCTCAGGTGATTGATTTTAAGACTTCTTACCTTTTTGGGGATGTGGAGGTGTCTTTATGGAAGGTACCTAGTGATTATCTTGTGGATGTCTTGGAGGAGGATTGTGTTGAGCTTCAAAATATTCTAGCAAGTAGATTGTGCATCTCTCTTAGGGATAGGGATATTTTGTCCCAAAGAGTTTGGATCCCAATGGGGTTTACATAGTGACTAGTGGGTACTAGGAGATGATTTCTCAGAAATATGGTGGGCTGAAAGTTCCTTGGTGGAAAATGCTTGGAATAAGTTCTCCTGGCCCAGGTGTAATTGTTTCCTGTAGACCTTAGCTTGGAACAAATGTTTGACTTGGGAGAATCTTTGGAAGCAGGGATTCCTAGGCCCATATTTTTGTGTTCTTTGTGGGTGCAACGAGGAGATTTCATCCCACTTGTTCTTTCGTTGTCCTTTTTATATTCTTATTTGGCATTTTTGGTGCGGTATTTGGAATCATTCTTGTGTTCATGCATATTCTCTAGTTGAATTCAAGAGTAGTGTGGGGATACCGCCAACACAGGCCTCTTTCCTCTAGATTGTTTGGTACATTGGCCTTGCTTTCATCCTTGGGAAAATGTGAATGAAAAGGAATTTCAGGATTGTTTTTATGGCCCGATAAGTTGATGATTCAATAGGTTTGGCAGAGAATTGTTGGTATGATTCAGGAAACTGTGCAAGCTAAATGTGAAGTAGATTTTCCTTTGGAAAGGAGTGACGATGAGATTGCCAATAAATTGGACCTACAGGGTTCATCCTTCATTTCCTTTTGTGTTTGCAGAGGTTGGCATGCTAATAAGAAGGTTTAGAGGTTTGGGAGTTGGTCTTGTCCTCTACTAGATGTTTTGAAGATCAACACTAATGGATCTTCTAGGGGTAGTCCTGGACCTATTGGGATTGGTGGGGTTAGGAGAGATAGCTCTGATTCCATAATTTTACTATTTTCCATTCATAAAGGACAATAAACCAACAATCTTATGGAGAAGTTAGTGATTCTTTGGGCTATTGAACATGCCTATACTCTTGGTTGGTGCAAGATTATCTATGAATCATACTCTTAGATCATTGTTAATTTGTTGAATGAGCAAAAGTTGGAGGGGGTTAATTGGAAACTTGCTTCGGTTGTTCAACATATTTTGCAATTGTTTTCCATGTTGGAGGTGGTGTCTTTTACTCACATGCCTCAGGAATGGAAAAGGGTTGCTGATTGTTTGACCAAATGGGCTTCTAAGCATGCCAGTGACTGGTAGATTGAGGGATGGGAGCAGTTACCCCCTAATTATTTCCAAATTTTAGAGAAGATTATTTCAAAGGGCATGGCTAGTTGATGTTTGTTGGTAGATGGTTATGTTGTGGTATTGAGTTTTGGTTAGGTATTTGTTGGTTTGGTAATCCTGCTTACCTTTGGGTGCCTTTGTTGACCCTGATTTTTCTGTATTGGTGATTTCCTTATATTAATAAATTTTTACCCTCTTTGTTGAAAAAAAGCTTAAACAAAAACATACAAAAAGCATGAAAACATACATATTTACTGCCTATAATCAAAGAATATTAAACATATACATAAAAAAATTTAATATATTTTTATTGTATGATAATATTTATAAGCCTTATACAATACAAATATCAAATAATCAGAGCTTAAATCCTAAACAACAACTACAAAAACCATTGGATTTAATAAAATGGATTCTAATCTACCAATGAAGTATGATAAAACAATGCAAGAAATATAAAGAAAAAGGAAATTCCATACCTTCTAACACCCTTATCAAGTTACATCCATTGTTCTTCTTAATCACACTTTTCAAAATAATTGTTTCTCTCAAAATCGTGTACATAATTACAATAAGCTCAAGATGATAATGGCTGCAAGATTTCTAAGTTTGTGGTTTGATTGAAAGAGGATGAAGGTCGAATTTATAGAGGATGTAGCTATGATCGGCAATTGAGATTTGATAGAAAATTGATGATCGAGATCATATGGGAGAATGGGAAGGCTACCATTTCAATTCAAGAAGGGATTATAATGAATTATTTAATTAAAATTATGGATAATGGTTTCCAACTTCATGCTTAGTTGACTGATGAAGATTGAAGAGGTTTCTAAAATGGAGAAGAGTTAACTTGTGATAGAAGATTGAGTTTCTAATATGAAGAATAGTTAATGATGGAAGATTGAGATGCCAAGAGAGAAAAGAGGAGTTAAGAAATAGTTAACTAGCAGAGAAAATAGAAAGATGGAAGAGAGAAATATGGCAAGTCTTAATAAAAATAAATAAATAAAATTTATTTATTTTCATCTCCATACAAATAATTAAATAAAAATTAACATATTTATTTAATTATAGAAAAAATTAAGGACTAAGTAATTAAATAATTAAATTACTTAAGAGGAAGGTTAAATAATTAAAATTATTTAATTACAAGTGAAAGAGGAAGGACTGAATTGGGGTTAGGAGAAAGGGGTTAATCCTAACATTTAATTAGGTTAGATGAAAATTAGTAGAAGAATGTCATTGTTGCATAGGACAATTTTTAGTGTCTACAATAATATAATAATAAAGAAATAATTTTAATATCTTATTAATTTTGAAAATTAATTAACCTACATAACTATATTAATTTTTTATTATTAAAGAGTAATATTAATAATTTATTTACATAATTTTTTATTATTAATAAATATTATTTGTGAGCTAGTCCATTCAATGATAGTAGTTTTTGGTGGGTGCTTTTCTCTTCGAGGACAAACATGAGGGTTATGTGTAAATGGTACAATCAATTTTTAGTAGAATCCTTTGTTGGTCTCCTCTCAGCATCTTTGAATCAATACAAAAATATTATTTTTTATGAATATTCCTACTTTACTTTAGATTAAAATAAAATTAATACAATACTCACAAAAAATGTAGGGTGGTAGAAGGACACACCCATAGACATCAATTCCAATGCATAGACATAAAATACACAATTAAGAAGCTAATGCAATGCTAGCATTAGGAAAAAATTTATCATCAAGATTTGAGTTCCCAAACATTAATGGGGGTAGTGTCATCAACAAGCTCCCAACCAATGTGCACACCTTCCTCCTCATGAGTGTCTTTGACAGGTTGTTGGGTGTGGATTGGAGAAATGGCAAGTTGTATACAAGGAAACTTGTCATAACTAGACCAACTAGCCTCCCAGAACCCTTCACAAGAGGCAAAAGGCTACAATATACAAACCCATTGCAATATATAGACTCAACATTGCCAACGAAAAGGTAAACAACTCAACTACAATGGCATTATGAGCTACAATGTTGCCCCAAATTTTTAAGGCATACTTTTTTTCATGTTACTTTGAGAATTACATAAAAGGCAAGATATTTTGAAATATTTTAAAGGTGATTTACAAAGGAAAAGGTGGGTTTGTCATGGCAACAAATAAAAAATGAAAAAGAATTATCATAAATTTTCCTATAAGAAAATTGCAAAGCCCTGTCACATTCCTCACCAAAGAAAAACCAGATCCAAACTTGTGATAGATCGGGTTTGAACTAGCAAGTCCAAGGGGCCAAGCCAATAACTTACCTCAAAACTCATTACTTATAAGGAAATAAGTTTATGAATAGTCATTATGATTTTTCATTTTGATGTGTGCATTGGTAGACACTGTGTTTTTAAATTAGATTTTGGAAATGCAGCACAAGTGAGCTAAGAAAAAAGGTGCGGACACAAAACCAAACTGTTCATGTAGATCTAGGAGAGTGAGGCCTAAAAAAAATTGTCAACATGTACAGCCAATATTTTTGATTGTATTTAACCAAAAAAGTTAGAGATAAGGAAAGATTGTATAAATCTTGTAGAGAAAAAAATATTGATAAACTTGTACAATAAAAGTAGTACATATACAATCTGAAACAATAATATAAATAGAAAACAAAGACAATAAATTAAAAAAAATCAACACAGAAAATTTTTACCATTGCAAAAATTTAACGATTGTCCAATACAATAATGAATGTCTTTCGCTTCACCTTTAAACTTGTGAGATATAAATAGAAACAATTTACACATTACATGAAATAATGCAAAAGTTAAACATGAATACTTTAAAAATAGAAAAAAACAGAAAAATCCAAAATAATACCATAAAACTTACAAGCCAGCTTGATCTCACACCTAATATTAAACATGGAAAATAGAAACATCCAAATCTGAAAGTCGTCACTGTGAATAATGCCTCAGCCCCACCTGTCAGCAAAGATATCTGACTCTGGGGGTGCTAAGCCTACTATAGTCGTCAATGGTTGCTCTTTAGAATGACGGTATACGTGACTTCCAAGGTAAAAAAAATATTATTTTAAATGTTTTCCCTCCTCCTTTTTTATTTGGACCAATATTATTGTTTATTAAAAGTTGACAACTTTTAATTTTATATATTAGGAAAATGCACTGTCAGCAATTCATCGAGGAAAATTCACCACCAGCATAGGAAAATTCACAGCCAAGTAAAATTCACCATGGGCTCATTCCAAACCTTTCAACCCCCAGTAGACCAAGGGCCCATTGACAAAAATCATTATTAAAATGTGCTAAAACATAAAGTCAAATCTTCAATTGACAAGAGTGTGTTGTCCCTTGTGAAACCGCTTCCAAACCTCTTTCCATTCTTGATCCATTGATGTTGCTCATAAATACAGTTTAGTCACATGAATTATTTTGTAATTATCATCCTCAATTATTATATAGTATTTTTAAATTATTATTTAAATGTGAATATTTAAACATGATTTTGGAATTATATTTAATATATTTGAATTATTATTTAATAATTATTAAATAATAATTAATATTATTTAGTTAATAATATAACATCATTAAGATTAAATAAATCTATTTTAAATAATATTAATATTTTTAAAATATAATGTAAATAAGATTAATTATTATTATATAATATTAAATATATTATATATTTAATAATTATTATTAATATAGTATATATTATCTAAACTATTATGCAATAGTAAATAATAATTAATATTTAGTATAGAATTTTATATGATCAAATTATTAAATATCATTAAATATTATTTAAAATGTTAATCATGGATAATAAAAAATTATTATTATTCCTGATAAATAATATATAATATTATTTATTAATGTATTTATAAATGATATATAATATATTTAATATTAATAATTTATAATTATTTAACTATATTAATTATTATATAATAATAATGATCAATTAGACGATGGCAGCGGGAGGAGTTTGGCATTGCGCAGGTATGACAACACACGTCCTGTGAGGCCATGGCTACATGCAGTCTTTTCTCTTTACATGCCATTGTCTGCTTCAGGCTTAGTGGTGTGGTGATTTAGATTATTGAGTGGGGGAGGTTTTTGTGAATGCGAGGGGCATCTATTTTATCCTAGGTTTGTTTTCATCTTCAGCTGCTCTATGCTTTATTTGAAGCCTTCTTCTTGAGGGTTTTTCCCTATCTCCTCTCCAGTGATGGATCGAGGGGAAGCTTCGAGGGTCAATTATGCTCTAGATTTCTGAACCACTTTTGGAATGAAATATCCTTCTCTTTCAATGATTTTTTTTGATAACGACTTGCTCTCTAATGAGTTAGGGAATGGAGGATTTGCTCAATCTGAAGGTCCTCGTATCCCAAAAATTAATCATTGTCTAGAACGAAGCAAAGATAGGTTAGTGCTAGTAATTCAACTAGAATCGACTGCGAAGGATATTGAGTATTACTCAAAGCATGCTTTGCTCTAAAATTTTTTGGGAATGAGGGTTTCACTAAATTCTTGGAGTTGTGGGCTCTCTGTGCCTGGTCCCTAGAAGGTGAGATGGAAATAATGTTGTTAGCAAACAATTACTTTGTGGTGACTTTTAATTGCATGGTGGATCACAATAGAGTGTTCAAAGGTGGGCCTTATTTCCACAACCAAATTGGTTTATTTATTAAACCCTAGAATGCGGGTTTTGATCCTTCAGAGGTGCTCCTAAATCAAGTTCTAGTGTGGGTACATCTCCCTAGATTTCTAATTGAATGTTGGCCCAATGACATCTTGCATCGAGTTGAGTTACTGCTAGGGAAAATGGTAGGTCCTTCTCAGCAAACTTAGGATAGAAAGGTAATGAATTTTTCTCAAATTTGTGTTGAAATGGATTTAAATAACCATCTTCAAGATTCTTTTGAAATTCATGTGGATTCATATTCTTGGGTGTAACAGCTAGATTATGAGACATTTCCCTTTTGGTGTCCTCTATGCCATGAATATGGCCATTTGTAGAGAAGAAGCCCAAAGTCTAAATATTTTGAGTCTCAAACTACTCAGCCTCCTCACAACCCTCCTAAGGTTGAAAAAGGCAAGGACCCTATTCCTAGTGAGGTTGTAGGTGTGGAAGGTTTTATTCCTATTAAGGCTTGTAATAGGAACTGAAGTCAAAAGAGGACTCTTAAGGAGCATTAGGAAGGAGATAACTTTAATAGATTTGAGGTTCTAGATGATCTCAGTCGAAAGGAAGTGAATTTGGGTATGATGTTTATGGATCAGGGTGTTTCAAAAGGGGTTTTAGGAAGGAATTATTCTAGATTACAACTAGCCTTCTCAGGAGGTTGGTGCTTTGCAAATGGAAATGGAATTGAGTTTGGTGGTTCATGGGAGGTCCAAGCCTCTTGCGGATATGAAGATGGGAGAGGGAAATATCTCTACTCCATTGGTGAAAGTGGGCTCTAATTCAGTAAAAGGCAACAAGGCTTGTTGGGAATTCTTGAAAAAGACCAACAAAAAGGGGTTGATGAGATTTCTTCCAAAGTTGGGAGAAAGAAGGAATTGGAAAAAATAAAGATGATAGGGGAGACTTTAGTGGAGTCTAGATCTGTTAAGACCTTGGATTCCCATTTTTCCAACCTTCCAAAATTATCATCCTCTCTTGGAATGTAAGGGGCTTGAATAATGGCCCTTGACAAAAAGTGGTTCATGAATTGGTGAGAATTCATTTTTCTGATGTTCTTTTTTTTTGTTGAAAATTGAGATGTTTTCTTAGCTTAATACTTTGTAAAACTTTAAGATTGCTGATCTAAATATGCTTTCCTTTGTTACAAAATATTTTTGGGTGATTATTTGATTAATTCATTTTATCATTTGTAGAATGGAGATAGAATTTGTAGAATAATTAAATAGGATATTAGAAAGATTACACAAGCATATACTATGGAGAAACCCTTTCAAGAAAAAACTCCACCAAGAATCAATGTATTATTTAATCTCTGATGTAGATTACAATAACTCCAATTCTTGCTTGAGAATGCTTCTTTTTCCTTCGCCAATCTTCTTCACAACCTATAATAAAACTGATAACAAATCTCTTCAACTTGCTTGAGATAAATCTAGGCATTAATTAACTTTGTAAACTCCAAAAATAGTTACAATTACAATACTCAACCCCCATCCCTAAAAGGTATGCCTATCTCTTGCAAGTAAAGTTACGCCATAAAGAACAATTTCAAATATTCATCTTCATCCATTTGGGCATCCCAAACTAAAGTACAAACTCAACCATTATTCTGTAAATATCTTCAAGGCTTCATCCTCAAAGTAGGCGCCTAAGAGTGGACCCACTTAACTTAGCCTTCTAAAATATCTTAGCACGCAAAGGAGTTAATTCTAAGAAGCCAACTTGGACCCCCAAGTTGGGTCCAAGTCATTTCTTGTTAACTGAAACATTTCTCTCCACCATTCATGCAAGAATAGTCATCCCCTATTAACTAAAGGTAGTCCCTATTATCTGTCATGCAAATCAAGTCATTAGTCATGCATTCCAAGTTAACTGAAGTCAAATAGCATTCAAATAAAACTAACTGAAGATAATTGAACCATAACTGAACTGAACTAAACTGAACTAAACTAAACTAAACTGATTCTAAATTGAACTGAACTGATCTGAACTTCGTGCATGTAAACATAAAACCCTAGCTCCTAGGATCTTTACATGCATTCAGAAGTGCTATCTCTTATCCCAAATAGTTAATTGAACTCAAGGTGAGTGTCACCTACCATGTGGGTGCCACATGTGCCCCCATTATTTAGGAACTCATATTGGATGCACTCACATGCTCCTAACATTTAGAATTAATTGCAAATGTCAATTAACATGACTATTTCATCAAATATTAATCTCTCTCTAATCCTAATGTTTGAAAACACTTTCCAAAGACTTAGGAGATACATGAAATAAATAATTTTTTGGATTGCAATTAAATTGCATCCTATTTCCAACATTCTCCCACTTTACATTATACATTGCAATTATTCTAAACAAGGAATCATTATTATAAATCAAGTAGAGAACTTAGGGCCAATGGCCTTCCTGCACCAACTAATAAATCCATGCCAACTTCAAATGAAACTTGCATATTCATGAAGCTCCAAGCAAATGATTAAAACCAAGAGAACTTATCTGAAGGAACTGGTTTCATAAGATAATTTGTAACATTAATTAAAGTGTTGAATTTCTCAATTAATACCTTCCCACTCTCAACCATTTCTTGCACAAAGTAATACTTAACATCAACATGCTTAGTACGAGCATAATACATAGGATTTTTGGCTAAAAATATAGCACTCTGGCTATCACATTCAAGTTTAACTTACTTGCAATTAAAACCAATACCTTTCCCAAGTCTCTGTATCCAAATTGCCTCTTTGGAGGCATGTGAAACTATCAAGTGTGTTGAACTCATGTTCAACCAAGGTGTAGGCTCCTCAGTCCTTTTTGTTGAAAATAGCTTTGCTTGATAGTAACTATTCCAACATATATCTCTTACCATAAGATAACTCAAGCCTCACCTATTTCTCCAAGTATCCATGAGGACCTACAACCAACCAATTTATGCCAAACTTGAAATGCAATACAACACTTTCATGAAGTAATCAAGCAAATGATTAATGTACCCGATACTTAAGAGAACCATAGAAGATCAATGCCAAAGCTCTAATATTGAAGATAAACATGACATTCATGATCTAACCATCTTCTTCTAGGAGATGACATTCACCATAACCTATATCTACATCCTAGTCTCAAGAGAACCATGCTAAACTCTAAATGCAACAAGAGTAAACCATGACATAATAGCAACCAATCTAAACCAAGAAAAAATATCCCCAATCACCTGAAGATAACCTTACCAATGATGCATTTACGTCACTACCAACAACTCCCACTAAACCATGGTAGTGAGTCACACATGGAATTGTGACTACCATACTCTCTATGAAAATCACTATGAAACATGAAGGAAAGAGTTATCACAAACAATATTAGCTAAAATAACCAATGGATCATTACTGTCATCTGAGGATTCCTCTGTAGAAGAATAAGAACTCTCTTTCTTGTTCATACAATCCTTTTTCACATGTCTCGGTTTCCCATAGTCCCAACACTTTACCTTACTTTGTCATTTTGACTTACCCTTCCCTTTCTTGTCTCCCTTAGTTTCCTTTTTCTCAACCCTACCTTTTACAAACAAGGCATCTTGGATTTCCATTTTAGACTTCCTCCTCATCTCCTCTAATAGGAGAGTAGGAATTATATTGTCCATTTTCAGATTTACACCACTACCACTGATAGAAACAATTAAATTTTCCCAAGACTCTGGTAAAGAAAAAATTAACAAAATGCATTTATCTTCATCTTCTAGCTTTACATCTACAGATGCTAAATTAGAATCAAATTAAAACAATTCAAATTATTTGCAGTAGAATCACCTCCTTTCATCTTTAAAGAATACAACTATGTTTTTAGATACAACTTATTAGTAAGACTTTTAGTTTGATAAATATCACCTATTCTCTTCCACAACTTATATGCATTAGTTTCTTTTGAAACATTCAAGAGAACAACATTAGCAAGACATAATCTTATGAACCCTCTTGCCTTCTTATCAAGCTTAGCCCAATCCTCATCTGACATCGTTGTAGGTGACTTTGTCTCATTTTCAACAGCTAACCACTGATCTCACTCTTCAAAGAGATCCTCCATTTTTAATTTCCACATCTGATAACTAGATCCCTTGAACCTTTTAATATCTAAACGAGAATTCATTGTAAAAAAACTTATTTTCCAAAATCAGCAAATAACAAAAATAGTAAAAGCTCCCACTATAGCCAAAAAAACTCCAATCTTTTAAGAGAAACGCATCCCAATACTCTACCCAACCTTAGCTCTGCTACTAAATGTTGAAATTCAGGTGTTTTCTTAGCTTAATACTTTGTAATACTTTAAGATTGCTGATTTAAATATGCTTTCTTTTGTTACAAATTCTTTGTGGGTGATTATTTGATTAATTCATTTTATCATTTGTAGAATGACGATAGAATTTGTAGAAGAATTAGACAAGATATTAGAAAGATTATAAAATTAGTAAGACTTTTAGTTTGATAAATATCACCTATTCTCTTCCACAACTTATATGCATTAGTTTCTTTTGAAACATTCAAGAGAACAACATTAGCAAGACATAATCTTATGAACCCTCTTGCCTTCTTATCAAGCTTAGCCCAATCCTCATCTGACATCATTGTAGGTGACTTTGTCTCATTTTCAATAGCTAACCACTGATCTCACTCTTCAAGGACATCCTCCATTTTTAATTTCCACATCTGATAACTAGATCCCTTGAACCTTTCAATATCTAAACGAGAATTCATTGTAAAAAAACTTATTTTCCAAAATCAGCAAATAACAAAAATAGTAAAAGCTCCCACTATAGCCAAAAAAACTCCAATCTTTTAAGAGAAAGGCATCCCAATACTCTACCCAACCTTAGCTCTGATACTAAATGTTGAAATTGAGGTGTTTTCTTAGCTTAATACTTTGTAAAACTTTAAGATTGCTCATTTAAATATGCTTTCTTTTGTTACAAATTCTTTGTGGGTGATTATTTGATTAATTCATTTTATCATTTGTAGAATGACGATAGAATTTGTAGAAGAATTAGACAAGATATTAGAAAGATTACACAAGCATATACCATGGAGAAACCCTTTCGGGAAAAAACTTCACCAAGAATCAAAGTATTATTTAATCTCTGATGTAGATTACAATAACTCCAATTCTTGCTTGAGAATGCTTCGTTTTCCTTCACCAAATCTTCTTCACAACCTACAATAAAATTGATAATAACTATCTTCAACTATCTTTAGATAAATAGGAATTAATTAACTTTGTAAACTACAAAAGAGTTACAATTAAAATTCTTAACCCCTATCGCTAAAAGGTACACCTATCTCTTGCAAGTAGAGTTATATCGTGAAGAACACTATCAAATCTTCATCTTCATCTGTTTGGGTGTCCGAAATTGAAGTAAAAACTCAATCATTATTCTGTAAATATCTTCAAGGCTTCATCCTCAAAGTAGGCACCCAAGAGTGGGCCTACTTAACTTAGCCTTCTAAAATATCTTAGCATGCAAAGGAGTTAATTCCAAGAAGCCAACTTGGTCACCTAAGTTGGGTCCAAGTCATTTTTTGTTAAATGAAACATTTTTCTCCACCATTCATCCAAGAATGTTCATCCCTTGTTAACTGAAGGTAATCCTTGTTATCAGTCATACAACTCAAGTCATTAGTCGTGCATTCCAAGTTAACTGAAGTCAACTAGCATTCAACTAAAATGAACTAGAGATAACTAAACCATAATTGACCTGAACTAAACTAAACTAAACTAAACTAAACTAAACTAAACTAATATGAACTAAACTAAAATGAACTTCATGCATGTAAACATCAAACCCTAAATCCTAGGATCTTTACATGCATTCAGTAGTGTTATCTCTTAGTCCAAATAGTTAACTGACCTCAAGGTGAGTGTCACCTACCATGTGGGTGCCCCATGTGCCCCTATTATTTAGGAACTTATATTGGATTCCTTCACATGCTCCCAACATTTAGAATTAATTATAAATGTCAATTAACATGATTATTTCATTAAATATTAATCTCTCTAGTCCTAGTGTTTGAGAACACTTTCCAAGGACTTAAGAATACATGAAATAAATAATTCTTAGGATTGCAATTAAATGGCATCCTATTTCCAACACTCTCCCACTTGACATTATAAATTGCAATTATTCTAAACAAGGAATCATTATTATAAATCAAGTACAAAACTTAAGGCCAATGGTCTTCCTGCACCAACTAATCAATCCATGCCAACTTCAAATGCAACTTGCATATTCATGAAGCTCGAAGAAAATGATTAAAACCAAGAGAACTTATCTGAAGGAAATGGTTTCATAAGATAATTTGTAACATTAATTAAAGTGTCGACTTTCTTAATTAATACCTTCCCACTCAACCATTTCTCACACAAAGTGATACTTAACATCAACATGCTTAGTACGAGCATGATACATAGGATTTTTGGCTAAGCACATAGCACTTTGACTATCACATTCAAGTTTAACTCACTTTCAATTAAAACCAATACCTTTCCCAAGTCTCTGTATCCAAACTGCCTCTTTGGAGGCATGTGAAACCATCAAGTGTGTTGAACTCACGTTCAACCAAGGTGTAGGCTCCTCGGTCTTTTCTATTGAAAATAGCTTTGCTTGCTAGTAACTATTCCAACATATATATCTTACCATAAGAGAACTCAAGCCTCACCTATTTCTCCAAGTATCCATGAGGACTTGTAACCAACAAATTCATGCCAAACTCCAAATGCAACACAACACTTTCATGAAGTATTCAAGAAAATGATTAGTGTACCCAATACTTAAGATAACTACATAAGATTAATTTCAAAGCTCCAATATTGAACATAAGCATGCCATTCATGATCTAACCATCTCCTTCTGGGAGATCACACACACCATAACATATATCTACATCCTAGTTTCAAGAGAACCATGCCAAATTCTAAATGCAACAAGAGTAAACCATGACATAATAGCAATCACTCTAAACCAAGAAAACATATCCCCAATCACCTGAAGATAACCTTACCAATGATGCATCCACATGACTGCCAACAACTCCCACTAAACCATGGTACCGAGTCACACATGGCATCGTGACTATCGTCCTCTTTATGAGGATCACTCTAAAACATGAAGCGAAGATTTAGCACAAACAATATTAGATAAAATAACCAATAAAGCATTACTGTCATCTGAGTATTCCTCTATAGAAGAATCAAAACTATCTTTCATGTACTTACAATCCTTCTTGACATGTCTCAGATTCCCATAGTTCCAAAACTTTACCTTACTTTGTCCTTCTGACTTACCCTTCCCTTCCTTTTCTACCTTAGGTTCCTTTTTCCTCAAACCTTCCTTTTACAAACAAGGCATCTTGGATTTCCATTTTAGACTTCCTCCTCATCTCCTCTGATAGGAGAGTAGGAATTATATTGTCCATCTTTAGATTTTCACCAACAATTAGATTTTCCCAAGACTCTGGTAAAGAAAAAAGTAACAAAATGCATAATTTATCTTCATCTTCTAGCTTTACATACATACATATGCTAATTGACTTAGAATCAAATTAAAATCATTCAAATGATTTGCAATAGAATCACCTTCTTTCATCTTTAAACTATACAACTGTCTTTTCAGATAGAACTTATTAGTAAGACTTTTAGTTTGATAAATATCACCTATTCTCTTCCACAACTTATATGCAGTAGTTTCTTCTAAAACATTCAAGAGAACAACACCAACAAGACATAATCTTATGGCCCATCTTCCCTTCTTATCAAGCTTAGCCCAATCCTCATCTGACATTGTTGTAGGTGACTTTGTCTCATTTTCAACAGCTAACCAGTAATCTCTCTCTTCAAGAAGATCCTCCATTTTTAATTTCCACATGTCTTATAATTATATCCAATAAACCTTTCAATATCTAAATGAGAATTCATTGTAACAAAACTTATTTTCCAAAATTAGAAAATAACAAAAATAATAAAAGCTCCCACTATAGCCAAAAAAACTCCAATCTTTTAAGAGAAAGGTGTCCCAATACTCTACCCAACCTCAGCTCTGATACTAAATGTTGAAAATGTAGGTGTTTTCTTAGCTTAATACTTTGTAAAACTTTAAAATTGTTGATCTAAATATGCTTTCCTTTGTTACAAATTCTTTGTCGATGATTATTTGATTAATTTATTTAATCATTTGTAGAATGAAGACATAAGTTGTAGAAGAATTAGATAGGATATTAGAAAGATTACACAAGCATATATCGTGGAGAAACCCTTTCAGGAAAAACTCCACTAAGAATCAATGTATTATTTAATCTCTGATGTAGATTACAATAACTCCAATTCTTGCTTGAGAATGCTTCTTTTGCCTTCACTAAATCTTCTTCATAACCTGCAATAAAATTCATAATAACTCTTTTCAACTTGTTCTAGATAAATAGGCATTAATCAACTTTGTAAACTCCAAAAGAGTTACAATTATAATGCTCAACCCCTATCCCTAAAAGGTATGCCTAACTCTTGCAAGTAAAGTTATGTCATGAAGAAAAATGTCAAATCTTCATCTTCATCCATTTGGGCATCCCAAACTAAAGTACAAACTCAACCTTTATTCTATAAATATCTTCAAGGCTTCATCCTCAAAGTAGGCACCCAAGAGTGAGCCAACTTAACTTAGCTTTCTGAAATATCTTAGCATGCAAAGGAGTTAATTCCAAGAAGCCAACTTGGGCACCTAATTTGGGTCCAAGTCATTTCTTGAACATAACTGAAACATTTCTCTCCACCATTCATGCAAGAATAGTCATCCCCTGTTAACTAAAGGTAGTCCTTGTTATCTATTGAATGCAACTCAAGTCATTAGTCATGCATTCCAATTTAAGTGGTAATCATGGATTATTAAATATAATAATTATTAATGATGAATAATATATTTATAAATGATATGTAATATATTTAATTAATAATCTATAATTATTTAACTAGATTAATTATTATTAATAATAATGATCGACTAGATGATGGTGACGAGAGGAGTTTGGTAGTGAACAGGCATGGCAACCCACGGCCTATGAGGCCACAACTATATGTCATCTTTTCTCTTTACTTGTCGCTATATGCTTTAGGTTTAGTGGTGTTGTGATTTATATTATTGGGTGGGGGAGGTTTTTGTGTATGTAGGGGGCATCTATTTTATCCTGGGTTTGTTTTCATCTTCAGTTACTTTGTACTTTATTCAAAGCCTTCTTCTTTGAGGGTTCTTCCCTGACTCCTCTCTGGTGATGGATCAAGGGGAAGATTTGAGGGTCAATTCTATCCTATATTTCTAAACCACTTTTGGAATGAAATATCCTTCTCTTTCAATGAAGTTTTTTTATTACAAATTTTTCTCTAATGAGTCAAGGAGTGGGGGATTTGCTTAGTCTGGAGGTCCCCGTATCCCAAAAATGAATGGTTTTCTAGAATGAAGAAAAGATAGGTTAGCACTAGTAATTCAACCAAAATCGACCATAGAGGATATTGAGTATTACTCAAAGCATTATTTTCTCTAAAAAAATTTAGGAATGAGGGTTTCACTCCAATTATTGGAGTTGTGGGCTCTCCATACCTAGTCCCTAGAGGGTGAGATGGAAATAATGTTGTTAGCAAATAGTTACTTCATGGTGACTTTTAATTGCATGGTGGATCACAATATAGTGTTTGAAGGTGGGCCTTATTTCCACAACTAGATTGGTTTATTTATTAAACCCTATAATGTGGGTTTTGATCCTTCGGAGGTGCTCCTTAATTAGCTTCCAATGTGTGTACCAACATACATCTCCCTAGATTTTCAATTAAATGTTGGCATGCTGACATCTTGCATCGGGTTGCGTTGCTGCTGGGGAAACTAGTGGGTCCTTCTCAGCAAACTCAAGATAGAAAGGTAATGAATGTTTCTCATATTTGTGTTGAAATGGATTTAAATAACCCTCTTCCATATTCTTTGGAAATTCTTGCGGGTTCATATTCTTGGGTGCAGTAGTTAGATTATGAGACATTTCCCTTTTGGTGTCATCTATGTCATGAATATGGCCATTTGTAGAGAAGATGCCCGAAGTATAAATATTTTGAGTTTCAGACTACTCAGCCTTCTCGTAACCCTCCTAAGGTTGAGAAAGGTAAGGACCCCATTCCTGGTGAGGCTATAGGTGTGGAGAGTTTTATTCCTATTAAGGCTTGTAATAGGAATCGAGGTCAAAAGAGGACTCTTAAGAAGCGTTAGGAAGGAGATACCTTTAATAGATTTGAGTTTCTAGATGATCTCAATCAATAGGAAGTGAATCTAGGTATGATGTTTATGGATCAGGGTGTTTCAAAAGGGGTTCAAGAAGAAATTATTCTAGATTACAACCAACCTTCTCAGGAGGTTGGTGCTTTGCAAATAGAAATAGATCTAAGTTTGGCATTTCTTGGGAGGTCTGAGCCTCTTGTGGATATGAAGATGGGGGAGGGAGAGATCTCTACTCCATTGGTGAAAGTGGGGTTTGATTTGGTAAAAGGTAGCAAGGCTTCTCCTTCGTTGGGAATTCTTAAAAAATACCAAAAGAAAGGGGTTGCTGAGAATTCTTCCAAAGTTGGGAGAAAGGACTTGGAAAAAATAAAGATGATAGGGGAGAATTTGGTGGAGTCTAGATCTATTAAGACCCTAGATTCCCATATTTCTAACCCTCTGAAATGATCATCCTCTCTTGGAATGTAAGGGGCTTGAACAGTGGCCCTCGACAAAAAAAAGTTCATGAATTGGTGAGAATTCATTCTCCTCGTGTTCTTTTCTTATAGGAGACTAAGTTATCTGTTGAAGGTATGATTGGTTTGTTACCAGAGTTGTTGGGGAGGGGTGACTGCTAGTGTATTGGTGCTTTGGGTAACACAGGGGGTGTGGCTTTCCTATGGAACCCATTGAAGATTCATCATCTTTGGTGGATTTCCTCCAAGTCTTCCATCTCTGTGGTTTCTTCAAGTCTAGAGTTGGGGGAAACTATTCTAATTTCAAACATCTATGTGCCTACTAATTTTCCTAGTAAGCAATTATTGGGGTCTCATATTAATTTCATTTAGAGTTTTGCTCCTTTCTTACCTTGGATTATTGCGAGCAATTTCAATGCCATTATTCTGTTGGATGAGAAGAAGGGTGGTATTATGAGATTGCAACCCTCTGCTTTCCTTCTTCATGATAAGATATCTACCTTGAATCTAGTTGACATTAAGCCCCACAATGGTTAGTTTACTTGGAACAATAAGAGAATGGGAGAGAATTGTATTGTTGAGAGACTTGACTATTTCTTGGTTTCCTATTTATGGATTGGAGGGTTGTGGTCTACTTTCTTTGAGATTTTGGATTGAAGAGGCTCGGATCACTAGTCTATTAAGTTATCATGTGTTGCTCGGTCCCCCTCTTTCAAGTTCCAACTTATGTGGTTAAGACATTCTTCTTTGCAGGAGTATATGGTTGAATGATGGCAACGGGGAAGACCTGCTTATGGCACTACTATGTATAATTTTTCTAAACTACTACAATATATGAAATATCAACTCAAAAGATGGAATTGGTAGCATTTTGGAAATATTTTTCATGCTAAGGCTATTGCTCAAGTTGACTTGGATGTCATCACTCGAGAGATAAGGGAGTTTGTTCTTTCTAAGGATTTACTTAAGGAGGAGGCAAGTGTTGTGAAAGCTTTGGAAGAGTGTGAGTTGTGTGAGGAGATTTATTGGAAAAAAAAGCCTCGAGTTGAGTGGTTATAGGAGGGAGACAAAAACACTTCTTTCTTCTTCAATTCAATGAAAGCAAAGAGACATGTTAATTCTATGCTAGTTCTTGTGAGTGATAGGGGTGAGCACTTATCTTCTTTGCAAGATATGTCTAGAGAAGCTCCGTAGCTTTTTGCTTCATTATTTAGAGAGGATTCTTAGGATGGTTTGGTAGATGAAAACCAAGTTTTGTCCTATATCCTTTCCTTGGTTACTGGTGAGATGAATGAGCATCTTTTGGGCTTTATCTTGCTGAAGGAATTAGAGGCTACTATTTTCCAAATGAAGAAAGGAAAAGCCCTGGGCCCTAATGGATTTCCGATTGAATTTTATTAGGAATTTTGGGATATCATTAAGCTAGACCTTTTGGAGGTGGTTCGTGAGTTAGAGGAATAAGAAAATGTTGTGTGCTTTGAACTCTACCTTCCTTGCTGTCATTCCAAAATGTGAGGAGGTGGATCGGTTGAGTCAATTTTCACCTATTTCCCTTTGTAATGTGGGTTATAAAATCATTTCCAACTTGATTTTTGAAAGGCTAAAGTAATGGCTTAGAGGGCTTATCTCTAAGGAATAAAGTGGTTTTGTGTTGGATCAACAAATTCTGGATGCGGTGGTCATTGCTACTGAAACTATCCATTCTATGGTTGCCTCAAAAGAAAAGGCTATGTTAATCAATCTGGAAATGGAAAAGCCCTATAATAGAGTAAAGTGATCCTTCCTATGAAAAATTCTTATTACTTTTGGTTTTATGGGTCCTGTGGGTTATGTGTTGTATTACTTCCACTTCTTTCTTGGTGTTGATTAATGGAGAGCCTTCTTCTCCTTTTAGTGCTTCTATAGGCCTTTTCCAAGGGGGTCCTCTTGTTAAAAAGCATAGGAAAACTGAGAGGGGGGGTGAATCAGTTGTCACTGAATTCAAACACAAAACTTCAACACTTGTCAACTTCACAACCACATTGTTCTACTATTAAGTATGAACATGAAATGCAAATAACAAAAAGCAAAATCAACACAATGAAAATTGAATTTTACGTGGAAAACCCAATAAGGGAAAAATCATGGTGAGGATTAAATCACAATATAAAGTGATAGAAAAACTAAATACAAAGGCTCACTACCAAGGGCTCACTACCTAAAACAAGGACTGACTTTCCAACAGGGAGGCTCACTACCTACAAATACAAAAGATAATAGAAAGATCCACCAGAACAATTTACACACATCCACAACCTTGATTAGGACATTGTAGAAACCTTCATCTCACTGCTTTCAAGAATCTAACACAATGAAGTACTGCTGCCTCAACTCACTTTCGCACAATTTTTTTCTTCACTTATGGTTTACTTTGTTACTTTGTGTCATCTAAATCTTCACATATCAACTTTGATTTATACCATCTTCAACCTTATAAACTTTCTCCAAGGCCAACCACATACGCTTCATTTTATAAATTCAAATTAGGTTGACAACTCAACATTCCCACGGTGGAAAGGAATGAGAGTGGACCAATTAAACACTTAACCAAGACCAAAAGCAACGTCTTAGATCAACCACACACTTAATTAAATTTTAATTATTCATATTAAGTGTAAACACCAAGTCGGTCAAACCTAATGAAAACACAAATGAAAATTGAAGTACATGCTTTCCAAGGTAACACACAAACCATGTAACATGATTCATCATGCACAAGAACACATCTTAGATACTTCTAGATACATCCGCAACAAGTGTAACAAATTTTGAACATAGAAATATTTCCAATAGTCCATCCGAACTATGCAAACCCACACAATAAATATGAAGCTCGACTTTCAGAGCACCAAACCACGAACATCTATGCTAAAATGTAGAGAACATCATTATAAGACATATTCCAGATCTGCAAGACCTGAAACAAAACAATAGAGGACTGCAGAGCAGAAACATTTCTCCCAGTCCACAGCCAACCAACTTTTCCAAACCAATTCATATTTTAGTAGAAGAATCAATAAATGTTATTTTTGAGAATCCTAGTTTTTTCTCTCCTTTTACCTCTCTTAGTGGCCAAAACATTCACAACCAACCTCACATAACCAAGAGTAATCATGACAATAACAATTGTCTTTCTGCTAGTATCTCTCCTAGTTATGAAGAAGATACTTTTTTGTTAGAAAACATAATTGATGAAGATCATGAGTATCTTAGTTGACCCCCTTCACCCAAAAAATCCCTTCTTGGACACGAAAATTCAACCATTGATCATTCCCCTACTTGTGATGAAATCCTTTTAGAAGAACCAACCTATGAATGTCAAAAACATTTGGTTTGCTGTTCTCCTAAAAACTCTCCTCCTAGGCAACCTATCATGATGTGAGACAATCATAACGTGACATTCGAATCTCCTTCACCAACACATCATGCCAATAAAGAAAAAAAAAAAAGGTTATGACAACACAAGTGGGATCTCCTTTAATTAGTGAGCTTACTAAGTCACCTCCCATTAGTGAATCACATAAAAAATTTAGAGATGTCTTGAAATCCATGATGCAATCTACTCATAACAATGTTTTGCAGCCACTAAGTTGTAACTTTGTGACTCAAACATCTAGGGGACCACACAACACTCCTACACCATTTCCTTTTCCTCAAAAAGTGCCTAATGTTGAAGACCTTAAAAAGGCTCCTGCTAATATATCTATATGGGAACTCATTCAGCTCTCGCCGACAGTCAAACTTATTTTTTTATGAAATGTTGCAAATATAGAAGGAAGAGATCTAATTTTATATAAAATTGAATCATGTGACATCCTCCTCTCATCCAATGCAATCCACCAAGTCAAAAATAACATTCCCTAAACATGTGTTACCCTCATTTGAGATTCAAAACAAAAATGGCCCCTTGATGATAAAGGTGATCATTAATGAAACTTTAATTAGGCATACTCTCATTGAAAATGGAGTGGAAATTAATGTTTGTAGCATGGACCTCCTATAGAAACTTGGCATGGACAAAAAAATCATTCAACTTAATGATATTCATATTCATGGCTTTGACAATGTTGATAGGCAACTACTTGGGATGATCACATTACCTATTGAGGTCGGACCTATAGTATTGCCTACCCCTATCCACATCATGAAAGGACCCCTTCCATACAATCTTCTCCTTGGGAGACCATAGATTCATGCTATGAAAGGAGTCCCATCTACCCTTCACTGTTTCATAAATTTTGAATACAACAACAAGATATACATGATTTATGTAGATGAGTGAAGCTATGCCTCAACTAATCACAACACTTCTAATTCCCCTAATCCTTTCATTCCTAGATCAAAACTTGAACCTATACAAGTTGATGGTAACTCTTCACCTACAAAAAATCTATTTTGTGATAATTAGGGGTCATTAGATTCTACACCTCCTTCCCATAACATTTCCAAAATCCCTCCCTCATGGTCCAAAGAGTCATATACAAATGATTAATTTTCATACACAAGTTCTAGTAGTGATTGGAGTTTCACCTCTATCTTTACAGAAGAGTGTGCAATATCCCAATCTCAACCCAAACAACCATGTGTTCCATTCGCTCAACTTAGTTTTACCAAATCACCCCATGGTGGTGATGGGGGCACTATAACTCCCATCCCTCATGAACCAATGACACATAACATTAACAAGGATTAGTGTTCTTGTACAACAAGAAATCCTTCTCATAAACACACACCCTCTTCATCTAACTTGGAATATTGTTATGGTATCAGTTACAATCTTTCTCGTACACATGGATTAATGAATGCATGAACCAAGCCAACATATCATACACTTTCAAGAAATATCTAGGGGTATCTCCCTTATCTCAAAAGACGGAACACTAACATTCAACCTCTCAAGGAGTGTGGTGCTCTTCCTTATGTGGGAACACCTAATTCCTTTACTTGATACTCTCTTTCATCCATTATGGGCTCACCTTTGTATTGCACTAAGTGGGGGCAAGGGGTTCGATAGACTTGTCCTTTTATGTCACTTGTCGCTGTCTCTTTTGACTAGTCATTAACATTTCATGAATGTATAAAAGCAAGCTTATGTTGTGGATGACATGTCTTATGATTGACTCACATGTGACATACTCCCATTTTCATGACGTAGCTTATTGAAAACATATGACTTGGCATAGGGATTTCTGAGTAAACTCTCATGTCTCCTTCTACTTTAAAGCAATTGCTCAAAAAATTGGTGTTTGCAAGTGCTTTAAAGTGGGGGCATACATCACCACTCAAATTTTATTATGTGATTTCTTTCTTCTTGTGATGTGTCCTTTTCTTGGTGGTCATTGGGCTTGATTCCCTCCAAGAGTGTGATACTTCTTTTGACTTATCCTCTCTTGGAAACATTAAGCATGATGTTCCCTAAGATGAGACCTTACATGAATTAAGAAAAATCCCTTTGAACAATCCTCACACTATTTTGCACTTACAATGTCTCTTAGTGTTAAGCATATAAAGTTTTGCTTACTTCATAGAGCTCGAAACGAAATCATCTTCTTTGTTGCACCTTATTAAAGTTATCAGGAGGTATAACTTACATATGGTTGAGTGGGAAGCCCATTCCAAGGCACAACTTTCCCCATAGCCACCTATGTGTTTGAGTGCATACCAACTAGCGTATATTTTTTACCTTTTGGGCTTTCTCATCCTGTGGACAACTAGAAGTTTCATGGCCCTAGAGAGAGTATACTTTTTGTATTTCTCACCCCCTCAACTACCATGAGTTTTATCACCCTAGAGTGAGTATGCATTTTCTTTTTTTAAACAAACAAGCCTAGATTTAATCCACAACTAATTGGACAAATGATCAAAGTTTGAACTACCTTTTAATTTTCATCTTTCTCTTTCTTTCCATTGCATGATCATGTATCTTGTTGGTTTGACTTAGGATCTTGGATCCTAGGAGCCTGACTACCTTCTTGATCTTTGTTGTTCTTTGTCATCTGCATTTGTACACTTGGATCTCTCTTGAATGTATACTTTAGTGTGATTTTGAAGTAGATTCATCCTCTCACTAAAGTGGGGGCTAAATGTACCATAGAAAAAAGGGTCTCTTGCTTGACATGGGAATAATTCATGATAAATGGGACTTAACAAGGCCCTAATTTGGTGTTGCAAAGTGCTTTTCACATCCACACTAGGTCTTGGACCTTTTCAAATGTATTTAATGATGTCTTGAAAATGTGTTGTAAAGGGTTGTAAAGGACTTTCACGCTTTTCTAGACTTAATGAACCCATTTCTCCCTAATTTAACATTATAAAACATATTTAATTGCATCTTCACATCAATTTAGAAGGTTTGTAAAATAAATCTAATGTTAAACTAGTGTTGTAATTGGTTCTTGTGGCTTCCTAGGTTGTGTGGACCTCATTTTAGTGTTGTAAAGTTTATTTAATCACACTTTCACATTGAATTATATGTCCCAAGCTCTAATTGACCTTTACATTATCACTAATAAGCCCCTATTAACCCATATTGTAAATCTTGAGGCAATATTTGATAAAATATTTGACAAAGTTGCAATTTAAACCTTATTTCATTATCTCTTGGCTTCCTAGCTATCAAAATGGCCCCTGTGGAACCCATTCTCCATGCATGGAAAATTAGTCCCATTCAGGTGGGACCCATTTTCCAGAGGTGGGGAATAAGTCACATTTGGCTCAATTTTGACCTTTAAGCGGGAAAAATTTTAAATTTAAGTTTAATATTATTTCATGTCGGCCTTAGGGATCCAATTAATGGGTGATTAAGGTGAAATTCCTATAAATATTATTCTTTTAACCCTAATTCACATCTCTTATCATTCATTCATCTCTCATTCTTCCATCTCAAGTCAAGCAACTTAGGGAACTTCATCATTTCAAGTCACCAAGATATTAATTTTTAGACTTTCAAGAGTAGATCCTTCATGTTTTGCTATATAAATTCAAGATAAAACATCATGTCAAGGTAATCATCTCCATTATTGCATGTTTCATTGCATTCTTTCATCATTTTGGTTTAATTACCTAAAGGGGTTTGACCAAGGCAAACCCCCATGCCCTAACATTCAACATTTTCTCTCCCTTGTCTTGTGTGTTTACATATTTAGTTCTCTTGGAAGCTTGGTAATCATTGAAGATCAAGTTGTAAAGTTGTTTACGTCTTCTCTTCATTTAGAAAGTCAAAATATCAACAAAAACTCATTTTCAGGTTCAAAAATCAGAGTTTTAGAAGCACACCTGTAGGGAATCAAAGTGCAGATTGAGAGCTCCAAATTCCACCTTTGAATATTCAAAAATTCAAAAGTGGACTTATTCTCTATTAGTGGCTAATGAGTCCCATTTCTAGGTCAATTTTGAGTTTTCTACAATTTTAGATACCCTTTTGCTTGAAATAGGTTCCTACTCAATTTGCAGAACTGGGATTGATTCACCTAGAATGGCGAATGAGTCCCACTAGGCCTGAAAACTAGCATCAATAGCATTTCAAATGTAATTTCCAGCCTCCTTCAATATCTCAGGTTCACTTATTCAATTTCTTTCAGTTCTGTTACAATTTGCATTCATTTCTAGGTGTTTTTAGATTACATAATGTGTTTTCAAACATCACTTGTTTCTTAGGTTTTGCATTCATATTTGATCAATTTCATAGCTTAGTTGCATTTGAATAATCTCATTTAGCCTAAATAACATCATACACATCTTAATTTGAGTGAACCACCTAGACTTTTGAGTGGGGTTTATCTCTCTCCTTTTAGGCGAAACATCCCAAGAGTGCAAGAGTAGCCTATAAACCCTACCAAAAAGGGATCTAGAGCAATGGATATGGAGACATTCACTATAGAGGGTTGAAAAGAGTTCTAGAGGACCAGAGATTTCACTTTGAAATTTTATAACCAGGAAACCAAAAGGCCTGAGGAAGATGTAGCAAAGTCACCGCAGGTTCCGGCCACACACAATGCTTTCAATTCAGAATTGTAGGAGGCCTTCGCCATGATGACTTTTTTTTGTGGCATGGACAATGACTGGTATGTTTAGGATTTTCAAATGGGTCTAGGTTTTTAGTTGAGAAGACAACATTCTCTATTTTGGTATGACTTCACGGAGGTCATTGTTCGGAAGATGCTAAACCAAATCAAGGATTACTAGAGACAACATAAGTTTAGGTTTTCTTCTCTCCTTGGTCACATGTTTTTGCACCAAAAGCCTAACTTCTTTAGAAACCATATGGGTTTGGCCATTTTTGATGAAAGTGGAGTAAGAAGGTTGGTTTTTGTGTGGACTCCCCTCCTTTCTACAACTTATGATTAATATGAATTTTTTGAGTGTTTCCTGACTCAAATTTTGCAATATTTTAGTGAGGATGGCAAGATTTATCAACTTTCTACTGAGCAAAGTAGGTGGATGTAGAGTCTTAAGTTCCTCCTAGTGATTGGTTTCTTGGGGAAGATTTCACATTCGTTAGGCTGCATGGCTTTACCAAGGAACCATTCGAACCACCAGTATGTGTTAGAAATAGGGTGTTGGCCCATGAGGTGTTTCGACAAAAGGCAATTATTGACCTCAGCTTTTGCGGAGGGAAAAATAAGATAGGTTTTTTCTTCTACCCTTTAAGCTTTAGAATGGTGATAATGTTAAAGAAGCAGATGCATGGTCTGCTAGAAGTGAAGCTAGCTCATCTGGGGATGGTATTAATTTGTGAAAAATGGAAATATAATTATGATGATGACTTAGTAGAGCTAAATGTTAAAGTGACTCACAACTCTTGATCTTACTAGGAGGCTCAAAAAAATCCACAGTCTGACCAGGATGATCTATTTGTGGATTTGGCCTATGTTCCTACTAAAAATAGGTTACCATGGCTCTCTTTGTATTTCCCTTTTAATAGTCTCAATGACAAGCTTAAAATGGTGGCCACCCTTCATAATGAATTGGTCAATCAATAGTAGTGGAGTGAAGAGAAAATCACAAACTTTTGGATTTATCGCCAAGAGACCAAATGCCTTGATGCCTCATTCTAGGAGATAGATAAGGATGAAAAATTTGATGATCTATAGAAAAGAGGGCATGAAGATACTAATGAAATTGATGATGAGGATTTCAATCCAGAGGAAGCTAGGGCATATATAGTGAAGAGAAAGGAGATGAAAATGACCCAAACATAGAAAACTGGAATAACAACAGAGCAGCCTAACAAAGTTCCACTAAGAGTGTGGGTGACTACATCATAGTCAAAGGCCTCAGTACCACATGCATGGGATGTGAAGAGACCCAAATTATCCTAACAACCTTCATAGATCATAGAGGTGGACAATTCTCCACCTGATAAGAGGTTGTGCATGGATGCAACTTCCAAAGAAGGCTCACAAGAACCTACAATGAGTCAGGGATCAGAGTCTGTTGGAACTCAGGTATCTTTCTCTCCCTCTCTTCCCACTTCACAATATTTGGCTACCTCTATTGTATCCGCATCCCCAATTACTTCAAGTGTCAGCCTTTTATTTTTTTCTTCCATGATTGTAGGAGGTTTCTCCCAATTCTCCCAAAGTGGACAATTAGCCTTTACTCTCCCGCAGTCTGTTCCACCTTTTGTCAGAGCCCAGTCTGTAACTGCCATTGCTACTCCTTTCACTCCCACTGCATTGGCTTTGACTTAGCTTTCACAAGAGATGGTATCCTCTGCATCTCAGCTACTACCACCGCTCCCCATGAGTCCTTCTGCCACCTCCCAGACCGGACCTTGGGATAGCATTCCCCCGTTCTCCCCATTAATGGTCTCTCTACCAAAGAATACATCATCTGGGACCACAAATCTCTCTTTCCCTTTTTATCTTCCTCTCAGTGCACCCTTCGCTAGTGAGTTGATTAGATCACTAGTAGAATTTATTGGGGAAGGAAACCAAAAAAAATTAGCACGAGCTATCAGGGTCCAAAAGAGAAAGGAAAAGGATGCAACAAAACTTGTCGAGCCATGCATGTAGAACCTTTTCAATGAAGTATAGGGATCATTGTATTTTGCAACCATGACTCTAAACACCATCAAACAGTATGGTGAGATGCAACCCAATAATTACACCATCCATGCTATGGGAATCGATCTATGTACAACTTGACCACAAGACAAAGTTGAATTGATGGAGGAGACCCAACAAGTGGTGACTACTAACTTCCTCAAGAATAATCACCAACTAAGGAAGAAGGAAGAGGAGCTCAAGAATTTCAAGTAAAGGATGGAGGTCCTACTGAAAAAAGAAAAGGAAAGGGAAGCTAAAATTAGAAAAATATCTCAACAAGCACAGGTAAAAAGTGCTAAACTCCAGGCAAAACTTGCAAAGTTCTAGTCCCTAGATCTTGACCTAGTTGTCACACTATAGTAGAAGAACCAAGAATTACAAGACTAGTTGGTTTAGGTAGAAGGATAAATGCAACAAAAAACTGAAGAACATAGGCAGAAATGAGCTCAATTGGAGTAGGAAATCCAATAGAAGGATCAGGAGGTCTAGGAAAAACAAGCTCAACTCAAAAAAGAGATTCAGGAAGCAAATCTCTCCATAGAAAAAGAGTTTGGAACCTAGAGCCAATCCAAGGAACTATTATGAAGCAAGGATGCTGAGTTACAAAATCTATAGGAACAACACTCTGCGGAAAACAAGAAAATTGAAGAGTTGATGTAGGATGTTGCATTGAGGGAGATGGGAATTAGTCTTTTGAAAAATCCTCCCCAACCCCTTGTTATCTAGTCAGATCTCCTTTTAGTAGCCCAACAATTATATATCTCCTATTGGGAGAAAGTTAAGACTTGTTATCTAACTCTTCAACCAGTGCTTCAGTTCATGGTGGAAGCGGCAGGTTTGAGTAGAGAGGTTTGTGAAAAAATTGAACAGTTTCCATAGTTCACTGTGGAAAGGGTGCCCAAGGTGGAGAAGTTTCTAGACAAGTTATACACGGTGGTGAATAAAGACTTGGTGAACATGAGGATTGAAAATCAGAGGTCAACAGCCAAGAAGGATAAATAATTCATTTGTTGTCATGCAACCATCCTCCATGCCAACAGTTTCTCAGGAACATTGAGTCAAAATATGAATAGTATGTAGAAAAAAATCTCCCAATTGACTCGGATGGGCTTGCCATCCATGTTTCTCCCTGATGATTTGGTGGCCACAACGGAGCACATTGCAATAAAAATTGAGGAAAAGTAGTGAGATTTATTTGCTTTTATGAATTTTTGTCAACCCCTTATTGCTGAAGACATTGAAGGTGTCACCCATTAGATAGTGCGGCTGCTCTTTTAGCTTGAGTCCAAGACCAAGATCTCTATGGATCTACCCTTCAAAGAAGTAATTGATTTGCATTAGGTGCAAGATAATTTTCATGCCATATCGATGCCATTTGAGGCTGACTGGTTACCTCTACAAACTGCACTCTCAAAGCTCTAACTTCATTGCCCATTGAATAAGGCTTTGGTCTTCGAACCAAAAATTTTGGGTTCCCATTTCGTAGGTGAAATGACCCTAGTAGTCACCAAAAGCTTTGGATAAAAAATACCTAGAGCTCCCTTTGGGTTGATTATAATGTTTTACTTGACCCTAACCTGTGCCTCATGTGTTTGTATATCTCTGGGCCCTTTTTGTAGAGTCTCACCCGCTTGCTCCACGTGTGTTTTGCATGTTCCTTGGAAAGATTTCCTCCCTTGCTTCCTTGTCAAGCTCTATCATGTCTCCATCTGTCAACAACATGGGCCTTTATGAGCCTGCTCCCCTTTACTTCTCTACCGAGCTCCACCTATGTGCCACGTAGCATCATTTTGTGGGCCCACCTTTTTGTGGACCCCATAGTCAACACTTGAAATGAAGACTTCTCCACATGTCTTCTCCAAGGGGAATTTCATCGTCAGAAGGGAAGAATGAATGACAAGCCTCATCTTGTCACCACATGTCCTAACCAACTTTGTGGGCAAGCAACATGTTTGCATGAGAATTTTGCTACTTCCACACTATGACCATAGTCATCATTTGTAGAGGGATGCATCTTGTTCAAAGGTGACTGCATTCTATGTTTTAGAATCCTTTTTGTTGCAATGACCATGGGAAATCATTGCGACATACATCATTGCTCATGCTTGAGAATTTTTTCAATTATTAGCTCTCAGGAAATGGGATGCTTTTCTATATATACTGCTTCAAGTTTCTGAAAATGAGTTTGGAAGATACACAAAAAAATTGTTGAAAGACACTATTCCTTTATATTGTTTTTTATTATTTCATTAAGACTCATAGACTTCCATTTTTTTTCAACCTTTCTATTTCTTAGTTAGTTGACAAAACATTATACTGTGTTGTTATTTTATTGAGTATTTTATGTGAAAAAATTCTATAATTTCAATTTATGTTTATTGATTTAGACCATGTCTTGGACTCTTCTTTTCAGTGAATGTGTATGTAAGTTATTTTATATTATTTAATAGACTTCTTGAGTTTTTCATCTATGCTTTATGTTGTTTCTGGACATGAAGATTGTTGAACGGGCCCTTAAATCTCACTGAAAGGGAAGATTTTTCGTGCCTACTAACTTACATCTTGGCACATTTCCTTAGGTTAGATCTTTATTTTATATATTTTCTTCATTTTCCTTTTCAAACCCCCCAAATACAGAAGGAGCCAACTTCTTTAAAAAACCAAGAGGTCACTCAATTTAGTGCAATTGGTCCCCCTATTAACTGAGTTTCCCTTAAGGCTGTTTCTTGGTATTTTTAGGCATCAATAAATCCCATTAGGCTTAACTATGGGACACATTTTTCAAAAGTACTTAGAATGATGTAAAATTAGGATCTAGACCTTGAAACTGAGGTGCCCAGGACTCATATGCTCAAGGTGGTGTATCAGTCCTAGATCACTAAATTTGGGCCACAAAACCTATAAACACCTGAATTATGATTGGTTGTTGGTTTATGTCGGGATTATCCTCCGAAATATGCATTAATTAAGGCTTGTGGATGTAAAATAAGGAATAAAGAAGACCAATTATTTAATAAAACCCTAGATTAGTGTGAAAGTTTTAGGATGCACTTTACAACATTAAATTAAGGCAAAGTTAGGTCAATTTAGCTTAAAAGGGCCCTAAATCCAATGTGAATGTGGAAAACACATTACAACATTAGATAAAGGCATTATTATGTCAATTTTAATGTTAGTCATTCCCAAATGAAGTTTGAAAATGTAAACGATGATATTTTTTGACACTACATTTAGCCCCCACTTTAGTGAGAGGAGGAACTTGCTTCAAAATCACACTAAAGTAGACATTCAAGAGGGGTCCAAGTGTACCGATGTGGATGGCCTAGGATAAAAAAGATCAAAGGAGGTGGTCAAGCCCCCATGATCCAAGATCCTACATCAAACTGACATAAGCACAAAATGGCACACACAAGATGTATGATATGCAACGTCAAGATACACAAACATGCAATTCCAATAACTAAAATAAAGAAAAATAAGAAAAATTAGAAAAATAAAAAAGAGGTGGATCAAGCCTCGACCATTTGTCCAATGAGATGTGGATTAGATCCAAGATTTTTTTCCAAAAAATACATGCTCACTTTGAGGCAACAAAACTCTAGGCTATCTGTTGGGTAAGTATCCAAAGAGGCGAGACACATACACACATGACCGGTATGCATTTTCACACACATGAGTGGCTATGGGAAATTGATGCCTTGGATCAGCTTCCCATCCATCCATACCAAATCTATACCTCCTAATAACTTTGATAAGGAACCATGAAACAATGAACTTAAAGCTTCATGAGGCAAGCAAAGCTTTGTATTCTTGAAACTCATGTACACACAAGATAGCTCCACATGCATGCAAAGTGTATTATGAAAGGTGGCCATATAACAATTGTTGTAAATGCAAAATAGTGTAAGGTATGTTCAAAGGGATTTTTCTTAGTTCATCTAAGGTCTCTTCTGAGGGAACATTGTGCCTAATGTCTCCAAGTGAGAACAAGTCAAAGAAGTATCACACTCTTAGAGGGACTCAAGCCCAATGATGCCACCAAGAAAAGGATACATCACAAGAATAAAAAAAACAACATAGTGAAACATGAGTTTCAATGTATGCCCCCACTTTAAAGTGGTTTCTAACACCATTGATGTGAGAAATTGCTTTAAAGTAGAAGAATACATGAGAGGTTATTTAGAAATCCCTATGCCAAGTCATATGTTTCCAAATGATACTACATCATGGATAAGGGGTTTCCCCCAAAACTCATGATGTCACATGCAAGCCAACTTAAGGTGTGTTTTCCACATCCCAAGCTTTCTCCCATATGCACATGAAAGGAAATCAACTAATAAAAAGAGACAATGACAAGTGACTTACAAGGACAAGGATACCTAACCCCTTGCCCCCACTAAGTGTAGGACAAGGATGAGCAAAGATGATTAATGAGAAACATGCTAGAGTAAAAATTAGTATCAATTAGAGAAATTAGGTGTGTCAACACAAGGAAGAGTACCACACTCGTTAAGATTTTGAATTTTATCACTTAAAGCCTTATATTCATTAGCAGAATGACCTTGGAGGGAGAGATATAAAATGATCTTGGAGCAGTCTCAACAATATGCTCTCTTGATCAATGGTAGAAGATGTTCCTTTATTTTTCGACAAAGATATCTCTTGCTTAGTATAAGATGTAATACTTACATAAGACTCTTTAGATTGTGATATTTTGTACTCTTCTTCAAAGGAAGGTGTAAAATCTAATGAACTTGAATCATTAGTGTTTTGTGTGATGGAATTGATTAAGCAAATATTTCTTTGTTTCTTTCATTTTTTTTGAAGGATAATAATCAAGACCACTAGTGTCTATCAGTTCAGGATGCACTAATACTAAATTTGGCTTAGAATGATGTTTTGTAATAGTGTTGATATTAAGTGAAGACTTGTTTGTGTCTTTAAAGGGACAATAACCATGACCACTAGTCTTTTCTTGCATGTGAGGCTCTATACAGGCACATATACCTTGTTCTCTATCACCACATCATTTTCTACTATAACTAAGTTGTTTCATCATTTCATAACCTTTTCCACAAAGATTTTTTATCTCTTTTGGATTTAGTGGTTGCTGATAATTAAGTTCATCAAATTTTTTGTCTAATTTGTTGTCTTTTTTTCTAAAGTGGTTGAGGTGGATGCTTTCAAAGGGTCTTCCAAATTTTGTGTTGACAATACTGCTTTTTTTCCCTTTTCAAAGAATTTGTTTATGATCTTGAATTCTCCCATGAATTTTGGTTCAAAGTCTAAGGAACCCCAATCATCTTCTAATAGCTTCACAAATTCCTCAATATTTTTTTCATTGTCTTTTTGTTGAACAATTTCCACTTGTGTCCTAGGTGTTAATGTTTTGAAGGAATTTTCCTTATTTTTCTCAATGTTTAAGCAACTTTTTGAATCAAAGTCAGCTTTGAGTGTGTACATTTTGTTGTTGTAGACATACTTCATTACACAATGAAGAGTAGAAGGCACACCATTCATACATGAATACATGGTATTCCTCAAAGGAGATTATATGAAATATTGTGAGGTATAACATGGATTAGTGTTTCTAATGTGTACTTTCTAGTTGTAATAGGTCTGAACCTAGATCCTATACCTACAAGAACACAACAAATGAACACATTAATAAGGTCAATGCAAGTTAGAATATAGATCCCCCAAGAAATTAATTTGAATGCAAGAGAAAAGGAATAAAATGAAGAACACAATGAACTTAAAACTAAAATATCAAATCCTATTCTAAAAGAAAGCAAATTCTTAATCTCTTGAGGGAGTTGGTGCCAATTTGATGTGAAAATTGACCCTTTCCCAACTCCAATGATGTTATGAAGATGATTGATGAAAGATGCATGGTTGTGGTGATGACTTCAATGGAGCTCCATGTTGAAAACCTACAAAAGGCTATCTATGCTTGGATAAATTTGATGAAGGTTGCTATGAATTTGAGTATAGTAAGTTTACTCAAGTTGTGGATGATCAAATGAGGAATGAAGCCTCTTATTTAAAGAATGTCAAGTTGAGAAGATGTCCAAAATAGAGAAATGTGAGACTAAGAATTAACAAATGGAAAAGTGTCACTTGTCAACATGTGAATGGATGGAGGATGTGCAAGTTTTGAAGAATGTGTCAATAAATGCATATATTTGAATTTTGAAATTGTTGAAATGAAATGTAAGAGGGAAAGAAGGTGCATTGAATGCCACTTGGTTCAAGGAAAAAGGACTTTCTAGGTGGAGTAAATTTCTTGTGGGAAGGAAAAATTCCACTTGAATTTTGAATTCAAATTTGAGGAATATTCCTTTATTATGCCATTTGATAGAAAATAGAGATTTAATAAATGAATTAAATCTATTTTCTTTTGAAAGTTGCAAAAGCTAGAGGATGAGACATGAGAAGAGATTAAATTAATCAAGGTTAATTAATTTAATGAGAGATTAGAATGATGTGATGTATATTGATTTAGATCTATGGATTGATTTAAATCAAAATATGAGAAGAATATGGTTTCAAGATTAATTAAAGATTTTTATTTTATTTAACCAAGGAGATGAAGTTGGATTAAATTAAATAAGATTTTAATTTATTTAATTTAATGGATGGAATTTAAGGATTTAATCAAATAATTTAATTGATTATTTAATTAAATAGGGATAATTAGGTCATATTGATTGATTTAATTAACAAGAAAGGATGACTTAATTAGATAAATGACTTATTTAATTAGAGAGGAACTTTGATGAATTTAAGCAAATAAAAGGTATTTGATTAAATGGTTAGACTGAGGGATGATTTAGGAGGAAATGGTGCTAGTGGTCAGGATCAGATGTGCAATGTCAATGAGTATATTTTACATGTCTACATTTTTCCCCTCTTTGAAGTAGTGCACTTGCTGCAGTGGTTCAAAGAATAAATGGTCTTGATCAAAAGACAATTTTTTTTTTTTTAAAAAAAATTGCCTCATTGTTGCCTCGATGAAGGAAATTATGGTAGCATATGCCCCCTCGAGAGATCGAACAAAAATTCTGATTTTTTGGTTGATCTCGAGAAAAAAAGAGGACAAGGTACTTGACAGGTTTAGGAAGGCTCTAGGAAGTCAAAAAATGAGGTAAAATGCTAAAAATGGTGTGAAATGACCTTTAGATAGACAAAAAATGGAACCAGGGGTCCAAAACCCTAGCAGGATGGTCTAACGAGGTCAAAAAACCCTAATTTTTAGGCTTAAATAGGCCCTAGGAGGTCACTTTCAATTCATTTGGACACATTCAACCTTAAAAGATTTCGCAATTCGAGCCTTGATACCTTGACGAGATGGCACAACGACAACTCCCATTTCATATCTCCAACTGAGTACGGACATACCAATGACCTCCTAACATCAGAGCACCCATATGTGATCTTTACCTGAGCTTCGTTTTTCATTTTACACGCTTATTTATTGCTTTTAGAACTAGGTCATTTGCAGCGGTGCTATATAGCACCGCTCAAATTTCAAATTGGACCACTCGATCCTCCAAACTAAACCAACATCACAAGATGGACCGCTGCGGTGGCGTTTGGAGTTTGAAAAGATTCCTCAAACTCTGACGCCTTCATGAAATGGAGCATTGGATTTCAAACTCCAACGCCATGGTGGACTTGAGAATTAGGGTTCGGGATGCTTAAGAAAAGTGCACCGTCGTGGTGTAGTTTGGGATTTGAAGATACCAATGTCGCTGTTTACAAATTTCAAATTGTAAAACCTTCACAGTTTGCAACATTGGGCTAGTTTTTTGAATGCTCAGGATAAAATTTCTCAATGAATTTAACATGGTGATCTTTCCTAACACAAGATGGGGTGAGGGAGCTCTATTCTCGCAAGCAGAGATCGTAGGAGATATTCAGTTATTTGCAAGATCTGATTGATAGGGAACAACATCGACTGCGAGAGATGGGGATATGGTATATTGCCTATGTAGCACCTGTGCGGACCCACCTTGGCATGATGTCT
The DNA here is from genome assembly GCA_007258455.2 of Sequoia sempervirens. Classification (NCBI taxonomy): domain Eukaryota; kingdom Viridiplantae; phylum Streptophyta; class Pinopsida; order Cupressales; family Cupressaceae; genus Sequoia; species Sequoia sempervirens. The sequence goes on from VDFB02271358.1 coordinate 1,185,921,669, forward strand.
GTGCTTGCTGAGAGATGGCATAGTGAAACATTGTCCTTTAACCTTCCCATTGGTGAGGCCACCATTACCTTGGAGGATGTGTGGCACATCCTTAGATTGCCGATACATGGTCAGTGAGTTATTAATGATATGGATGCCAGACGAGATGCCTGCCATGTAGTCCTAGCCATAGAGGACATTGTGTTTTGCAAGGGCTAGATAGGGCTAGAGAGCCATAGGACGTTCATGTCACCATTTCATCTAGTGATAGCTACTACTATTTCAGGTCTTGTTGCTCTGGATCAATGAGGCTAGTACTTTAGTCTTGGTTGGGGGCTTTGCTAGGAGCGGATGGTTCATGATAGGGCAGTTCATTTTGCATGGGATCTGGTTCTTCTTGCCTCCCTTTACAAGGATTTACTTGAGTATACATACTTGGATGATAGGGCACTTGGTGTAGGTTTCACGCTTCTTCATGTGTGGGCATGGGACCACATCTTCATTCTTTGGCCATAGATTGTTCTAGTGCCAGTTGGACCTGATGATCCAGTGGTTTGGCACTACAAGGGTAGTGTGTCCTTCAAACACATAGGCGAGCATGGGATCCCTCACTAGAGGAGGGTCATTGATGATATGATAGTGTTTACATGGTGTCCATACCTTAGTTGGCCTAGATGGATTAATGATGTACAATAGTTATTCTTTTCCCACCAAGATTGATTTATGTAGGGAGGGGAGCACACTATGATTTAGTGATATCTACTTAGACGAGTTCAACATCAATTTGGGGAGGTACAAAACAGGCCAGACGATGATTACATGGATGTATTTTCTCGTACAGTGTCGTAGGGTGCCTGGGGGCGATACATTATTACTCATGAGGTAGTTGACAGTTTTAGGTAGCTGGTGGCCCAACCATGGGTGTATGATTAGGGGGTTTCAGATCTAGGAGTGACCCAGGCATACCAAGATTGGTTTTGACCACCTTTGCATTTGACAGTTCTAGGTGCACCCTCCATTCGATAGAGAGCTAGGGGTAGGGGAGCAGGTCGTGGATGAGGAGGTGGCAGTCCTCTAGTAGGATAGCCATTATAGGGTCAGCCAACCTAGGTCCAACTAGCACAGGCTCAGATGGATCAACCTCATGCTGATGTACAAATGTAGGACCGAGATTAGGGGTTGGAGGGTGGACATGATGGGCACAAGGATCGAGCCGCCACACCACCATGAGCCAAGGGCGGGGACTAGCCTCACATGCAGCCTCTTCCAGGATAGCCAACGGGCCAGCCAGATCTGAGTGACAGGATGATAGCGCAGTTGCAAAACCAAGGTCCAGGCCTTGATAGGAGAGAGAGACTAGACCCGTGTGGAGAGAGATTAGGCAGTGTTATGGAGGTAGGCCATAGAGCTACAGGCAGCTATAGAGATGGGCCATAGACAATAGTTAGAAAGTATGGTGGCTTCCTCCTCTCACAACATAGTGCCTCTTTGTTCATATAGGGAGGCTATCTGAGAGGCAGATTATTATTGGTTGCTCTACCATTAGGCCGTACCTAGAGCAGGCCGAGCCCCGAATTATTCATAGTTGACCAACCATAGACCGGTAGAGGGTCATGGTGACAGAGGCTAGGGCAGTAGGCAGGAGGGTTAGACCTCATTTTTTATCAAGATATTATTCTTTCGTGCCCTATGGGCTCATTTTTGATAGCCCATTGGGCCTTTTTGTACTTATTGACATACACACATGTACAGTGATCCAATTATTGTGTACTATGATAGCTAATTGATGATATATATGAGATGATGATGTTGATATGATGTGTTGTGTACTATTTATTTATTATGTATTTATGGATGGTTCTATTTCTATATGCTATGCAATAATGTTATGGTGTTATGTGATGGTTATTCAATTGACAAAGATCTATATTATGCATTTAATGAATGATGATATATGATATGAAAATGGATTTATATGGTATGTAATATGGATGGATGATAAATGATATGTATGTTTATATGATGATGCAATCTATATGATGATTTATGTATGTTGATGCAAATGTGATGATTTATGAAATGATTTCTTTTTCAATCTCTTTTATGTTATGATGGTGATGATGATGTGAATGCAGTGATCATGATATGTAGCTATGTAATGATGAATGTATGTGTTTTTCCATATATGATATGCACTTATGACGATGTTATGATGTGATGTCATAGATGACGTGATATGTTATACAAAATGGTATAGAGATGATTTATGGTGTATATGTAAAATGATATGTGAGTAGTGATATTATGATGTGCATGATATAATCAATGCTTTTATGAGATGTTTTATATAATTATCGATAGATGTATTTACTTAATGTGATGGATTGTGTATAATGTTTACGTACCTATTATGCTTTGTTTAATTATGCACTGGATGCTTATAATGATATGGGATGATTTATGAAATGAAATGCAAAATGATTTATGAGATGTTCTATATGATATGGATGGATGATATGCATATTTATGATGATGTATGCTTTATGCAAATGGATGCAAATGTCTAAACTATTTATGTGATGCGATGGTGATTATATGATTATTCCATGGATGATATGATGGGTTATTTATGTTTTCTATAATTACGTAAGAGGTGGTTATATGAAAATGTGTATGTAATGCTATGTTTATGAGATGCTTAGAATAACAAATCTATATTAAATGCGTATGAGATGATCAATTTTATACATGATATGCATTGTGTTGATGATTTGTGGATGTAGGATTAATGATGGTGGTGATTAACTGCCATAGTACTTTTTTAGTGTGAAAAGCAAGAAGAAGTGGAAGAAAGAAGAAATTTCAACAAGATAAAAGATGATGATGATGAACATCTACCATGGAGTTGGGATTTTCAAAGGGCCAATTGCCTTATGTTTGATAACACACATAAATACAATGCATCAAGGTATTAAGAACTAGGATGATGTTATATTTAGTGTGATGGACTTTGAATCGACAATCAGATAGGAGTACTCTTATTCACACCTGACATACAAAAACCTTACTAGGATGCACTTTAGATGCTTTAAACATCTTAGACAAAAAAATAGAAAGGCAAGCCTTCCTATGTGGTCAACAAAATATCTCAAACACCCTATGTACATACCTAAATAAAGCAAGTATTCACCGAGGTTATATTACAAGAATGTCCAACAAGTGCAACAGATAAAAAGATAATGATCATTTCCCCATTAATATCTCTCTAAATACCTTTGTTGGGGACATCATGGAGAGGTCCTTGGAATGAGCACAATAAGATAAATCAAAAGACAAAGATATAGTAAACAAACAGGTTGATGTTCTTCAATACCGCTAGCCAAGACTAAACTATGATGATGCCTGATGTTGATGTCCATTGTAGGAAGGATGCATCCTAGGATATGACTAGATCAAATGATTTGATGTGGGACTGATTGGATGATAGGATATTGACACAAAGAGTTGACCAACTTGTTTAAGTACTAACCTAGATTTTGAGATTTTGACATTTTGAGTTTTTCACTTTTAAGTTGCTAGACTTGTTTTTTACTATTTCACTAAAGGTTGGGATGACAATCGTTTATAATGAGTGATGTTATTGCAGGTGAAAGTAAGATGAGATGGATGAATTTTTTAAATATTTGGATGTTTTTGGAGTTTTTTTGGAACTGTTTTGAGGCTGTCTTTGGTATTTTTTGAGATTTTATAAATGTTTTGATTTTTTGATATCTCAAATGTTTTGGGGTTTTCTAAGATTTTGACCAAGAGACTAACCTAAGGACCTATCTTAGGGGCCTTAGGGGCTGATCAATAGATTATCCTTGCCTATGTTATACACGTAGAGACCATGTAGTTCGACTGACAACTTGACCAATTTACAGATGAAGATATACATGATGAAATGCCAATTTATTATGAAAGACTCTTAAAGGACTGACCTAAGTGTCTTTGGGGATGATCAAAGATCAACCTTGCCTATGTTCAAGGCTCGGAGACTCATAGTTTGAAAATAAGACTCTTGTTTTTGATCTTTTGACTAAATTTTTGACCTGTTTTGGAACTTTGATATGATTTGGATGTTTTTGGCTTTGGTGATTTTTTGATGTTTTTGGATTTTCTGATTTTAGGACTTCAATAATATACACGAATTTGATCCAATGAGAACATGCCCCCAACATGATACAATAGAATACTCCAATAAAGGTAGGACAAACTAAGCTTAAGAATGGGCCGAGCAGTACTAAGAGGGATCATGATACGAACACATGACCAAGCTATGGTGTGGATGCAGGTGGATGAGTGATGGATGGAGATATGAAATGCGATGGAAGATGGAAGCTGTAAAACAAGCCATGAAGATCCTAGTGGATGGAGCATGCTTATTTACACAAGGCACTTGTTTGCTAGGTTTTCACCAAGGTACTTGTCCAAAGTGCCACCAAAGTGGTTTTTACTAGAGGATGATTTTTTCTCTTTACTATTTTTAATCCTTTTTCTGATTTTTTTTTTTGTTGTCACCAAGATGCCTGTTTTCTAGGTTTTCGCCAAGGTAACCATTTTTTCAAGTCATTTTCTATTTTTTTTAATTTTTGGGTTCTATACCTTGAAAGATTAGGCATAAAACTTTTTGAGATGAGAGTTGTTCATGGGCTCCTATCAAGGTTCCCCTTCAGGTGTTAATAACTGATATGCCCCTAAGTTATAGCTTGTTGTGATAACAAATGGTCCTAACCAATTGGATTCAAACTTTCCTTTTCTGTTTAGATTCAGGATATTCTTCTGATTCTGCTTTAGTACCAATTCTCCAACTTGGAAAGTCCTGCTTATGATTTTCTTGTTATAGCTCCTCTTGAGTTTGTTCTGATAGACTTGAAAATGATTTAAAGTGTCTATACACCACTCATCTAGTTGTTCTAGCTCATTCAGTCTTGATACTCGGTACTCTTCATCCATGATGAGGTTTCACAATGATATTCATAAAGACGGGAGCTTGATGTCAATGGGGAGTATGGCTTATGATCTGTAGAGTAGGGAGAATGGGGTGGCGCTGGTGGGTGTGCAGATGCTAGTTCGATAGGCCCAACGGGCGGTAGGATTTAGCTACAGATGCCAGTCATGACCTGCGTCATTGACTATTTTCTTGAGGATATTTAAAATGGTTTTAGTTGTGGCTTTTGCTTGGCCATTTCCTTGGGGATAGTATGGGATGGAGAAGTGATGTTGGATTTTGAATTTTTTAAATAGATTACAAACATCCTAATTCTTGAATGGTGTCCCATTATATGAGATAATAGCTTGGGGAACACCATATCGACATATGAGATAGTTGAGGATGAACTTTGATATCTGCTTCCCCCTTATGTATGTCGTGGGTATGGCTTCCACCCACTTGGTAAAGTACTTACTGGTGGTTATGATGAAATTATGGCCATTAGATGAAGTGGGAGTAATTTTTCCAATGAGGTAGATCCCCCACTGTGAGAAGAGCCATGGTGTAATGATGGGATGGAGCTCTTGAGCTGGAGCATGGATGAGGTCCCCATTCTATTGACATTATAGACACCTTCTGACGTAGTTGTGTGCCTCTTTCTCCATAGTGGGCCAATAATACCCCATCCTCAGTAGTTTCTTGGACAAGGTCATTCCACTCGAGTGTGAACCACAGATGTCATTATGCACCTTAGTTAAAGCAGTCAAGGCTTCGTTAGTATTAAGGAGATGTAATAAGGTTCCCTCTATGCTTCTATAGTATAAGGTATTTCCTAGGATGACAAACCTAGAGGAATTTTTAATAAAAGTTCTTTTTAAGCTTGAGGGTAAGTCAATAGGTAAGACACCTATTCATAGGTAGGATAAATGTCATGGTACTAGGGATCTCCAGGACCAACGATTTCACACAAAAATTCTGACTCTGGTACCTCGAATGTGTGCACGAGAAGCTGTTCTACCAAGAATTCATGTTTTAGGATGTTGTGAGGGATGTCCAGTAGGGACCCAGTTGTTGCCATGGCATCTACTGCTCTGTTGTTTGCTTTGGGTATCTGCTCAAATGTGATCTTGATAAAGGATTCCGAAAGAGTCTCCACCAGTTTAATTGTATGGAGTGAGCTTATCATCCTTAGTCTGGTACTTACTGTTCACTTGGTTTATTATTTGTTGGGAGTCTCCATATACTCTGAGGGCCATGATGTGCCACTCACTGTACTGCTATTCTAAGATCTATGGCTAAAGCCTCATACTCTACAATGTTATTGGTATAGGGGAATGTTAATTTATAGGATCTAGGTATGTAGTCTTCTTGTGGGGTGATAAAGAAGAGACTGACTCCTGATCCATGTTTCATGTATGAGCCATCAGTGTAAAGTTTCCAGTGGTCAGCTATGTTGAGATTGAAGATGGATTCATCTGGAAACTCTGAGATGAGAGGATTCTCTGAATAGATTGGTGCTTCTGCAAGCTAACCTATGATGACTTGTCCTTTAATTGCTTTCCACTCCACATATTCAATGTCATACTCTAATAGTATCATGACCCATTTGTCCATCCTTCCAGTGGACATTTCTTTTGACAGTAAGTACTTGGGAGGGTCAATTTTGGTGGTGAGTTTTATTTTGTGTGCCAACATCTAATGTCTAATTTTTTGTGAAGCAAACACTACTGCTAGATATTCTTTCTCAATGAATGATTAATTTAACTAATTCCCAACCATTGTTCTATTGATATAATAGATGGCCCTTTCTATCCCATTTTCATCATGTTGAGCTAGGAGAGCTCCAAGGGATGTTGTTGTTGCTGACACATTGAGAATTAATGGATTTCTTGGGATTGGTGGCATGAGGACTGGTGGTGTAAGTAGATATTATTTGATCTTATTGAAGGCTTCTTCACACTTGTTATTCCACTTGTACGCTACTCCCTTGTGAAGTAGGGGAGAGTATGGATTTTGTTTATCTGCTAATTGTGCTATGAACCTTTAGATGGATTGAAGCCTACCTTGGAGACCTCTCAATTGTTTCAATGTTTTGGGTGCCTCCATCTCAAGGATTTCTTTTACCTTGGTAGGGTCTACCTTGATACCTCTCATTGACACTATGTATCCTAGCAACTTTCCTGATTGTATGCCGAAGATGCACTTCTTTGGATTTAATCAGACCTTGTATTCCTCCACCCTATCAAAAATGGCACTTAAGGTTTCTATGTGATCCTTCCTCTTTTTGGATTTGGCTAGTATGTCATCAACATAATATTTGATAGTTTTATGGATCATTTCATGGAAGATTAATGCCATAGCTCTTTGGTATGTTGCTCCTGCATTCTTCAAGTCGAATGGCATCATATTCAAGTAATAAGTCCCCCATGGATAAGTGAAGGCCGTTTTGTGTTGGTCTTCTTTAGCAATCATTATCTGGTTGTATCCTAAGAAATTGTCCATTAAGGAAAGAATTTCATGTCCCGCCGTCATTTCTACGATCATGTCAATGTTGGGAAATGGGAAATTATATTTTGGACATGTCTTGTTCAAGTACCTAAAATCTGTGCAGGTTTTGATGCCCCCATCAGATTTTGAGACAAGAACCAGGTTTGACACCCATTCTGGATAGTCTATTGGTTGAATGAATCTTGCATCCAATAGCTTCTTTAGTTCCATTTTGACTAGTAGGGTGATCTGAGGGTACATTTTCTTGAGCTTTTGTTTAACAGGCTTTGCTTCAGAGTATACTGCTAGGTGATGAACCATGATTTCTGGATCAAGGCCAAGCATGTCCGCTTAGCTCCATGCAAAGTTTACTTGTCTCTCTCTCAAGAAGGCTGCTAGTAGTTCTCATTCTTCTCACAGTAATGACTTTGCATAGAATTTGATGTGTGGGGTCTCCTTTGTTCCTAGATTAACTGGATTGCATTTTTCTGCTAGGACCGCTGATTTTTCCTGATGAAAGGATCTGAAAGGAAGATTGAATCCCCCATCCTTAGGTACCTTAGAGAGGTTTTCACCATTGGATGTGTCCTTTCTTTTTACTTTTTTTTGGGTTGGAGAGTGCCACAGTTTGGTTTTCACTCAAGGACCTAGAGATTATTCTCAGTTTTTCACTTTTGAGAATGAGGGATTCAATTGTTTCCCCATAGTATGCATGTTTATCTAGCTCAATGATGAATCCTAGTTTGTGATCCCCATATAGAATATTATCCTATATTCCAATGAATTCTGAGAGTGCCTCATCATTTTTTAATGTGTCAAGAATTGGTGGTCATCGTTGGTCATAATCGATGAGTTGGGGGTAAACTAGGTAGATTTCATGATTTTGATGGTCTGACTCAAAGGATAAGGTGCTAATCATGAGAAGGGTGGTATCCTCAAAGAGCCTAGGTAGGTTGGTTATGGGATCCTCGTCATCACTACTACTATAGACGTTAGTTATGTCAAATGTGAAGTTGTTTATGACCCAACTTGTAGATACAGGTAAGCGAAGTTCAGCTGCGGATTGCTGAGGAGGATTATTCACCTTTCTAACTAGAGGACTTTGGCCACATATGGTTATACATAGAGGGGTACTTCCATGGCCAAGATTTCTCATTCACATCTTTGGAATAATAGGTATTATAAGCGCATTGTCATTTTTCCCAAGTCACTAGTTTCTATCATAGCCCATTATGAGCATCATTTGCAAACCTTTGCTTCTGTCATCCATTGGTAGATTGGCTGCTTGTCTACTATCTTGGTATAGAAGATGAGATGGGTCCTCCTCTATGACTTCTTGGCTAAGATCTACCCAAATTCTAAAGTTGGGATATTCTTTAGGGGATGTTTGAGATGTGGAGGTTTCATTTGATTGCGGATGTCCTCGTGATCTAGGAGATTGTGGTAACTCTCCTACCACAAAGGAATTTTTGGGAATCATATAATTTATATAACCATTGTCCTGGATGATCACTTTGATATTAGAGATGGTGGGGATGGTGGGAGTTCCGGGTGTCTCTATCATAGAAGTGGAAGCGAGAGTCACTAGATCAATGTATTGTGTTGATAGGCCTTCATCATTTTTAGGTACTTGAGGTATTTTGTAGTATTTTTCCTCAAGGATTTTGTAATAGGAGAATGATTCAGGATCTCCATGGATGGTGACCTCTTGTCCTTCATATATGAATTTGACACATTGATGGAAGGTTGATGTTACTACTTGCATTGCATGAATCCCTGGATGTTCTAGGAGAATGTTATAAGGCAAGTCAAGGTCCAAGACCTGACATGTAGTTTCCATGATAGCTAGCCCTTCTTGAATAGGGATCTGAATTGTGCATTGGGACACTCTTTCTTGATCATCATATGCTTTGATTGTAATACCTTTACCTTTTTCAATGGAATCCTTTGATATTTTTAAGTTCTTAATGAGCTTGAGGGAATAAATATTCAAGCCTGCACCTCCATCCACCAAGACTCGCTTGAATTTATTTTTCTACACTAGGACCTCTAAGTGGAGTGCACGGTTATGAGATGGTTGAGTGGGAAAATCTTGGTTAGATAATGTGATGAGATTCAGTATAATGATGTTTCTGACCATAGCTTGGAATTGTACCACATCGAGAACTATAGGTACGATGGATGAAGCCAGTGCTTCCTCAAGGATTTTCTTTTGGGAGGACGAGATTTTTAATAAATCCATGATGGAGATTTATGTTGAGGTTCTTTTTAGATGATCAAGGACATTGTAACCATTGGGAAAAAATTTGGGGTTGGCTATGGGTGCTTTGTTTGGCTGAGATGACCTTGCGATGGAAACTTTTCTGCCTCTTGTGGTGACTCCACAATTGGTATGAGCTCCTTTGATGGTGATCATAGTGCAGTAGTCATCTAGGGATACGATGACATGGTCGTATACATGATTCATGTTTTTGAAGGTGCCTTTCCCCTTATCAGTGATATTGTTCCCTTTATTGTTATGGTTAGGCATCAGATTCATGTATATTTTGAGGTTTTGGTTTCCTGTTGGTTGTTCCACATTTATGATTCTTTGATCAATGAGGTCTTGGAATATGTTCTTTAACCTCATGCAATTGTTAGTGGTGTGCCCTTTGATTTTTTAGAAGTCATGGAGCTGATTTTCATTGTACCAAGGAGGTTTCACATCTGGTTCTTGGTAGTTCTCATAGGTAGGAATATTGATGAGGTTTTTGTTTATTAGTTTCTTCATGATGACTTCAAGTGGTTCCCCAAGGGCAGTGTACTTCCGCTTGGTGAAGTTCTTGTTTCGCTGGGGTGGTCCCCTTTGATCATTGATGTTATTGATTGCTAGATTGTTTGGTTGTTGTGTTCACTTGATGGTTATTTTGATGATGGTTTTGGATTTGCTGTTGTGGTGCGGGTATGTTATTCCGAGGGGCACTGATGACAACTTTGGCATCAACGACACCATCATTGGTAACATTTTTGTTTCTTTCCCATGTGCGAGGTTTGTCATTATAGCTTGTAGATGGGAGATTGTTATGTTGTTCAGGATATGAAGTTGATCCCCTAGATTGTGTCATAAGGGCTCGTTCGATGCTGAGGAAATCAACTGGTCATATGTGGTGATCCTTTGGACCTTGAGGTGGAATGCCAAGAGGCCGTCAAGGTTGGATATGATAGTGGACACTTGTTCCTCGGGCATGACCCATTTGCTTTGATTGGCCTCGAATCAACATCATTGTAGGAATGATGCAAATGATTCATTCTTACCTTGTTTCAGAGCTGATAGTTCCTCTAGATTGACATCCATGGCAATATTGCATGCGTAGTTTTTGATGAATGTGTCTATGATTTCTTGGAATTTATTGATGCCTGTAGGTAAGCGAGAGAACCATTCCATGGCGTGGCCAGCCAAACTCCTAGGAAATAGTCGCATCACATAAGTATCGTCATATGCGACTTCAATGCAATGAACCTAGAATTCCCTGATGTCATCTTCAGGGTTTCTTGTCCCATGGTAATTGTCAAATTTGGGGATCTCGAATCCTTTTGGGAATGGTTTCATCACAAGGCTCTTGTCGAACAAATAAGGACACAAGTTGTTGGATGTTTTTGTGGTTCACCCTGATTAAAGATCAAGCACTTGTTGTGAGAGTAATTTGATTTGTGTTGCAACATCCTTTTGTGGATCAAGAGGTGGGACAAAAGTGTTATGAGGTGGTTCGCTTGTTTATGGGATGGGTGGATTAGTTGATGTGTTGATTGGTGGTATTTTCACATTCTGCTGATCCATGTATACTTGTACCTGCTGCTGTATCAACAACGCTTGTTTTTGGTCATATTGTTGCTATGCCAAAATTTCTTGTTGCTGAGCTTGCTATTGTTGTTGTGCCAACAACGTTTGTTGTTGAGTTGCTAATTGGGCTACTTCCTATTGCTCTTGATATTGCTTTAGCATTTGCTAATATGCTTGTTGTTGCGCTGTGTGTTGTTGTGCAAGATACTGCGCTTTTTCTTGTTCTTGTTGCACTTGATATTGCGCTTGAGCTTGAGTGTGTACTTGAGCTTGTGCTTGAGCTTGAGCCTGAGCTTGAGCTTGTGCTTGTGCCTATGAGGCTTGAGTTTGTGCTTGAGCTTGAGCCTAATCTTGTGCCACTTTTTGTTTTTGTTGTTGAAATGAGATTTGGGCTTGGGCAGCCTATTGTGCTTGTAATGCAGCTTGGGAAACTTGAGTAGCTTGTACAGCTTGAGTGGCTTGCTAGGTAGCTAATTGCACGGTTTGTTGAGTAGCTAGTTGTGTGGCTTGTTTTTTTTATACTTGCAGGAATTCCTTTTGATAGGTAGCTTGTTGAGCTGCTTGCAATGCCATACTGTATTGGCTTCATATGTTGGAGCTTGGTGGTGGTGGAGGTGGTGTTGGATTTGGAATGGTGCTTGTTGTAGTGGTGAGAGGTGTTGTTGTGTTGGTGATTGCGGTTTGAGTGGTGGATGGCATGATCAATGTGGTTGGTCCTTGAGAGACCATGTTTTGAGATGTTAGGGGGGTGGTTGATGATGTGTTGATTTCTTGTGTGGTTGTCATATGTTGTTGCAATGTTGATGACAAGTTTTGAGAGTTTGGTGTGATGCTTTGATTGATGTTTGGGATGTTGGTTTGATTTTGATTGATATTTGGTAAAGGTGGAAGCCCTAATCCAAGTGGCAGTGTGGATGATGATGGAAATGATGGAAGTGGTGAAAATGTGAGGGATGTGATCTCTTGAGGAAATGGTGTGGTGCCAAAAATTCCCCCTGGTTTGAACATGTCACCTTTTCCTTGCAAGTTTATGGGGAGAGAGTTTTGTGGTGTTGCGTGAAATGATGATGATGATGGGTCATTTGGATCATGAAAGGTGAGAGGGACATATGTATGTAATGGATTTTGGGGTACATTTTTCCCCAAAATGGTGTTTGCATCCAAGTCTTGATTGTTGACAAGGGGGTGTGTTTGTATGGCATTGAGAAATGCACATCCCTTGTTAACACTAGGTTGAGTTGGAGCAATGGATGTTGTGATTTGCGAGATTTTTTGAGTGATACTTTGGGATGGGGGTGTAGATGAGATGGGGAGTGTGGATGAAATTGGAGGCATGACCTCTAAGGATGGTTCCACTATAGAGCTCACATCGAAATCAGAAGGTAGTTTAGCCCCTTACTTTGCTAATTCGAGCATGTATAGTGAAGGGTTGAGTCTCATCATGATATTGATAATCTTATGGTTCTCTAGATTTTTAATCATTTCAATGATTTCTTCGTGTGACATTCCAAAGGGATTATTGGCAAGATCCTCTACTTCCTCTTGAGGGTTTTGTGATCATGTAGGAAAGTTGATTAGAGGATTACTTGATTCAACGTGATTTGTTTTGGAATTTTTTTGGCTTAGGTCACTTGTAGTGGATGTTTCTTTGTTGGCTTCCATGTTCCTCTTGTGTTGGGATCTAGTTTGCACCATAAATAGGGATCAATTTTGAAGAATATGGGAGATGAATCTCTAATTCATTTTGGGTTGATCTAATATTAGGTACAAAAGGATAAACTTTAGGATGTTTTCAAAGGATCAAAGGTGTTATGGTAGGGATGATGTAAAAGATGGATGATGTGGATGTTTTGAACTTTTGAGAAATCTTGAGTGGGATGCTAGAACTTTTAGGAATTTTTGGATTTTGTTTTGGATTTTGGATTGACCTTGATTTGATTTTGGGTTTGCTTTTGGATTTATGAACAAATAGACCCTAAGATGTTGGATGATTATCTAAGGGATATATTTTCTCAAAGGATGATAATTTGAATGTGTGTAGGGAGAAGGATGCATCTACCCACACCTATTCAAACAAGATGATAATTTATCCAAGCATACGAAGAAGGATGCATCTACATATACCTAGCTAAACAAGATGGTTTTGATAATTTTACTAAACATATGCAAAAGGATGCATTTGCACATACCTATCCAAAGATGATTTGATGTTTTTGATTCAAAGATTTCAAGGATTTTGCTTCAAGGATTTGATGATTTTGATTTTTGCCAAAAAAATCCTAGCATGGAGGATAATTTCAAGATTTTTTCAAGAGGTGATGGTGAGGTGATTTTGGGTTTGATGTTCAAGGATGGATGAAAAGATTTGATTTTGATCCTAGAATGTACCTAAAAAGACACTTGTTTACTAGACCTCAGCATTGAAGAACATACAATACTTCTAAGGACCTTTATAACTAAGAAGTGGTTCAAATTGAGCATAAATTTCTAGATTGTTCAAAAGGAATGAGTCTATAGAACCTTGTGAATTTTTTGCTTATTTTGATACGTTGCTTTTGATTGCACTTCCTAATGTATTTCTTGATGACCTTTTGAGTGTGACTCCTAAAATTTGAACTTTTTCTTAAGGACTTTTGTTTTGGGATTTTGACTTTCTTGGAAATCATGAGGAGCTAGCACATGTGAGAGAGCCAATTTTGTTATCTTTCCTTAGTGATTTTGTTTTATCACAAACATTTCTTTGATTAGATTTCCAAACTAGATGTCCAATGTCCCAATTTCTTTGAATCCCACAAAGTATGTTATGTGGAATTTTGATGAAATTAAGGCAAGGGTTACCTATTGCTAACTTTATTAGGAAAATTGAGATGTAAATCCAAGTGTTTAGAAACATCTAAGGATAAAATCCCAAGGGCAAGCAATAGCACATGAATTTGGTCAATTGGATTTTCCTCCTAAAGGGTTTGAAATCTCGATGATGATGTTAAATGTTTGTTTTCCAAATGTTTTCAAGCAAGCAAAGTATTTTGTAACTAAGAATAAGCACAACCTTATTGATATGAAAGACAATATTTGTTGAGTCCCCACCTGGACAAGTCCAGCTATGCTTATCTTTAGCAAATGGTTAGATGCTTGACCCCACTAGCTCCCCTCCATGACACTCACTTATATGGGGCAGCCAAGCATCAACACCCATGAAACTCCCATGGCATGCTTTCAATTTCTACTAAAGACCTTAAAAGTGTGGGGCATCTTCAGAACGACTGTTCTTGCACCAAAAAATAGATAGGGATTTTGGCCTTTCTACAACAAGGGTTTTAATTCAAACTTTCCATTCATAGGAATTGACCCAATGTGGTGAGAGACCATTGCTTCCCTTCTTGTCAGATCCAACCGCATGATATTGACATTTATTTCAATACCCACATTTATATTTCAGTTGGAAATACTCTTGGTTTTAGAGTGTTACCGGTTGAGTCATTCCCTTGGGTGAGTACTTTTTCCCTAAGACTGGCCCTCTAAGATAAACAATAGTGAGTAAACGTATTCATAGTTCGATCGACCTTCATTTAGAAGCAAAGGGAGAACACATGCAATATATTTACCCACACTTGCACAATGTTTTGTTCAATTTTAATCCCCAAAATGAAATGTGGAGGTGATCACTTTATCCCACCCTAAGACCATCAAAAATATTTTTGATTCTCAAGATCTCAATGAGGCACAAGAGAAGCACATACATCTTTTTGATGGTCTTAGTTTGGGTAAGTAATCACAAAACAAGGTTGCACATGTTCTTCTTAATCCAACAAAAGCAATAATGATTTCTTTTTATAGTACCAAATGAACTGTGAGAATTTTCCTTGTTCAATTATTAGCCCCAAACATAATCTAGTGATTTTGTGTCCTAAAGTTCATTTTAAGCTCCTTTTGTAACAAGAATTTTAAAATTTTCTTTTTAGAGCCCAAAATGAAACTAGTAAGTCCTAAGCATGAAAGATAACTATTTTTTTCCTTAAGAGGAATAGTGAATCCTCTAAGAGTGTTGAACAAACACTAGAGTTTTTAAAAACACTTGGTATTACGAGATGAGGCCATCATGCTTCTTTTCCCCTTCACCTTTGACCAATCCAACCTATAAGAAAATCAGTTAGATTCAACAAAAACAGAGGTCAAAAAAGCAGAAAACATGCCAAATAACTAGAATTTGATAAAAAACATGTATTAGAAATAAATTTTCACATTTTACTTCCCTCCAGTGGTGCAATCCACAAAGGCATCATAGTTTGAACTCACTAGTGGAGTTGTATAGCGCTGATTACTAGTCAGTGTCGCTCTGTATCCATACTAGTGAGCATGAAGGCATCACTATTTTGACCACCGATGCAATTTGGATTTTGAAAAGATTCTAGTGAGCTAGAAAGAGTCAGTGGTTCTGTTTGAAAATTTGAATTCTGGGTGGGAAGTCTGGAGCATCACAATTTGAACTATGCAGTAGTGTTGTATGGAGACACTGAGTTCTCTGTGGTGCTAAACAATGACGCTAAGCTTCTAGCGACTAATTTTTTTGTAAACACACAAAAGCACAAAATTTTCTTAAAAACATGATTTGATCTTCTAGTTTTCCCTTCTAGTACCAAAATGTGAACCTAGATCCTATACTTGCAAGAGCACAAAAAATGAACACATTAATAAGGTCAATGCAAGCTAGAATATAGATCCCTCAACAAATCCATTTGAATGCAAGAGAAAAGGAATAAAATGAAGAACACAATGAACTTAAAACTTAAATATCAAATCCTATTCTAAAAGAAAGAAAACTCTTAATCTCTTGAGGGAGTTGGTGTCAATTTTATGTGAAAATTGACCCTTTTCCAACTCCAATGATGTTATGAAGATGATTGATGAAAAATGCATGCTTGTGGTGATGACTTCAATGGAGCTCCATGTTGAAAACCTGCAAAAATCCTAACTATGCTTGGATAAATTTGATGAAGGTTGCTATGAATTTGAGTATAGTAAGTTTACTCAAGTTTTGGATGATCAAATGAAGAATGAAGCCTCTTATTTATAGAATGTCAAGTTGAGGAGATGTCCAAAATAGAGCAATGTGAGACTAAGAATTAACAAATGGCAAAGTGCCACTTGTCAACATGTGAATGGATGGAGGATGTGCAAGTTTTGAAGAATGTGTCAATAAATGCATATATTTGAATTTTGAAATTGTTGAAATGACATGTAAGAGGGAAAGAAGGTGCATTGAATGCCACTTGGCTCAAGGAAAAAAGACTTTCTTGGTGGAGTAAATGCCTTGTTGGAAGGACAAAGTCCACTTGGATTTTGAATTCAAATTTGAGGAGTATTCCTTTATTATGCCATTTGAGAGAAAATAGAGATTTAATAAATGAATTAAATCTATTTTATTGTGTGAGTTGCAAAAGCTAGAGGATGGGACATGAGAAGAGATTAAATTAATCAAGGTTAATTAATTTAATGAGAGATTAGAATAACGTGACATATTGATTTAAATTTATGGATTGATTTAAATCAAAATATGAGAAGAATATGGTTTCAATATTAAATAAAGATTTTTATTTTATTTAACCAAGAAGATGAAGTTAGGTTAAATTAAATAAGCTTTTAATTTATTTAATTTAATGGATTGGCTTTAGGGATTTAATCAAATAAATTGATTATTTAATTAAATAGGGATAATTAGATAAGACTGATTGATTTAATTAACAAGAAAGGATGAACTAATTAGATAAATGATTTATTTAATTAAGAGAGGAAATTTGATTTATTTAATCAAATAAAAGGTATTTGATTAAATGGTTAGACTGAGGTATGATTTAGGACGAAATGGCGTTAGTGGTCGGGATCAGATGTGCATGTCAATGAGTATATTTTACATGTCTATAATGGGAAAAGTGATAACACTAAGTGGTTGTTTTCCTACATTGTCAAATCCCTTAATACATAAAGAGTTAAAGGTTAAATTTTTGATTTATCCATGCAAAGCTTATCGAAAAGGGTTAGAATACACACATTTAGGGAAGATACATTATCAACAAGGGTTATTTTTATTCCCAACCTATTAGAGATAGCTATTATCATGAAAGCATCATTTTGTTTTTACACTTCTAAAGGAGAAAGTTGAGTTTGGTGGAAAACAATTTCAACATTTATTCCTTGAACCATGACTACTGTGTCATTCATTTGTACATTAGAAGGGATAGGAACTTGTTGTAAATCACTTTGAATCATTTTGTGGTAATGAGGGGAGTCTTGAATAAGGTCCCATAATGATATCTTAGCAGGAGTGTTCTTCAGTTGTTTGACAAGATCATACTCCTTTTCACGAGGAGGACCCAACAAGATAGCATTGGGCAATGGGAGGGATGTTGAAGGTGTTTTTCTTATTTGTGGATTGTTTCTAGTGTTATATGTATGAACAAAGGTACTATAATTTGGTTGTTGTGACACATTATTCTTAGGTGGGTAAAGGATAAGTTCAGGTTTGTTATGAGTTTGAGGTTTGTGGGAAGGTGGGTAAAGGATGAGTTGAGGTTGAATAATGTTAACATCCCTTAGTGAAGGAGAGTCTAATGTTACTTCATCATCTTCATCTAAGGAAATTATATCACTATTTCCAATGTTAGCATTTTCTTGCACCATAATATCCTCCATAGGAGGAGAGTTTTTAGGAGAACTACAAACTACATGTTCATGACATTCAAAGATTGGTTCTTCTAAAATGACTTCATCACAAGTAAGTGAGTTATCAATGGTTGAGTTTTCTTGTTTATTAATGATGGAATTCTCTTGTTTGATAATGTTTTCCTTAGGGGAAGAGAGGCAACTAAGATTCTCATGGCTCTTATTATTTTGATCTTTTGCTATCAAAGTTTCTTCTTCACGCATAGTAGAGATATTAGGAGAAGGTCCAATTTGATTGTTATGAGTGTCCATGATTTCATCCTTGTTTTCTAGGGTCTCATTATCTTGTTCCTTCTATGGGTATGTGCGGGGTCATGGAAAAAACAAGCCCTTAAGTGGCAAAAAATTCAAAAAAATCATAGTTAGACAACTTGACATAAAAATTTGAATAAGTTATCTATATTATTTCAAAAATATGTAAGAATAGAATCTATAGAAAATTTAATATAGTTTCTAAACTACTAGGTTTATTTTAAAAAAAATTCTATTTGGTGAAAATTTAAAATTTCAATGCGGTAGTACTTAAATTTCAGGGAAAAAATAAGAAGCAGGTGTCTGTCTAACCACCCTAACCACAAAAAAATGATAATTATTTTTTATAAGATTTTAGGTAAAGTAGAGAATTCATGTCCCAATGTGATGTAATTTTTTTTGTATTTTTTATCTAAGTAAATAATTAATTAGGGACTTTTTTTACATATTTTTAAAAAATATAAAAACTCGTATGTCTAACGACCTTAACTTGGTCAAAAATTCATGAAATTATTATTTTTTAATCCTATAGTATGTGAAGCATAGAATGTGATGCATGTTTTAGATTCAAAAAATGCGATACCATTTGAAAGCTATAGATTTTTTTCAATCAACCTATCAATTGGGACTTTAGCCATAATTCAAATAGAAAATGAATAATAATTAATTATTAAATTAAAAGTAAAGCATAATGCATATTGGTAGAAAAATGAGAATCTCCTTTAAAAACATTTTTTTTCATGAATTTTGGGTAAAAAGAAGTCGTCAGGGCTCACATAACCTACACATACTCATCATATCACCACTTTTTGGCCCATCATGATCTTACACATACCCCTACCCTAGTAGGAGATTTAAGAGGTTGGTCACATACCATGATTATATTTTGTAAAGAAACTTCATTGGCAATAGGGGAGGCATCAATAGAAGGAGAACTATCATTGTTATTCCTATGAATGATTGAGTCCTTTTGCTCAAATAGATCTTTCCAAATGTTAAGGACATTAGGAAGGATAGAAATAATGCTATAACTTTCAATAATTGGATCTTCTAACACCAACATGTATTCCTCTCAAGTTTGATTTTCATGGTCATTCTCGATTGTATTCTCTTTCTCTAAACCATTTTTATAAGAAATAGAGGTGTTGGGAGAGGAATCTAAACTAAGTTTAAAGTGGTGGAAATGATTTCATATTCTATTGTTATAATATCTTCCCAAGGGTGATGAGGAGAAGGAAAACTAACACCTTCATGATTCTCAATGATTACATCTTGAAATCACTATGAGGAAGGTTTTTAGGCCATCTTGAAATGTTGGGCCTTTGGGTCTTCAACCATTTTATGTTAATCAACTACTTGGTTTCATTTTGATTTTTATCATAAGCCTCTTGGGCATGTTGAATAGTCATATATGTATATTTCTCTATGGTTGGGACTTGAAAAACTATATCAAAGAAATCAACATCCAACCTCATCATTACTTGTCCTGAAGAGTCTCTAACACTTCTATCTTCTCAGATGTAATGTGAAGCAGCTTGCAAGACAAACTCTAGACAATGAGCTACTACTGGGAATGAGGCCACCCGATGAAGATTACTGTGAACAATAGCCTCCAAATCTTTTTCCAGGGGCTATTTCTTTGTTCTTTTAACAAAGTCATTCATATCAAGATGTGAAATTTTTGTATCCTTGATATCTTCGATCTTAGATGTGATCAAGTTTTTGATACTTGTATTTTATTTTATCATTCTTGCTTGATGATGGTGAATCTTCAGTTGTCATTAAATGCACTAGGAACACTGATATCTTGATAAATGCCTTGGATGAATGTTTGAAAGAAGAATAAGCATTATGGAAGCATGGGAATGTGGAAATCTAGGCTAGCACTTTGGAGCGAGCATATATAAGCAACAAAGCAAGAAAAATCAAGTGAATGCAGGAGAAACATAGTTCAAAAACCAATTTTGGAAGTTCTATGGAGTTAGTGAAATTTTCAATATTTTATGCAAGGGCATTGAATTGTAGTGCCCTTAGATACTTTGGAAGTTCACTTAATGAACTAGCTCTAAAAATCAACACTCCTACATACTTTGGAATGCTTGGAAGAACTTTGTGTAGAGGCAGGGAATTTTAGTACTTTGGCATGGCTTTGCATGGTTGATTTCAATTTGGTGTAAGGGAACTTAATTTCACTTCTTATGCATCTTTTGGGAAGATTTATTTGTAATAGTAGTGAAAAAGCTGCTTGTCCATTAAGCACTTGTAGAAAACATGAAATGCAATGGAAAAATTTTTCACCGCCTTAACATATTGGAAGAGTTTATTGGTGTATAGGTCATGAAGAATCCCACCACTACATCCAAGGACTTAGGCATGGAAACAAAAATGTATCAGCAATAGATTTTCATGCCATTACACTTTTAGAACTTTCTTTGGGTAGAGGCGGAGATTTTTCCTATCGCTACATGCCTTTTGACTTGGCGAATTAACATGGAAAAATGGGATTATTTTGGGCTAAGATAGTCAAAACAGGGAATGGACTAATATTCATTTACAATGAAAAGCACCAAAAATGCATCTATCAAAGTTGATTTAGGGAAAATTTCATCCTTTCAAGAAAAAATTTACTTCATTTTTTCCTACTACACACTTGGTGAAAAAGACTGATGCTATAGGAGGATTTTTGGGTATGGAGGATGAGAACAACATGTGAGAAGAAGACATGTAGAAATAAAAGAAAACTTGGGTGATGGTTCATTCTCATCAAAACCAGATAAATCCAAAAACCATAAAATAAAAATAAACTCAAATAATTAGGGCACATAACGAAAAAGGAAAAAACACAAACAATAATTAGAAAAACATAGAGACCAAAACAACAAATCTAACATGATTTTCAAGAAAGATCATTGCATAGATTTGAATAACATTCTAACCAAATAAAAATAGTAAGAACCCTAGCAAAGAAAGACAAATGAAAAGGAAGAAACGTACCCGACGAATGAAGAAAAGTGAAAACCTTAATTAATGAAAACACCCACAAATCCTCACAATTCCACATTGAGATGTGATCAGGAAGTCTTTAGAAAAACACAATGAGGAGAGAAGGAGAAAAAAAATGAAATGATCATACATGAGACTAAAATGGCTTAAAAAGTCATTTAAAGTGTTTAAACAAAATCACATTAATGAATTGTAAGTTCATTAACTTCACATGTGCGTAGGTGAGAAAATGCATAGGCAGTGGAAAAGTCTACTTCTATATTTTTCAAAAAAACTGAATAGATGCAAGGGCACTAAAAAATATTTCCCTTACATGTTAAAATAGTTAAGATGTGTAGTGGCATTAAAATTCAGTGCCGCTGCACTTAAATTATTTTCTATCAGCTCATGTAGTGGCACTAAAATTCAGTGCCCTTGAATGGGAAAAAATTTTTGAACTCTAGAAAAGTGAAAAATGACAAAATATTCATTTTGAAGCTTTTCAAGAAATTGGAAGCGATGAGTGCTTGAGGGGATAATTCGAGGCTTAGGACCACACATAAAAGCAAATTGAAATTTGCCTTGTTTTGCATGCTTAGAGTGCATGAGACTACAAAATGGACAAGTTTCGTAAGGGTTATCCTATGAAACAAGCGCAAATGGATTCGAGGATAACACACAAAAAATGAAGCTTTTAATTTTGTAAAATGTAGATATAGGTCTGATTCAGGAAAAAATTGCCCAAACTAGCGAGTGAGTCCTAGTTAGGGTTTTTAACAAGTTTAGATAATGGAAAATAGACAACATGAAATACCTAAAAATTAGGAGAAAAGACCTTTTCTAGGACTAAATCACCCAAATGGGTGAATGAGTCTCGATTAGTGTTTCTAAACCTAAATCAACAAATTATGAGTTGATTCTAAGGTTTCTAACTTGTATGTTGACTTGACTATTTGTAGTTATAGATTTTCAATGAAATTAAATGATTTAAGACACAAAAATGCAACCTATATGCACTTTTCACTAATGCAATGTTTAGAATCCTTAAATGAAATTAACTAATGAAAATTTAATGTAAATTTAATGTAAGATAGATCTTAAACTACAATGTTCTCCAAATAAAAAATAAAGGGTCCAAATGTTGTGTTCACCGAAATGAAAAGAGGGGAAATAGGTGTGTCCACCTTTTAGGAGATGGAAAATTTTTGGGGACCTATTTTGCACTTCAAATCATTAGGAAAACAAGATCCCTCAACCAAGTCACTCAATTGAGGGAAGGACTATGGGTTTCCTTCAGTGTGACTAAATGAGGGTTCACCTTAAAATGAAGTTTCAAAGGAGAAATGCAAACATGTATGCACAAAACCCATTAACTTAAGACATGAAATTAGATTACTAAACACAGAGAAATAGAAAAGTACCTTGAGGAGAGGATATGTCTAAACAAGATTTGGAAACTTTGAAATTTGTTGTTTCTAAAGTGCACTAGGACTGATATGCTAGACTAGGTGATTTAGTCCCAGTTTAAGGTTTTTGTGCAGAATCTGTAATCTCCTAATGACTGATTAGAGTCCACTGAAATATGCCAAAAGGGCTATATAGGGACTCATATTCCCAAGGTGGTGATTTAGTCCCATTATTGGGGATTTTCTTATATTTTGTAGCCTCTAGTGATCTTCTGTAGCTTTTGTCTTGTCCAATCTTCAAGTCTAAAAAGGCTGAATTCTAATCTCTAGGTGTGTTTCCATGAAGATGAAAACTTCTTGACAACTTTGACAACTTTTGCAACTTCAAAGGATCTTCAAGCTCCAATTCACCTAGATTTGCAAATACACATCAAGAGAGAAAATTGTTGTTGTGTTAGGGAATAGGTATTTTCCTTGGTCTAACCCTATTTTGGTAATTAAACCTTGAAATGAAATAGAAAAACATGAAGGAATGATGAATGAATAAATGCAATGTTGCAACTCACCAAATCCTTGAAACAAAGGCTGCAAACTTGTGTGAAATGACTAGCATGAATGTGGATCTTGACTCTTGATTGAATTCTTGAAACTTTATCTTGAATGCTTGCTTGAATCATTAAAACCTACATCACAAATTTTATCTCACAAACACAAATAATGTATGAAAACTTTGACATGATGGTTAAATATTGAATGCTACTCCAAATGCTTGATGATTTCTCTTGAATGCTATCTTGATCATAAATTTTCTATAATGCTTGAATACTCGAAAGCTTAGATCTCCTAGGATGAAACTATGTGAAATAACCTAGTATTTATACTTGTTTATGTCAAATTTCCTGAAGTTACAATACTACAAGCTGACATGAGATCTAGGATAGTAAAATACCACCAAGAATTTGATTTAAAATAGGTCCTAGTTAAGCGAGACTCATATGCCAATTGGGGCATATGGGTCCCAATAGCTCAAACTTGGAACACATATTTCTAGAAATTTTAAGTTCAATGTCACATTTAAGATTAGGCCCCAAGATCTACATGGGACCTATATGCCCAAGGTGGTGTATGAGTCCTAGATAACTAGAACTGGAGCACATAACCAAAAATATTAAATTATGATTGGCGATTTGTTTATTTTTGGGATTATCCTTAGAAAAATGGATTTAATTAGGCTCGTGGATGTAAAATAGGATCAATTAGAGCATAAAGAAGCCATGTTTTAATAGGGAGGGCCCAAACAAGTATGAAAATGTAAAGGGATGCATTTTTCTACACTATAGTTGTAAATTGACAATTGTCTTGATTTTCTCTAACGGGATGCCATGCAAGTCAAGGATAATTAATATTTTCATAAAATATTAAATTTGGATGCATTACATGTGCTTGCATGTTGTATCATGTTGGTGCATATCAATGCAAGTTTGACAAGATTTCTTTTTTGCTCAAATATGAGTTGTGCATGTTATTTTTTTTAGTTTGCATGCATGTAAAGACTATGGAGATGACACATGGTAGTCTTAGGTACCCATGATAGAGGTTTATAAATATGTGAAATTCTTATGCATTTGTAGTCTTTATTTTTGTATTTTATGAAATTCTAAGTTGATAAATCAAATTATGGGACCCATTTTCAAGTTGGCTTCCTACAAGTTTGGTGGAGAGCATGAATTTTTTCCACTTGTCACTTGGGTGGTTAATTGGGAAGAGAAGTTTGTAAAAACCCCTCAAAGGTGTGCCATAGTGACACGTGTCCTTGATTTTGAAACTTTTCACTTTGGTAGGATTTGGAAAGATGCTAAACGAGACTATGAGCTATTAGTGTTGATGTGTTGATGGTAGAATTTAGAAACTTCTCAAAGCTGCAACATAACTAAGTTGCAATGGAGAGTGTTATGGATTTTTGCTTGGATTGATATATCTTGAGGATGGAGAATAGATGGTTGAGATTTGATTTGGATATTAATGGTAGAAGATTCATTAGAGGTTATATTTGATGAGGGATCAACAAGTGACATCAATATATTGATGCACTTGAGAGTGGGGAGGATTGATAAACTATTAAGGGTTAGAATTTACTTGACCTAATCTAATGGAGGAGGATGAGTCTTCACACACACGTGTTAGGATATATAAGAAAGAGGGACCAAAGACAAGTTTTTTCTCACAGATGTGTGAGGAGACCTTGGAAAGAGAATTTTGGACAAGTATCCTCAAACACGTGTGAGGATACTTTATAATTTCATTTGGACACATATCCTATTACACATGTGAAGACACCTTGGAAAGAGAAAATATCATAATTGTAAAAAAATAGAAGAAAGAATAAAAGGTAACAAACTCTTGCATACATCCATTCATCATTTGCTTTAATTTCAAATTTGGCAAAAACAATTACATTCGTTGAAACTAAATAAGAATAGAATTCTAGCATATTTTGTTCATTGAATATTTTAATATTAAAATAATTTTCTGGCTTAACATTTTGATACGAAATGTTGGATTTGAAGTTAAAGATCATTAAAATAATAATAAACAACACTAGCCTTGTAGTTCAAATCAATTATAGACATTATAAAAGAATAAAGATTCTTGTAAAAATCAATCAGAGTCAACATATTTTTATAGTCATTGAGAACTAAAAATTAAAATAACAGCAATAAATAGAACACTATTTAGCATAAAAATATTTTACAATCTCTTTCTATACCCTGTCATTTTTATATCAGAAATTATTGTAGCTTATTATGTGAGTTCTTTCTTCAAGAATCCTTCTATGAATTATAAGAAGTTAATCTTAAATTTTTTTTAAAGAGTTTTGATAGCAAAATATATTTTAAGTTTTAATTTGTTTAGGCAATTCATTTGAATTCAAATTAATTGATGGGTTTCACTAGAAAAGTTAGAATGTGTTGTCTAAATATGTCTATAAAAACATTACAATTTAAACAGTCGAAAAATATAAAAAGTATTCAGTAACATAAATTGCATAGAACATAATTATGGATGATGTGTACACACTAGCCATTACACTAATAGATAATAAGAATTTGATTACTGACAGCCCTTTTTAACATTTAAAAAATAGATTTAATGACAGACAATTTTTTTTTTTTTAAATGTTTCATGGTGACACAAATCAATTCAGATAATTTGTTTTTAAAAAATTAGAAGACAAGCGCATCCCATGGTATAATTCCTAAATCAATATATGGGCAGTTTGACTGTATAACTAATTTCAAGAAATAGCTAATCAGCACAGATAATGACGACAGATTATACAATTGTTCTGACAGTAAATACTCCAAGAAGAGAAGAACATAATAACAAATATTGGGAGGAAAGAATCCCGGAGCTATACTTATGATTAGTTTGTCTTCTTCGAGGTCAATTATAGAGAAAGTTGTAAATGGCAGTCCAGCGGGAATTAGAAGGGTAGGCGGCAATGCGGTCTAGAAGAAAAAGGCGATGCTCCTCTCGTCTGGCAGGTGGAGGCTTAGCAAGCTGTAAACTATACAAAGATTGAACACGGAGATGCAAATCCCGCAAGAAATTCACGGAGTAGGGCACATCCCAATCTATCTGAACGAAATGAACGTCCCCAGGAATTCCGTTATAGTATTCCACCGCTCCAGGAAGTCCACCATTGAAGCGAACGACATATGTCTTTACTGGAATCGCATTTTCTGGCCTGTAAGATTCAAGAATTCTCAAAAAATTGTGTAACCAACGTGCTTCTGCACTTGGCCAGTCACCTGGCCATTCGAAAAGGTCAACATTAACCCACCCCAGCTCATGTTCGAGCTGGTCATAGATATAAAGTGTCCTCTGCAATTCGGCATGCTGTGAAATTAGTGTCCAGAAAGCATCCTTCACAACGCCATCAATCTCAGCAAACTCAAGTGTGGAATGGAAAATTCTCGACATGCTTCTTTTACTTATCTATCTTCTCTTCTCTGCCTTCAATCCAAGTATGCTTATTCTTAATTGGTATTTTCTACCAACACACTTATAACCCACTTCTGAGACCAACTGTATCTCTTCATCATACAATCTTGTAATGTTTCTTGTAAATACTATCTTTCTTGTAATCTCCACGTTAAACATCTTGTAGTCATGTTTACTAAAACTAACTAACTTTGTAACAACAGCACCGGCCCAAAGATTTTATTGAGATCTCAAGGGAATTGGTTTTTTAAATTTATAGATTAAATTGTTTCAAATTTGATTAATTTCACATTTGATCGTTGAAGCCCTTTATTATTTCTAATTAATATGTGATAAATATCAACAAGGAATTCAAGACTGGACGCTTCCCTGTGGTAATAAGGCAAACAGCCAATTTGATTCTACAAAGAACTGCTATCGACCCAGAATCAAATATAATCGTTGTTATGCGATAGATAACTTTTAAAATTAGATTTTGCTACACAATATTCGCTGTTCATTTATCTTTAAATATATAAGACTAAATCATAAAGTTTTACGAAGCTAAAATATGTTGGAGAATGGAATTATTAAGAAGTGAAAAATGAAAGATTATAAAGCTATAAAAACTCACTCTTTTTTATTTTAGAAATAGTTCTCAAGGAATATTTAACTTCTGTGTTTTTATTCAATAAACTATATTTGATATTCTATAAACTAAAGAAGGCTCATATTTATCAGTGTAAAGCAAGAATGATTGCTTGTTCCTAATAATTTAATTGATAGAAATTTCATAAATGTTTACATTTGATAGACAAAATGATAAAAAGGAAAAAAACATCTCTTCCACTCACCTTTTCCACCCTTTTAGCCAAATTTATTTTCATCTTTTTTTAATGTTAATTATACACAAAATTTGGTTTATGGAAGGCTAATATGTATAGTAGCCAAATATATTTAGAGAGAAATGTTGATGTAAATCATTTGACATTGTAAATTATAAAGATTCATCATAAGATAATAATAAAGTCATTAAATATTATAGATTTAGTGATGTAGGAATATTTTGGGAATTAGTTGATTACTAACAATTTAAAATATTTATTCTTTTATTTGACCATTTATTAAATTTAGTTTGGTAAGAAAAAGTTCACTGGTTTTTAATAGGGAAAACTTGGATGTAACTCTAAGTTAATATCAGGTTAGATGTCGATAACATGAATCTGATGTATAGGATAATGAATATATGAATTTATTAAATAATGTGTATATTTAATGTTTAGGATAAGATCAAGTTTGACATGGTTAGAAATGGATAACCTGAAATGTTTATATATTGAATCTCATTATACTTTATTATTCGATTATGAATATTTTTTTTTTTTTAATTAGTTTAATAAATAATCTCACTTTATTTTAACATAATTTTTTCTAAAATTTTAAATATACAGAAATCTTTACTGACCAAATTGATCCCCATAATGAAGTGACTTACAAGGTTCATTGATTTATTAATATAGACCCTAAAATAAAATAATTTTGATTTAGTGCACATTAATATAACTCATTGCATCCATTGAAATTGTTATTTAAAAGTGCAAAAGGTGAAGTGATTGCAGGCAACAGAATTAAGCTAAGACAGAGACTTTGAACAGAGCATAGAAGTAGTGAATCAATTAAGAGAAAGCTTATATGAAGATGAAGGATTTTATCAAAGACGGCTTGCGCCATTGACAGTTTCAAAGGTTTCTAATATCTTGGGAGTGATAAAAAAAGATGGATTGTTAAGTTTGCAGAGAAACCCAAAGCGACTAATACCTGGGCGACGCTGAGGCGACCAAAGAATTGTTTACTAGGGGTACTCAGATCGGGGCAACGTAGAAGACATTCTTTATTTGAATGAAGGAAAAATGCTTGTTTATTATGTTTTATTTAAAAAACAAAAAATTTATGAAGAATTTGAGGTCTTAATTTATAGAAGAGTTTATGATGGAAACCGATGATACTCAGAGCAATATAGTAGATGGCAGTATGAAAATCTAATACGAAGATACTTCTATAATAGTTTATGATGGAAACAGATGATACTCAGGGCAATATGCCCTCTTTTTTGAAATTTTGTATGCAATAGTGCAAACTAGAATGATATGGTGGGTATGGTTGGATGACTGCAATTCTCTGTATGTAACTGAAAACTTTCAAAGATTAATATATTGGTCTTGTTGTTTATCGATCAAAAAAATTTATAGAAGAGTTTAATAGGATGACAGGATGGAAAATATGATAGTTATAGGTAAAGAAAAATAAACATAAACCAGGTATAATCCAAAATAGTGAAATAAATCTTTATATATAAGCATAATTTAGATTAATAAAAGATAGTTGTAGGAATATATAATTTATAATTGAATGTTAGTTAAAAAAATTCATTATAAAATAGATAAAGATGTTTAGTTATAAGTTTGATGATGAATAAATCTAATGTAATAGAGAAAAATAAATATTCCTTAAGTCTCCCTTCTATCATGCAAGTAAAATAAAAATAATTGCAAGCTAAGTTTTACATCAATAATCATAAGAAGTGGAAGATGAGGAAATAGGGTTAGGGTTTATGCTTGCATTGAAAGTGGTAATGCTTCACCTAATACACTGCCTGTGGGATGAAATGGCATATTAGACACTTTCATGTTGTGGTACATAGTAGTTCTTTGTTTTAACATGGTGATGGGTCTCTATTTAGGTATTTGGAATTGCTTGCAATCTTAGCATGAGAGTGTTAGGGACAAAATATTCCTTGATCAATTGGTTGTATCTATTGGACCAAAGGAATTAAATGAGAAAAAAAATAGGACATGATAATTAAATGTAATATATAGATAAGCATGTAAGCATATGAGTGATTTAAAGTAGTAATTGTAATAAATGCATCATTTGATAATCGAGTAAAACATCTCGAGTGACAACATGAAATTAGATGGGTTCTAGAGATAACATCAACAAAGTAAGGTCACCCTTGACATTGACAAACAAAAAATGTTGATTTGGCTCTTAATGGTTAAAAAAAACCCATGGAAGTACATATGGCACTAGGATGGGCCTCTGACCCCAATGTATCATCCAAGAGCATGATCATGTAAAGGTCAAAGTAAACCTGTACTAGGTCTCTAGTGGTAGCATGGGTGTAGGAATGTTGATCCTCTAATAGTATTATGGGATGAATTCCCATAGGAATATGCCACTTGTAGACTTGTTATTGCACAAAGGACAATCTAGTCAAAGTGTGCCAAAAATAGTAATGGAAAAATGCATTGGATATATAATTAAATTTGTGTCTGACTTTCGTGTACATGTGAACTTCTATGATGATGCATGTCAAAGTAAACAAGATATCACCAAGGAAACTATTTAAATATTTTTAAATTCTAAGAGATATATTCTTAAAATATATAGTTCACAATTATATTCTCCCAATAATAACTCCACCAAAAACATGCAAAATTGAAAAAAACATGCAATGAATAACATCTATCAAATTGAAAGGTGGAATTTTGTTGTTTCTTATGGTTAAGAACATAGAACAATCTTCTACACTCTCATTTAAGGAAACCCTAGAGATCTCAATCCAATGATGAAGTAGGGGAAAAATATCTTGCAATAGGGTGTCCTAGGGTTTGATCAGAAACTAATGAGGGGTTCACCACCAAGCTAGGGCTTGGAAAGACTAGCGAAATGTAAAACCTAATGTTTAAACCTAGTGCAATGCAAAACTTCACTAAATGGCCTAAAAATGCATGTAAATTAGAATAGAAAGTTGGGAGATTAGGTGTGCACTTGGAAATCTGTACAGGCCTGAATGAAGAATTGAAATGTTGAAAACACTGAATTTAATGCTAACTAAGACTCATACACTAAACTGGGTGATTTAGTCCTAGATTACAGTTTCTAGGTAGGAATATAAATCTGGTAGAGAGATGTCCAGAACTCCTGAAATCTACAACTATGGCTATATTGGGACTCATATGCCAGGTTTCTAGTTAGGGTTTTCTAGAAACTCAAAGTTTGATTCTACTCTTCAATGCCTATTGTGTCATCTCCACTTGATTTTTGGGCTTGAATCTTTGGTTTGCAACCTGTAGATGTCTTTTAATGATCTCTAATGCAAGGTGACAACTTTGAAAACTTTGACAACTTTCTCCAAACTTTCTCTTCAATATTTCTTCAACCTAGATCTACAAATCACACACTAAAGAGAGGGAAAAATGTTTTTTGTTAGTAGAAAGGGGGTTGCCTTAGTTAAACCCCATTTTTGTAATCAAACTTTGTAATGAAATGAAGGAATGATGAATGAAAAAGAGGCAATGTTACAACTTACCAAATCCTAGCAATAAAGTGTTTCAAACATGTATGAAGTGGCTCCAATGGATGTAGATCTTGAATCTTGCTTTCAAGAATGTGATAGATCTTAACTTGACTGCTAGCTTGAATCAAAAACCCTACATTACAATTGTTATCTCAAAAACAAACATGATGCATGATGACTTTGACATGATGCTTGATACTTGAATAATGCTCTAAAACACTTGATAATAAGCTCTTGAATGCTTTTGAATGCTATTGTACTCACTTTAATGCTCTTGTGAACTCAAATTTTCCATAAGGATGCTCATTCAACTTGCTAGGTGTAAAATGAGTGAAAGAAACTTGTATTTATACTTGTTTATGCCAAATTTCCCAAAATTACGAAACTACAAGCCGACCTCAGATCTAGGAGAATGAAATCCTATCAATAATTTGAATTAAATTTAATTTTGGGCCACACAGGACTCATAAGATAGAAGTGACATATGAGTCTCATTAGGCATTAATTATGGGACACATTTTAAAAAATGCTTAGAATGATGGAAAATATAGATTGACACCCTAAAACCTAGGTGGGACTCATATGCCCAAGGTGGTGTATGAATCCCAAATCACTAAATCTAGGGCACACAACTTAGAAACACTTGAATTATGATTGGATGTTGGTTTATGTTGGGATTATCCTTTAGAAGATGCATTAATTAAGGCTTGTGGATGTAAAATAAGGCCAACTAAGGCATAGAGAATACCAATTAATAATGAAAAACTTAGATAAGTTTGAAGGTGTGGTACAAAACTTTACAAAACCTTAAATAAGGTACAATTAAGTTCATTTATTTCACAAGAGCCCAAGACCTAATATGAGTGTGTTAAACACATTACAACACTAAGTCAAGGCATTGTTAAGCTCAATTTTATCAAAAGGGCCCAAAAAAGTGTGAAAATGTTAGACAACAGTTTTCAACACTATATTTATCCTCCACTTTAGTGAGATGAGGAACTTGCTTCAAATTCACATAAAGTAGACAAGATCACATCAAGAGGGGTTAAGTCATACTGATGCTAGTGGGATAAGACAACACTGACTAAGAGGGTTGTGCAAGCCCCCAGGATTGAGATCCTATAGCAAACTAACATAGGAAAAAGAGAACACACATGAAAAAGGACATAAGGAGCAATAACAAGGCACAATCATACATTTCCAAAGGTAAGGAAAAAACAAAAAAAAAAGAAGGGTGGATCAAGCTTCGACTATTTTTCCATTGCGATGTGGATCAGATCTATAGGCTATTTGTCCAAAAATGCACACTCACTATGAGGAAACAAAATTTAGGTTGTCTAGTAGGTGAGTATCCAAAGAGGTGAGACACATACACACGTGATTAGTATGCACTCACACACACATGAGTTGGTATGGGAAAGTCATGCCTCAGATCAGCTTCCCGTCCAACCAGACTAAAGTTATACATCCTAATAACTTTGATAAGGCACCATGCAACAATGAATTTCAAGCTTCATGAAGCAAGCAAAGCTTCATATACTTGAAACTCATGAAAAAAAAAGATGGATCCATAGGAAAGCAAGGAATATTATGCAAGGTGACCATATAACCAAAATTTTGTAAATGCAAAATAGGGAACATTCAAAGGAGTTGTTCTTAGTTCATGTGAGGTCTTTAACTTAGGGAAAATTGTGTCTAATGTCTCCAAGATAAGACTAATCAAAGAATAGAAGATTCACAACTTAGGGGATGCAATATGTCACATCAAGCCACCAAGAGGAATATAATATGCTAAGAGAGATCATCCTCTTGAGGAACATCACACCGAATGTCACCACAAAGTGAGATACATCACATCAAGTAAGAATACTACACCATGAAACATGAAAAATGAAAACAAGAATAATTCCAATGTATGCCCCAACTTTAAAGAAATTTCTAAACATTATGCTATGAGAAATTACTTTAAAGTAGCAAATGATAAATGCTAACAATAAATAGGACATGGGAGATAACTGGGAAAGCGCTATGCCAAGTCATATGTTTCCAAATGAAGCTACGTTATGAAAAAGGAAGGGGTTTCCCCCAAAATGAAACTCCAAACACACATAAGGGATCTATGGATTCATAGTTAGTATGTTCTTGCTACAATGATTTTAGAGAGTGTGGAACTATCATCCTTCCCAAAATACTCATAGAACTAGAAGAATGACACAAAGAGAGAAAAAACAAACAAAAACCTTTAGATTCAACATGGAAGAGACATAAATACCTTGATGCCTTGCATCATCCCCAAAAGGAAACCACAAGACAAAGAAAAAGAAAAATCTTTTGGGTTAACATGGAAGAGAATTGAAGGTCTTCGACGCCTTGCATCATCCCCAAAAGGAAAACACAAGACATAAAAGATAAATGATTTTTTTTTGGGTCAACATGGAAGATACATGAATGTCTCAATGCCTTGCATCTGATGGAGCTCCTAAAATTTTCATGTTCCTTCTCAAGATCCTATTAAACTTTGGGTTAGGTTTGTATTTGAGGGCTTAGGGTTTTGATTACTTTCACTATTTGAGGGTTTTAGTTTACCTGAGATCCTACTATAAAAACCTTTGAGTTTATCTCCTTGCCAAGGTTTTAATTCTCTGTTAACTCCTTGTTGCCGGTTCCCAGTCTTTTAAGCTATGAATTATTCCATCAAAATACATGAAGTGACCGACCCTTTGTTCTAGTCTTATCGGTTGTTATATGTTAGCCCATTGTTTTAATTTTTCCAAAGTTAGGCTAAATATTTTCTGCTAAAATCATTCAAGCCTTAAGTTTTTAATCCTATGGGTTATAGTCCCATCAACCTAGTTGGGTCCCTCTTTTAAAACTAACAATTTTGGCATGTGTAGATATGAAAATATTTTGGTGATCATTCAATTTTTACAAGAAAATCTTGGTTGTTCCCTATTTGCCCGTTCCATTTCATTGCTTACTATTTTATCCTCACGAGCTAGTTGGCATAAGCCACATGTTCTATGTATTAGTGGGACCAATGTATGAGTTGAAGATAGCGGGTGATATTGAAGGGAGATTGATGACGATTGTTGAGTAATGTGTTTGTGCCTCAACCATTCCCCATGCATCCACTCCTTTTAATTTTTCATTTAAATATTCACGTGGGTTGGCGAGCGACTATCGTGTGGCGAGTCTGACTATGGCCCTAGTGTTTCCAAGCAGTTAATGTGCAAAGCTTTGAAGTAAATCAATGACTGATAACATGTGACGTGGGTTAATCTTGACCACTCCCCACTATCTTGTGTGGGCCCCACCTTTACTGACTGATTCCTAATGGGGTGGAAGGCGATTGCCATGTGGAATAACCAAAAGGACATGGGAGCATTGAAGCAATGAAAAATATTAATCAAATATTTCAACACGAGACATAGAGAATAAAGTATGTGCTACTAAAAGAAGATATGATGCATGTCTTTGAGATATTTTAATCTGGGCCATTGATGGTAGAAGAAGAATAAGTTTACAGGAAATTGGTCTTAGATTAGGATGTGAGTATGAAGTGGTTGTGGGACTTAATCTCAGCCCTTCCCCATCTCCCCTTTGATGAAAGTTGCACACAATTTAAGACTCACAGGGGTGAGGGAAAGAAGACATGTGGATTCTGGATGCAGCAACAAAGGAATGGTGGAGCCGCAAATCACTAGCAAGTGGTTACATGTGGATTTCTATCATTTGATAAGTATTATAGTTGTGTATAGTCAGGAATTTCCAATCAAGCTGACTAAATCTAGATCGTCCATCAGTTAACACACCCATGCAATCAATGGATGGAATTCAAAACTTAGTTTGAGGACAAGTGAGCTATTTTGGTTCGTGTGAACGAGCCTTAATAACGAAAAGGACACCAAGCTATCGAAGTAAAAGGTTGTGTAGCTATTTAAACCTATCTTGAAAGCACAATTGAGCATTATAAAGGATATTCTAGACACTTGGAGAGCTCGTGTAGCAGTTTTCAGGCTTGTTTGACATTGAGGCTCAGATTATCAACTTGCAAAACAACTAGTAAGTGAATTAATTCCTTCCCCTCAAAATTATTGATAGTAAGTGAGTATGTTATGTTTTTTTTTCTTGGTTCTACATTTTAAGGTTTGATGTTCATAAAGGATAATTGGTTGGTCCTGCATTGTCATAATTAGTGTAAACACCTTATCTGACATATAACCCATGTCCAAGATACCAAAAACCATGCCTTGTAACACTTTTTGAGTCACGACTCCGAAAGCACAACCAGAAGTGTCTTCGTCTAAAGGGGAAGCTTATACCCCCAAAAGACCTTTGAATAAAGACCTTACTAACTAGTTACCACCCTCGACTAGTGAAAAGCCTAAGGGTCAACTACTTCTCCGAGGTTTACAAGTAGTAAAGGGTTTGATTGATAAGAAAAATTCTATTAAGGATGCCAAATTACCTTATATTGGGCGTGAATTGTTCTATAGTGGGTTCAAGAATAGAAACCTAGGTATTCTAGTAGGTAACCCTGGAATTGTGACCTAGGGAAGTTGATTGTGACCAATGTCTACATGGATGTTTATTTGCTCAAAATAATGGCCACCAATTATGGCCTAGTTACAAGAACTATAAGAACATATGATGGGAAGGAAATGGTCAAAATTACCAAGGAGGAATTTTCTCATGTTTTCAAACTCACTAGATGGAGTGATGAAATCCCTAAGATCAATGAAAACACTCTCAAGGAGGAATATGATAAGACTACGATTACATTCAGAGTTCACATTCTACCAAGATATCTAGCATAAATTTTAGGCCAACGGATTACAATAGGGAAATATGATAAGGAGCCTTTCCCTGTTAATTTTTTTATTTCCTACCTAGGTATGTGCAGGATCATCATGGAAAAAATAGGCCCTTAAGTGGCAAAAAATTCAAAAAAATTAAAGTTAGGCAACGTAACGTAAAAATTTGAATAAGTTATCTATATTATTTCAAAAATATGGGTATGTGTGGATCATCATGGAAAAAATAGGCCCTTAAGTGGCAAAAAATTCTAAAAAATTAGAGTTAGGCAACTTGACGTACAAATTTGAATAAGTTATCTATATTATTTCAAAAATATTTAAGAATAGAATCTATAGTAAATTGAATATAGTTTCTAAACTACTAGGTTTATTTTTTTTAAAATATCTATTTGGTGAAAATTTGAAATTTCAATGGAGTAGTACTTAAATTTCAGGGAAAAATAAGAAGTAGGTGTCTTTTGACCACCCCAACCACAATAAAATGATAATAATTTTTATAAGATTTTAGATATAAGTAGAGGACTCATGTCTCGATGTGATGCATATTTTTTGTAATTTTTTTCCACGTAAATAATTAATTATGATTTTTTTATTAAATTTTTTTAAAAATATAAAAAAAATCATATGTCAATTACCTTAACTTGGTAAAAATTCATAAAATTCAATTTTTCTTTTTAATCCTATAGTATGCAAAGTATAGAGTGTGACGCATGTTTTAGATTCAAAAATGTGATACCGGTTTGAAAGCTATAGATGTTTTTCAATTAACCTATCAATCAAGACTTTAGTCATAATTCAAATAGAAAATGAATAATAATTATTTATTAAATTCAAAGTAAAGCATAATTTATATTGGTGGAAAGCTGAGAATATCCTTTAAAAACCCTTCTCGTTTCATCAATTTTGGGTAAAAAAAAGTCGTCAACTACATGGTCCATCATATCAATTACATATCGCCACTTTTTGGCCCATCATGATCCTACACATAACCATACGCAAGAATAGAATCTATAGCAAATTGAATGTAGTTTCTAAACTACTAGGTTTATTTTAAAAAAATAAAAATCTATTTGGTGAAAATTTGAAATTTCAATGTAGTAGTACTTAAATTTTAGGGAAAAAATAGGAAGTAGGTGTCTATCTGACCACCCTAACCACAATAAAATGATAATATTTTTTCATAAGATTTTAGATATAAGTAGAGGACTCATGTCTGGATGTGATGAATATTTTTTTGTAATTTTTTTCTACGTAAATCATATGTCTGACCACCTTAACTTGGTGAGAACTTCATGAAATTCAATTTCCTTTTTTTTAATCCTATAGTATGTGAAGCATAGAATGTGACGCATGTTTCAGATTCAAAAATTGTGATACTATTTGAAAGCTATAGATGTTTTTCAATCAGCCTATCAATCAAGACTTTAGTCGTAATTGAAAGAGAAAATGAATAATAATTATTTATTAAATTAAAAGTATAGGATAATTTATATTGTTGGAAAGTTGAGAATCTCATTTAAAAACCCTTTTCGTTTCATGAATTTTGGGTAAAAATAAAGTCATCAACCACATACCCTACACATACCCATCATATTGCCATTTTTTGGCCCATCATGATCCTTCAAAAAATATTTTACTCTGTTTTCTAGATAATTGGTTATGATCCTGTCTTGGGAATGCCTATGGAATGGATGTATATGGCAAGCCATATTCAACACCCCCAATATTGCACAATATATGACTATGTAGGGATTCTTGTAGAAAAGATTCATGAGGGCTTGATAAGGTTGAAGAAAGATGCAGATGGAGTAAGGTTTAGCTGGTACTCATTGTTGATGTATATGTTTATGTTCAAAGGTGCACCTTACTTCGAGCATAATATATCTTTGGATAGGAAGGAGGGTAATTTGGATTTTTCCATGCAATGTTGGACTACTTCCTAGGACAAGGATGAAAGGACATATGATTATGTGAAATTCCAAAACTTGTTTGCTTCAAAATTAATGAGAGTGTTGGTTGTGAGTATACCTAGAATTCCCATAGCCTTGTATGACTTCTTAAGAGCCAAGGAAAGAAGGCCTGAGTTGGGAATTGATCAAAATTGGGGAGATGTTATCCCATACCCTAATTACATTATTTTAAGAGTGTATGGTTCTACTATTACACCTCACTTGCTACCAAGGTATGTTCTAGAGAGAATTGGTTTCCTTGAGGTGATATGGCAATTGGGAAGTGTGGAAAATGAAAATTTGTTGAATCAAGGAAAAGGAACATTCTTTCCTTTATATACATGCTTTTCTAATTTTGTGATGACAAAAGGAGGTTGGAATAAGATACTTGATATACTTAAGACCTACTGCATGCATAGATCAGTTGAGAGGATCATACATGATTCTGAAGGTTTTATGGCCTGGTTGAAGGAAAGGAACAAGAGCTAAAAATTTGTGCAAATTTTCTAATATCCAAAGGATGTGATAAGAAATTTGTTCGACTTTTTGGAACAAGAAAAAAGAAAAGAAAGATGGATTTCCTTCAATAAGATGCAGAGAAAGATAAATAAAGACAGACCTGATTTCAAGGTTCTTCTAGAGATTGAAAATATAATGCAAAAGGTGGAACATGTATCCAAGAATTTTGAGGCAATAGTGGGCCACTTTGAGACTAAAGGGGTAATAAATAAGGATAAGGGGAAAGTCCCCATTGAAGAAGAATAGGGTGGAGGAGAAGGCCCTGCCATAGAATAGAATACATCTCAAGCCCCTAAAGAACCAAGAATAAAGTTCTTTGTAAGGAGAAAGAGTAAGGAAAAGAAAAATGATGCAGCTCCTGCTCCTTCTCAACAAGAGGAGCACAAGCATCCTCCTCCTGTGTCACAAGTACTACAACCATCTCCTCCAAGGACAAAAAAGCCTAAAATTATGGATATTGATTCTCCACCTCTTAATACATCACCACCAAAAGAGCCACTATTGAAAAAGAAAAATGTTGAAGTGACTGGTTTGGTACACTATACTAATGAAGACTCTGATGATGACATTTGGGTATCAGAGCAGGAAATGCAAGAAGGAGTGCCCACTGCACCATTAATGAGGGTGACACAATAATTGGGTATGAGATTAAGTAAAGTTGATCTCACTGGGCTCAAAAGCAAAGATGATATGTGGGTAGTAGTATGCACAAATTTTTTAGATGATGAATCATTTGTAAAGTCTTAGGCTTTTATGGAATTTGCACATACAAAGCTAAAAGAGATGAATATGTCAACAACCTAGCTTTAGAAAGAAGTCTTCATCCAGTATTGCCTGATGTCACCATCCAGACAACGGTATTGAATGAAATGAGAGATAAATTCCAAAAGATGAGTGCAAAGGAGGGTTGAGAATTTGGAAGAAATAGTGGTATTTTGTTGCTTCCAAAATGGGATTTAGCTTCTTCCATATCCTTTGATACAATAAAGAGATGTGATAGACCTCTCTACAATTTAGAAGAAGAGTCTACAATTACATTACAAGGGTCTACTTTTAGTGAGCAATAGGATGCATTAGCTATCTAGTCTCTGGTCCCAAGTACAAGGAAGGCTGACATTATTGAGGCTACACCTAACTACAGTGGAGGCCTAATAATAAAGAGGGTGTCAAAAACATCAACTCTAGAGGCATCAAACTGTTGGTTCTCAGTTGTGATCATATGGTTTGTCCTTGATGAAAAAATCCCTTTCAGTTGATTCTACTTGTTGACAGTTTCAGATTGGTTTCTCATGCTTTATCTTGGTACAGTTTTTTCTATATGGTTTACTTGTCTTGGCATTCAGTGGATAGTTTACATTCAAAATTTTAATATCTTATGGTACTGATTAGTTTGAGCTTCGTGTAGATTCAGGTTATCTTATTTGTACTTGTACTTCATTCATGGTATCGGTCTTCTACTTCAGGCCCTCTTTTCAGTTTCAGAATGATGATCTTGGTCTTCACTCATTCAGGTATAAGATTTCATGGTTTGCTCGGTAGTATCTGAATTTCTATTTCATTGATGATCATGTCTTTGATCCTTCACTCAGTTCTAGTCGACCTTTTAAGAATATTTGAATCACTCAAAGGTCACTTTGTGCAATCTATTGTCAACATTTTTTTTAATACTTCACTTGATGATTATATTCTAGTCTTTGGTAGAAAAGACTTCAAGTCTGCAAGGTCTTGGTTGACTTCTTTGCAATTATCAAAGGTTTATCACTGAATAATATTTATCATGTGTGATAGCATGATTAAAAGAAAATGATCTAGTTGGCCTCTTTTGGATAGTGATTTAATCATTGTTGTTTTGATTATTATTTTATTATTTTGACTTGGAATGGACTTCAAGTCACTCGTCATTTCAACATAATGAGTCGTTTGAAAGGAAAGAAGGTTTAAGGAAAGCTATTTTGAGTTTATTCCTTTTGGTTGGGTATGGAACCCTAGCTTGGCTGCCACCATGAGAGATTAAGTTTTTCTTTCATAGTTGTTATTTACTTTTGTTGCTGGCTCTAATGCCTTTATCAATGGAGTATGGAAACTTTATTTGGTGTGTTTTTGGTTGGAAGCTTGGTAAAGGCAGAAAGAAAATGTGCATAGCCTCAAATGGTATTTGTTTTGATCTTAAATTTGCATATTCAGGTAACATGCTTTATTATTCATGATTACTCTTAGGAAATGATAAATTTATGGTCTTTTCAAGTGCGAATCAGCATGCATTAGCACCTTTTGACTGTTAAAAATCTTTTTATTGAAGTTACAGCCAAAAATAGTTTATGGGTTGATCAAATCATGAGGAAACTAGTGGGTATATCTAAAAATATTGCATCATTCATGTTCAGTTATCATTAAGCTTTAATATTCAATTAGATATTGGGGAATCTAGTTGACGGCATGATTTCATTCCTCAAAACTATTTTTTTTATGACTCTTAAATGTTGTCCATACATTTTGCATTAAGGGTTTTTGAGATACAGATATTGGGTAGTCGTGCTCTTTGAAAATCTATCAGTTACAATTTTTTAACTCTTCATTCATTACAAAATTTAAATCTTCAGCTTATTGGGTTTTTAGAAATAATCATTTGAAGGTTTGGGTATTCTAAAATTTTTTATCTACTGAAGTTTATTGCTCTTGATTTGGTTTTTGTAAAAGGCATCTTACAAATTTGAAAAGGATTCGTGATGTTTTTCTTGTCAAAGCATTGATAAACTAGTCAAAGTATTTTTATAGCCTATTGCACAGGCGTTACTCTTGTAGACATTTATTGACTGGCATTTTTTTTTCTAAACATAGAAAGGAGGTTTCAGCTCTCCTTTGACATCAAATTTCTTTGAAGACTTCATTCTTGAAAACTTGTATAAAAACAGTGGACAAAAAAACTACGATTCTTCTGGTTGTAATTCTAGAATATTGTTCTTTGGCTGTATAAAAAAAAATGTGTTGAAAAAATCTGTAATAAAAATATGAAAAACAAAGATGCAGAGATATATTGTAATATTCTTCTCTACGTAATATTTTAAGGATTCAATTTTTGAATTCTTAGGGTATTAGGTAGACGAGAAAACAAAGAGTTATGAGCTTAACTGAAAACAGAGAGATCCTCTGAGATATTATTGTTGTTCAAAAATATAATTTGAGGGGTCGGTGCTCCTTGAGATAGATATCTCTAAACAAGGGATTGGTGCTCCTTGAGTGGGTGCTCTAAAAATGGCCTATAAGGAATTGTGAACAGTGGATTAAATTGATTAAGCCTACAAGGCATTTCAGGAGTGGTTTTTCTTCCCAGTTTTAGGGTTTTCCACTCAGAAAAATCTTGTCTCTTTATTTCTATGTGATTTCACCCCTTCTTTGTATTGCTGATTAGTTTATTATATTTCTCAATTCAGCTTGTGAATGATTACATTCAACTCATGAATGCTTTAATCATTAAAAATGAGATCAAATCTGAAATATGTTTTATTTTATGCAAAATGGAATGAATTTGATAAGACACTGATTCACCCCCCCTCTTAGTGTCATTTTCACTCCAAAAATTGGTATTAGAGCATAGGGTTCTCTGATTGGTCTTACCACCTAGGATTGATCCTGGTCTTGGAGTCTGTTTTGATGGCACAATCTCAAGAAGGAGCCTCTATAACTAGAGCTCCATTATTTAATGGAACGGATTATGTGTTCTAGAAAATAAAAATGGAAGCATTTTTGGTGTCATTTGATGTTGATGTTTGGAGCATTGTGTTAAATGGGTACAATGTACCAGCCACAATACCCACTGATGTTGTTGAGAAAAAGAGGTATGAAACTAATGCCAGAGCTAAGCATGCCATCTTGTGTGGCTCAACTAAATATGTGTTTATTAAAGTCATGCATTGCAAGTCTACTCAAGAAATCTGGGAAAAACTTGAAACTGTATATCAAGGAAATTAAAAAGTCAAACTGTCAAAAATCATTGCTCTCAAACATCAGTTTGAGGAAATGGGAATGAAGGATGATGAAAAGGTAGCTAAATACTTCCTAAGAATAGATGAAGTTGTCAATGCGATGAAAGGATTAGGAGAAGAAGTAAATGAGTTTGATGTGGTTACAAAGGTCATTAGAACCTTACCGACTAAATTTGAATATAAGGTATCAGCCCTTGAAGAAAAGAAACATTTTGATAAGCTTACCTTAGATAGTCTGCAGGGAATCCTTACTGCCTATGAAATGAGAACTAACAAAAACAACTCAACTGGAAAATAAATTTCCTTTAACATTGAAAAGAATGAAAAATATGAAGTTAGTGAGTCAGAGTTGTTTGATTCTAAAGAATCCCATTTTGTTAGAAAACCTAAAAAAGGGATCAGGAAAATATAAGGGAAAACTTCCCTTTAAATGCTTTAACTGTGGTAAAATAGGTCACTTTGCTGCAAAGTGCCCCTATGATGATCAAATTAGTGACAATGAGAAATATGGAAAATAGCCTAAGAAGGCCTTTAAACCTAAATGAAATTTCAACTTCAAAAAGAAGAAGAGTTTGTTTAGTAAAGATGAAACTGACATTAAGTCTGAAGATTCATCACCAGAAGAAGATGAAACCTTGTTCATGGCTGAAATTACTCAACAAGAAGATTCAAACACCATTGATATTGAAGAAGGTGAAGTAGATCTTGAAAGTGAACTGAAATGTGCTTTAAACGAGGTCAGAAAACTCAGAAAACAAGTTCTTTCTCAAGAACATAAACCTGATTAAGAAATAGTCTCTCTGAAAACTGAGCTTGAAGAAGCTAAAAGAGTTGAGGATTGTCTTCGAGTGACTGTAAGCTGAAAAGATCAAGAAATCCAAAAAATGGAACAAGAAGTTGTCTTTCTTAGAAAGGAAATTGAGAAATATGAAAGCACTTTAAAACTTAATGAGATGCTCAGCAAGCAAAAGTTGTATAAAGATAAAACTGATGTTGGTTTTGAAAAGGGTGAATGCTCAATTGATAATGCAAAACAAAACCCCTCTTCTAAAATCAAGGGTTCAGGTCCAAATCACTCCAAATCTGGTAAGAATCATGATCAGTCCTTGAAAGGTAATAGATCATCTTACAGATTCAATCCCTTCTTCTATGGTTACTATTTTTTCTGCAATAAATTTGGCCATAAAGTGAGTTCTTGTAGGCTTATGAATCCTAGATTACCCAGGTTTGGTCTTAGGCAATACTATGGTTTTGTTAAGCAAATCAGATGTTTTAAATGCAATGCTTTGGGGCACTCTATCAAACAGTTCAAAGCTGATCTGCAATCTAAACAACATAAAACTAAAAAGGTCTGGAAGCCTAAGAATGTTAATAACATCAAGCAAACTATGTTAGTCCAAACTACTTTTCATTCCAAGAAAAAGGACTTATGGGTCCTGGACAGTGGATGTTCTAACCACATGACTAGCGACAAAGATAAATTCATAAATCTTGAAGATTATGTAGGAGGTTATGTTAAGTTTGGTGATAATTCTGGTATAAAGATTAAAGGTAGAGGTTTACTTCTTCTGAATGAAGACACCCCTATCTATAATGTGTACTATGTGGAAGGTCTTAAGCACAATCTTCTAATTGTTAGTCAAACATGTGACAATGGTTATCATGTATTGTTCACTTCGCAGGGATGTGAGA
Source organism: Sequoia sempervirens (assembly GCA_007258455.2). Lineage (NCBI taxonomy): Eukaryota > Viridiplantae > Streptophyta > Pinopsida > Cupressales > Cupressaceae > Sequoia > Sequoia sempervirens. Next base: position 1,185,965,591 of record VDFB02271358.1, read on the forward strand.
TCAAAAACAAGCTTGGAAAGGTTGTTGCAGCTGGAAGAAGGACTAAAGGAAATGTTTACAATCTTCTTGACACATCAAACAATGACAATAATCAAGATATGTGTCTAATGGGCCAAATTTAAGAGAGTTGGTTATGGTATAAAAGATTAGGACACATAAACTTTGAAAATTTGGTTAGAATTGGTAAAAATTAGAATGTTAGAGATTTACCAATCCTTAACAAGCCAGAAAATTCTGTGTGCAAAGAATGTTTAAGTGGTAAACAAACTAAAATCAGCTTCAAAACAAAATAACATTCTTCATCAAAACCTCTTCAGCTAGTGCATACTGATTTATGTGGACCAACTAGAACAAGGTCTATTAATGGTGAAAAATACTTTATGCTATTTGTGGATGATTATACTAGAATGGTATGGGTCATATTTCTTAAGCACAAATCAGAAGCCTTTGAAAGGTTCAAAATCTTTTGTAAAATGGTTGAAAATGAATTAGATCTAAAACTCAAATGTCTTCGATCTGACAAAGGAGGTGAGTTCACCTCTCAAGAGTTTATTGATTACTGTGAACAACACGGTATTAAAAGGCAGTGTGCTACAACTAAAACAACTCAACAAAACGGGGTAGTTGAATGTAAGAACAAAATTGTAAAAGAAATGGCTAGAACAATGCTAGATGAAGCTAAGTTTCCCGATGTGTACTGGAAAGAAGTTGTTCATATAGCTATATACATTTTGAATAGAGTGCAGCTTAGGGTGAAATCTAAACACACTCCTTACGAACTATGGTATGGAAAAATAACTTCTATGAAGTATTTTAAAATATTTCGAAGCAAGTGTTTTATCAAGAAAGATGATGATAACCTTGGCATTTTTCAATCAAAGAGTGATGAGGGGTAAAAGCACAAAGCTGTGTCACACTTTATAAAGGAATCGGCCAACACTGATCCAATTTTTAAACTTGAACCACTAAAAAATAGCATATATGTGTTGAATTTTGAAATGATGTAAATTAGTAAAATGTGTATTTTTTAGTATATTTTATGTTTTTATTTAAAAAAAAAAATTAAAAAATTATTTTAAACTAGTTTTTAATAAATTAAAACTATAATTTAGTTGCTGATAAAATGCTGAAAAATGAAGTTGGATGGGACGTCAAACTTTTTAAAGTAAATTTTATAATTTTTCTTTTAAATTTTTTGTGTGTATTTATAACTTGAAATTTTAGTGCATGGATATATTTTTTTCCAATTTTGATAAATGCATACTTTTAAATAAATATTCAAATGTGCGTGAATCAAAAAATAACTGTTTTCATCGGACGTCAACTTTCATATTGCATATTTATCTAAAATAGAAAAAAAATTATACCATCTTAAAATAGATTCTTTTATCTAGTGCATCATATTTTTTTCAATTTTTTTTAATAAGTTTTAGTATTTTTCCTTGGCATAGTAATCAACCTAATATTTTGTGCTGATAACCTACTTTTAGTAAAAATAAAAAATAAAATATAAAAAATAATTAAACTATTAAAGTAAATATATTTTTGAAAACTACACTTATGGATATACAAAAGGGTATTTTTATATTTTTTAAAAAATGTTATTTACATTAGCAGGAGTTATTGAAACTTCAAGTTTTTCAAATAATTTTATTTTTTTAGTAAATTGGACTCAAAGTGGTGCTCCATATATTTTTAGCCAACAATTTTAGTTGAAAAAGTTGTGGAAGCATCTAACTAAGCTAAAATGAATCTTACTATATCATATGTTTGACCAAAATTGATTTTTAGTTAGAAATACTTAAATTTAGTTGTGCTGATAAGTTGGCTAAAAGTGTGACTCACAACAAAGCTTATAAATGTCTTAACGAAAGGATTAACAATATTGTTGAAGTTGTTAACGTAAAATTTGATGAAAGACCACATTTAGATGCCGAATCTTTGCAGGAGAATGAGGAAGAAGAAATTGAACTTGAAATAAATTCAAAAGGAGCTGAAACAACAAAGCCTAATGCTGAATCAACAATCCCTAAAATTGAAGAAGCAAGTCCTGAAAAAGGTGTATCAAAAACTCCTTTGAAAACTCTAGCTAAATATCACCCCAAGGATCAAATTATTGGGGATAAAAATGTAGGAGTTCAAACTAGAAGAAAGGCTGCAGAATCTGATGAAAAAGCTCAAATAGCTTTCTATTTAGTTACTCAGTTTGAGCCTAAATTTTTTAATGAAGCTCTCATAGATTTATGTTGGGTTAATGCTATGCAGGAAGAAATTGATTAGATTGAGAAAAATCAGATTTGGGAGTTAGTCCCAAGACCAGAGACAAGAATGTCATTGGAGGCAAATAGATATATAGAAATAAGCTTGATGAAAATGTCAATGTTGTTCATAGTTCAAAGTAAGGTTTGTCTGCAAAGGCTATGCTCAACAAGAAGGTATTGATTTTGGTGAAACCTTTGGACCTGTTGCTAGACTAGAATCTATTAGAATATTATTGGCTTGTTCTATTTATAAAAACTTCACTGTCTATCAATTGGATGTCAAAACTGCCTTTTTAAATGGCTACTTAGATGAAGAGGTCTATGTTGAACAACCTGAAGGATTTATTTCCAAAGATAAGCCTAATCATGTTTACAAGTTGAAAAAGGTCCTCTATGGCTTAAAACAAGCACCTAGAGCTTGGTACTCTAGGCTGGACAGTCATTTAATTTCTAATTGCTTTGTTAGAGGAGGTGTTGACAACAATCTTTATGTTAAAATTGAAAGTTCTAATATTCTAGTTGTTGAAATTTATGTAGATGATACTATCTTTGGCTGCAATAATGTTGCTTTGAGTAAAAATTTCTCTCAGATTATGAAATCTGAGTTTGAAATGTCCATGTTAGGAGAATTAACCTTCTTTTTAGGACTTCAGATTTCTCAACATGAAAATGGCATATTTCTCTCTCAAACCAAGTATGCTAGAGAGATGCTTAAGAAATTTCAAATGGATGAATGTCATCTCATTAGCACTCCAATGGTTACTGGATGCAAACTTACTAAGGTTGATGATTCTCCTGATACAAATCAAACTGAATATATATCAATGATTGGTAGCCTGTTATATTTAACTACTTCTAGACCTAACATAATGCAGGCAGTTTGCATAATTGCACGACATCACCTAAAGAATCTCATTTCACTGTTGTTAAAAGGATCTTTAAATATATTCAGGGCACTCTTGATTATGGTCTTTCGTATCCTAGAAGCAATGATTTTTCATTGATTGCATATACAGATGTTGACTGGGCTAGTTGTTTGGATGATAAGAAAAGCACCAGTGGTGCTGCATTCTTTCTTGGTGATCGTTTAGTGGCATGGCATAACAAGAAACAAGATTATGTTTCTCTTTCCACTGCTGAAGTAGAATACATTGCTGCCACTTCATGCTGTACTCAAGTTCTTTGGATGAGTCAAACTCTATCAGATATGGGTATTGAACTTCCTAAACATGTTTCTATTCTCTATGACAACACAAGTGTGATAAATATCTCCAAAAATCCTGTTATACACTCTCGAACTAAACATATTGATATCAAGTTTCATTTTCTTCGAGAAAAGGTACTAGCTAATGAAGTCTGTTTACACTTTGTTGGCTCACAAGATCAGGTGGCTGATATTTTTACTAAGCCCTTAGCTAAAGAGTTATTTGAAAGGTTGAGACTTCGATTGGGAGTTATCTCTCAATCTTTACTTCTTTGATTTTACAAGCATTGGCCTAGGGGGAGCATGTTTTAATCTTTACTCACTTACAACTCTACTACAAACATGGTTGTTGCACTTTTACTTTATTTTTGCAGCTATTTCTCATGGTACTTGGTTAGATTCTCAGTTGTGTTTCATGGAAACACACATTCTTCTCTTCCATCCTTTGTCATTGAGGCAAAAAGGGGGAGAGTCATTTTTTTTTTCCATCAAGGAAAAAGGGGGAGTTTGTTGGTTCTCAGTTGTGATCATATGGTTTGTTCTTGATGAGAAAATCCCTTTCAATTGATTCTACTTGTTGACAGTTTAAAATTGGTTTCTCATGCTTTATCTTGGTACAATTTTGTCTATATGGTTTACTTGTCTTGGAATTCAGTGGACAGTTTACATATAGAATTTTAATATCTTATGGTACTAATAAATTTGAGCTTTGTGCAGACTCAGGTTATCTTATTTGTACTTGTACTTCGTTCATGGTATTGGTCTTCTGCTTCAGGCCCTCTTTTCAGTTTTAGGATGATGATCTTGGTCTTCACTCGTTCAGGTATAAGATTTCATGATTTGCTCTATAGTATCTGAATTGCTATTTCATTAATGATCATGGCTTTGATCCTTCACTCAATTCTAGTCAGCCTTTTAAGAATCTTTGAATCACTCAAAGGTCACTTTGTGCGATCTATTGTCAACATTTTTTTTAATACTTTACTTGATGATTATATTCTAGTCTTTGGTAGAAAAGACTTCAAGTCTACAAGGTCTTGGTCGACTTCTTTGCAATTATCAAAGGTTTATCATTAACTAATATTTATCAAGTGTGATAGCATGATTAAAAGAAAATGATTCAGTCGACCTCTTTTGGACAATGATTTAATCATTGTTGTTTTGATTATTATTATTGTTATCACCTGAAATTGCACCCTCGTTGAACTTGATGTTCAACACCTCAGTGTAACATGGGAAGACCTCTAAAGCTATGGGTCACTTGTAGACAGAGGTCAACCTCTGGAGAAGTCCAACTACCTTTGTTTTATCACCTAAACTACTAATCTTTGTGAGGTAAAGGGAGAAGGAGAATACATAAAAATAAAACTAAACCCTATGGTGATACACCAAAATGACAAGAACAATGAGACACTTGACTTACACTTGAGTACTGATGATGGATATGGTACTGCACAACAAGTTTCTGTAGATTATGCATAAGTATTTCACAAATAGGTTTGACATGCACACACTTTCAAGAAGGAAAAGCATATTTTCACAAATTAAAAGCTCATATGGAATTAAGTAAACATAGTTTGTAACCTACATAATACTAATTTTGCAAAGAAAGGCATGCTAACATGAGAAAAATCTATAAGGAAAAGAAAGATTTCATGAAGTAGCTTGATCAATCACCTGAAAATGCACAATATTTAGCGAGAATCAGAAGGAAAATTGAACCATCAATGGTAACCAAGGTAAATTTTATATATCATGCTCCAAAATGAGTTAGAGAAGTTTGCTAATATGAGAAAGGACTATAGAAGTCACAAAATTTTAGAAAAGCATCAGGATAACTCCTTTACAAAGAGGCAAAAATGTCTTATATACAAAAAGATGTCAACCCCTAGGGCTTACAAAAATATCAATCTTTAGAAAGGTCTGCCCCTAGATCTTTTAATGAAGTTAATGCTATGTTCATGTGTATCCTTGTTGTCCATGTCGGTGTGAAGTATTGCCCTTAGGAGGAGCCTTCAGATCTTTCTATAATACTTGCATTTACTTCTAGCCTCCATGTCCATATTCAAACCTCCTTGAAGGGCCGCTTTGAATGCTATAAAGCATTATCATTAATGTCGATCCCCCTCTGCCAGTAGCGGTCCTAGTTGTCACCGTGACTCACAATTCTTCTGTTTACTGACGACACCTCCTGAATATTGAACTGATTCATCACTTTATTCAGAGCAGATCCACGTCGCTTATGTTCCGCTCATCTTCCTAACAGGGGTCAAACAGCCACGATCCTCCTATAGCTTCCTCTGATTGGTCAAATAGATGCTACATGGAAGCGCCATACGGTCAAAGGTTGTTCAAACGAAATCGCATGTTGGTGAGACACTAATCGTGTCTCCCCGATGCGATTAGACCCTACAGCAGCATTCGACAAGACATACGATGGTCGGCAAGAGTTCATAGCAAGCCCAAAATTCATATCTACATCTGTAGTGGTTGTCACCAAGATTATCGGTAAGACCATTCGCATTCAGGAAGACCTCACGATGAGCCCTTAGGAGTCACACCGATATCGCCATTTCATTGCCTAGTAATCTGCATTCGGCAAGAGCTCCTTCATCGGTGAGACACCCATGTGTCGGTGAAACCTCTTACCGATGTTGAACTCTCTCAGCGAGCTTGCTTTATATCAGAAAGACCCCATCGGGTCGGTGAGACCTCATATCAAGCTAAAAACTTTCATCAAGACTTCTACTTGGTTGCTGAGACATCACGGTGAACTCTTTTCTTTCACCGAGAGCATACTTCATTTCAGGGAGACATCGCTTGGTCGGTGAGACCTCATAGCGAGGTGTTCATTTCTTAGTGAAGGCATTATGTTTTGGTGAGACATCATCGGTCACTGAGACATTACACTGAGGCCCACCTTTTCTCCCTATTGACATCTTTTTTCGTCGAGACCTTCCTTAGTCACCGAGACATCTCTTCGACACCAACTTGTGAACAACCTCTAGCGTGACATCCCACGTGATGAGATACATAAGAACTCATGGCAACCTGAATGTCCTAGCGACAAGTGCATTCAAATAGATAACACGCATTGCTAGTTGGCAAGACAACAGGAGGGTCTTGCCAACTTTCTGCTCTGATGAGTTTTATTCCAAAACTAACTAAGGCAAGGATTTCCAATAGACTTCCTTGTGAGGTAGTACTAGATAAGGACCTTCCCAATGAAATCCGAGCACCTGCACACTAGGCTCAACCTTTATGGGAGCCACATTTGATCCACGTGTGAATTTAAAACATAATTTCCCCTGATTGAGCCCATAGGTGAAAATTGGGTAACATTTCTGGCGACCTCAGCTAGATGTTTTCCTACTAAACATGGAAACCAATAGCCAAAACTTGTCCATTGGGCATGGAGTCATTAGAGAACCAAAACCACTTGAAAACATTGCAAATTGTTATAACTCAATAGAGCAGCAAGAGACACCCTTGAAATTTATGAAAACCCAACACAAAAGAAGCAAACTATCTAATTGTGCTCAAAAGCACTTAGGGAAAACAAAGATGCATTTAAAATGAAACTAGCCCACCCTATTCTAACCAGCAAAGAAGCTGGTCAAACGAACCCATTGACATGTTGGGTAAAATAACTACCTTTTCTAAAAAATTTACAATGTTTGCTACGTTGGAGAACAACTAAAAAGAATTGAAGGATGCATGACAATTCAACGGATAGCTACAAGATCTCTTGTAGAACATATTCAAGCTTACTCAACCTTTCATATGGAATGTAAACATTCTTGTTCTGAGGTGGAAAGGTAATTTGAGTGTGCTCCTCCTCAGTAGTACCCTCATGCTTGGGTGCAAGGAAGGTATCAATATCTTTGCTAGTCTCCATTTTGGCTAGATGCCTGATCAGGCATCCTTGTGAAAGAATAGCCTCCAAGCCAATCCTATTGGGTCTACTTTGATCAGCTGCATCCATAGTCATAACTCCATGATGATTGGAATGAGCTACCTTGTGTGATTCAAATGAAACTATGGCAGCTCTTTCCACTTGGTTATGCCACTCACACTCTCCGGATTTAGTTAATGATGGCTTGGCATCAAGCTTTGAGCAAAACTCCTCCACTATGCTTGAAAACATATCCTCTTCAAGTTCCTGATTAGCTTCCTCATGCGTGACATGTCCTACATCAATCTCATAACTTTCTCCTTGAACACTTAAAGGAGTACCTGTACCTTTCAAAACATGCTTTTGTTGATCATGCCCCTCTTCATGGATGTTTTCACAGGTACCAACCCTTTCACCTCTTAAGACCAGGCTACCCTCATCTTCCTCTTGATGAATGAACAACCTATCAAAGCGAACTTCATCTTCTGGTTGTCCAAGCTTTAACACTGGTGTTAGTTCAAGCAGGGTGTCTCTATCATCACCCACAAGACTAGGAAGTTCAACAAGCCAATCTATTATGAGCTCATCACTTTGCAGCTCAAAACAGGGCATTGAGGTAAGTTCAATCATGCATTGCTCGTCTTCACCTATAAATTGTGGAAGTTCATCAAATAAACAAATAGAAATTTGAACTTGAGCATCCTTTCCTTCTTCAACTGTCTTCTGTCCTACTTTCTGCCCCTCCTCCTGGTTGAGCTTTTCTTACTATAGTCGGTAACATGCTACAACTAACTGCATTGGATTTACTTTGCTGATCCTCTCCATGAGGAGTAAGTCATCTGAATCAATGGACCACTCTTGAGGGATGATGGACTAATCTTGTTTAGGTACTGCATTCTCTTGCATTGAATTGAATCCCTTAAAGCTTGGAATTTCAAACTGAGAAGACTTACTAGGGGATTCGAGAGGTTGACTTTTCCTAAAGTTGGCAAACTTGTACTTAGGAACCTCTTGTTTGGAAAATTTTAGCTTCATTTCTACATCTTTTGCAGCCAGCTGCTGGGTAAGGTTCTCTTCAAATTGCCTCTTTTTGGCCTGCCAATCCTCTTGACTTGTCTGAGCTTGGTAAGATTTTTTTCTTGTTTCCAATCAATCTCCTATTGTCCTTCAATCTCCCACATTTGTCTTTGAAAATCAGAGATTATGTCATCGATGCACATGTTGTTAACTCCTTGAGATTGGGCATGTGAACAAACATGTTGGTTGGCATTATGATGGTTTTGCTGAAACTATTGTTGGACATATATAGGTTGGTGCACAAACTGAGTAGGGGTGGGAGGGTGGCAAACTTGTGGGGAATATTGATAATCTCCTATAGCAAAGATACTTCGACTAAAAATAGTTGCATACTCATTTTGATATGGCTGATAAATGGGTATATGAGCAGAATTTTCATGAAATGAGGGATGACTAGTAGTTTCTGTAGACACATAAAAATGGCCTCAACTTGCAAACCATACTTTCTACGATGACCATGCTTCTCCCTCACATAATTCAATTATTTAATCGCATCCCAATGTCATAATTATTCCTCCGTGATTATTTAAATAAATAAAGTACATTTATTTATTCAAATACGTCACTAATTAGTTCTTATTCCCACTAATAATTAAATAAATTTATGATTACCAACATTACCATTTTTCTTTCTATTAAATAAATTTACTCATTTATCCCACTTTCCATCCCACCAAATAAATAATTAAAATAATTATAAATATTGTCTTTTGTCTCATTCCCATTTATGAATTAAACCATTATTTAATTCATAAGTCAACATTCCTCCATAAATGAAATAATTTATATTATTCCAACTACCTATTATTCTCCACCATTGATTTGATTATCTCCAATTAAATCCCAACCCTTCATTTCAAGGCTTGCCCTAACTTTGACCTAATGTTGCCCTAACCCTAATCCTCCTTATGAAATTGATTTTTGGCCTTTGATCTTAGGGCTTCACCAGCTTTTAATCCTGGCCGTCCATTCTCAATTTGGAATTCTTTAAAAGGCCCTCATTCAAGTCATTTTATACACACATAACAAGTTATTTTCAGCATGCTTGAGAGCTTTTGAGTGCTTGAGCATACACATTACTTCAATATTTTTCTTGTCTTTGGCATAGGTTATAGTTGCACTTCAATTCTGAGGGCAATTATACAAATTTTTAGCAAGATGGAGAAGGCCATTGGAGGTGAATCAATGGAGGCTTGAAGACTAGGTGATGTTGTTTCATTCTTTTTATGCTTCTTGTTTTCATTGTGCTCTATTGTTAATTAGGGATTTAATGGTTTTATGCTATTTACAAGTAAGCTAAAAATTTCTCCTTAATACATTTGGTGAACCTGACTCGTGTATATCATGCTGCATATTGCCTAATATAATTCTTTGATCAAACATTTGTTATGGACTATTAGCTTCATCTGCTTTCATCATATCACTCTCAGTGCATATAATAGATCCAATGGAATATACAATTTATCTCATGACATGTTTCATTTCTCTTTGTCTAGTAAGTAAAACTACAGGATTTTAGTCAAGATGCAAAAAGTGTCTTCCTTGTAAGGTTTTCAATAATATTGGCTTAAATCAATGAAGAATCACATCTATATGAATCTAATCACTCAAACATTTGAAGTAAATATTTCGAGTCTTTCATTTTGATGGTTTCCATTTCTTAATGTATTATTGTCATAAATCATTTTTTTAGCACTCTTAGACTCACACAGGTTTCAAGAACTCTATCAGTCGTTTACCCAATTGATGTGGCAATGTTTGGCCTTCATTAAGCCATGTCCCCTGCCCTTTGATTCCAACCATTTTAACTGTACATCTGAGGTTAATGGATTCAACGTTATGTTCTTGTTTCCCATTCTAGTGAAGTTTAATTCCTCCATAGACAGTGCAGTTGCCAGCGCCACCACGAAACACACTCCTCTCCTCTAGTCTGTACCCGCTTTGTTCATCACGTCAGGCTCCGTACTTTCAAGATAGGGATGAAGAAGTTCCAGTTTGAAAGCATCGGCCAAATAGTCGATAATGAGCTTTCCATCTGAAAATCAGTGGGCGGGATAACTAGGAAAAGTGAAGCCATCAGGCGGCCTGGTGGGCTGAAAAGCCTTATGCAGAAATGCTATGACTGCATTTCCTGTGTTGAAGAGCGATTCTCCGAACTGAAACAACGTTTTGAAGCATTGTTCTTTAGATGCTCCATCTGCGTATCCACCACTCATACATCGTTAGAAACAGTTTTGCATGGACTTTGCGCTGAGCAGATGTTTCTGTTCTAAGGCTTTCCTTCTATTGACATCAGTCTAGGTCACCTGACTCTATTCAAAGATCAAACCATAGACACTTTTCTAAATGAGCAATGGATGATAATATTTAGAGAAAACACGAGTCATGGTTCTCCAAGTAACGTATGCTCTCCACCGCAAGAAACTTTAGAAACTCACAAGATAGTTTTTACCAACTTGACACTCCCATGTGAGAAGATCTAGTCCAATCTAATAATCGATTCTTGATAAGAGTATGTAATAAAACCACTAATTTTAATGCCTTGCTCCATATGCAGCTTGTTGGTCAATTGACTTGCCCTCCCGTCCACATCTATCTATGACTTCCTTTAATATAACACACTTGCCTCTAGAGATGAGAATACTAGCACTGATTTCTGATGGATTTGATGAAAATAATAGCTGCAATTCATAATGACTATTTGACACATCTATTTTGATAAGACAGAGAATGATTCACTAGCATTTCACATCATTCCGCTGAATATTGTTGCAGACATCTATTGCCATGTTGAGCACATTGATTTTTCCACTGCCAAATTCCCATAGATCTGCGTTACAATGTGACATAAATCTTGAAGTGTTGCAAACGTAGATGCTAAAGTGTTTTTATGAATGGTCTTGACAGGTACCAAATTCATTAAATGCCATCGCCTTTGTAGAAAAATCGCTGGGAGCATTTACGGGCTATGCATGCTCATTATTGACTTTCACTCTCCAATTCGGTAATGACGGTGTCGGCTACTTTCAACAGTGCCCTTGGTTCGCTCCTCCAAATTCTCCTTCGCTGGCAATGATTTCACTTCTCCAATTCGACGAGCTGAAAGATGAAACGCCTCTTTGCTTTGCAGAAAAGATTGCGAGAAAGGCTTGCGAGAAAGGCTTTATTTAGCCAGCCTTAGTTTATTTAGCTTTATGCATTAACCGTTATTCCGTTCCATGTACATTTATTTAGACTTTTCTTTTCGTTAGTTAGATTAAATTACATTAGATTTTAATTTTCATTTACTTTTCAGATTTCTTTTTAGTTTTTATTTTAAATAAATTAGATTTTAATTTTTAGTTAGTTTTTAAATTTTTTAGATTCTAATTTAATTACATTAGATTTAGACTAGATTTTTTATTTTATTTTAATTTAATTATATTTTACTTAAGTTTTCAATTAGATTTAGATTAGCTTTCTTTAATTAAAGTTTAGAATGTTAATTTAGTTAGTTTAGATTGTTAATTAGAGTTTAGTTTTTATTTTAAATAAATAAATTTTAATTTTTAGTTAGTTTTTAAATCTTTTAGATTTTAATTTAATTACATGATGGTGACCAATTCTTGACTAATTAATTACATTTAGTTTAGATTGTTAATTAGAGTTTAGTTTTTATTTTAAATAAATTAGATTTTAATTTTTAGTTAGTTTTTAAATCTTTTAGATTTTAATTTAATTACATTAGATTTAGACTAGATTTTTTATTTTCAATTAATTTTTAAAATTTTAGTAGATTTAGATTAGATTTTAGATTTAATTAACCTTATATTTTTTATTTTTTTTTAATTTTTTAGATTTAGCTTAGATTAAATTTAAGATTTTTATATTTTTAGATTAATTAGATTTTTAGCCTAGCTTAATTTTTGTGTATTAGTTCAATTTATGTTATCTTGCTTCCTAATTTAACTTTGATTTTGTGACTAATTTTTGACATTTTTTATTCTAGGTTTGAATGTTCATGATTTGAGATTTGCAACGTCCACTTTCGCTTGTCAAAGATTGGAGACTCAAAACTACTAATCGTGTTTTGCAGGGCTCTCACTTCAATTTTGCTTTATCTTGAGTGCCTCTTTCACATAGAAGGATTAGTGGGCTTAAAAAGAACTTGCGTGCTTGAGTTGACATCATAAGCATTGGCTTAAAATACACAAAGTGTTTGATGTGTTTTCCTCACACTTCAATTTGGCTATTAAACTGAACAAATTCTTTCACCTTGTGTAACCTTCGATTCAATAATAGGAGTATCCTCTCCCCTTGCGCACTTGTGCGATCCTGGGTGCAACAGAAACTGTTATTGACTCTAGGAAATTGGGCCTTCCTTGGTGGGAAAAATTACTCACCCCAAGGTGACTCAGATCGGCAACAGAGCTCTTTGGCCTAGCTACCCCCGACCAGTATACAAATGTGAATCCTAACAGAAAGCCTAGGATTACGAGTGCGATGTGTCATATGCATAGTAGTACTCCCATAAACCCCCGCTGAGTGTAACTCCTTTAGGGCCGGAGTGCCACCTAATCGGTTATTAATCTCGCCCCATGTATGCCACCGAACAGGTTCCAAACCAAATACTTTGTGCAGTGTTTCAAAACCTTCATCCACTAAAGCACAACAATCCAGTCAGTTGTGAAGGCATCCACATCTTCACGCCTTTGTAGAGGTGATCAATGCGGGGCTCATGGGAGTTTTATGGCATTGTGTTTGGTCGGCCCTGAAGAGAGTAATCGTAGTGGGGGGAGCCCGTGCCTGCTTCTATTCCACATGCCAAGGATATGTGGCCGGGAAACCCAAGGAATCTATAGCGATATTGGCTCCGCCTAACCATAGGATTTGTGCTTGTCTTCTTTGTAGGTTGATTATACATTCCAAAATATCGTTTTCTAACCGCTTTCCTCGATTCCTGCCAAAGATATACAACACTCACCAATTCGAAACGTAAACAATCAACTTCTGACAATTCAAACTTTTCATCAAAACATCACAAAACTGAATTCGAGTCCAACAATTTTTCCTACTATCAAACATCTTTTCTCGAAGTCTTTGTCAAAAACCAGAACTGAAAATGCTCAAAATTTTCATCATTCAACCATTAGCTTGCATTTTTACCTTAGGTTCATCCTTGTTAATTTTAGTTGCATTCCCTAGGCTTCATAATCATCATTTCCTACATAGACTTGTCATTAGGTTTTCATCTTTGCAAACTTTGGATTAGTCCACCTCATCACACTTTGCAAAATCATTGCCTTCAAGAGTAGGTTATCTTGGGACTTAGTCAACAAATCTCATTTTCAGTCATTGTCCTTTTTGTGAGAATTTCCAACTCAACAGTCTAGTTAGGAAAACTCACTAGTCATTTTGACCTTGTCACTTAGTCCCTTTAACAAGTCCTTTGATAACCAAAATTAAGACATAGATTAAGCTTAGAGTGGTTAGGAAAACCTTTCTCCACATTGCATTCATCTTAGTCCATACTTTGCATATTTTATGCCTAAAAATCCAAAAAAATCCAAAAATAGTGTTCACCCTAGTCCTCATTTTGCACCTTAGCATTGTATTAGTCACTTTTTTAGTCAACATTATCATCTTAGTCCTCATTTTGCACCTAGTCAATTCTATCACCTTGCATTAATCAACATTGTCATCCTAGCCATCATTGTTGCCTTGACATTTGACATCTTTCTTTGGCAACTTTGTCATCTTGCATCAATCATTTCCTTAGGAAAACATCATAATCACCTTGAATTGTCATCCTTTATAAAAAAAAAACCAAAAACATAGACTAGTTGTCATAATCATCATCTTCATTTGAGCAATTCTCTTTTATGGTCGAAACTAGGCTTCAAAGAAAGAAAAGACAAATGGAAAACTTTGGACAAGACTTCAACACCAACATCCACACCAACACTTATGACATGAACCGAGACATGAATTTTAACGATCCATTCACCAACATGAACATACCATCTTCCATGAACCTGCCAACATCCTCTCGAAATCCATTCGAACCATTCATACAGAGAGACCACACTGGACAAGTATTAGCTGAAGATATAGAGGCTGCAGCCCAAAATCCTGACGTAGCTTCATTTGTAGAGGAATTGGTCTTGAACGATGCTGAGAGATACCTTGCTATGCTTTTAGACCAAGGGGTAAAATTACCAAGAGGCTTTGACATCAATGCCATAAGACCTTCATCTCCAGACAACACGACACAAAACTTGACACCTCAACAAAACACAAACAATGCCTCCAACAATAACATTGTGTTCACCACACAAATTGCTACAAGCACCATCAATGTTACATCTAGTGGCACCATAAGTCAAAACACCTCCAACTCAATCAATGCAACATCTATTGGAGGAACACCCACCATGCCACAAGCAATATCACAATCCATGCCTACAATGTCAATGACATCTTCACAAACAATTGGAACTACCCTTGGATTTACATCAATGGGGGCAAGTTCCTCAAACCCCATATTTGGAACTTCATCTATGACCATAGGGACATCATCATCAAATCCTTATGTTGGAACCTCATTCAACCCTTTTGGAGGAACTAAATGACATATTCTTATTAGAGGTCCCCAACCAAACGTTAACACATCATCACAATTAAACATCAATGCCTCACAAGGACAAAATACCAACATCCCACATGGAAAAATCCAAGGACAAAATACTACAATCCCGCATGGACAATTCCAAGGACAAAATACCAACATCCCACATGGACAATTCTCCCAATATGGACAAGGCACTCAAATGACGCAACAAATGAATACCTTTGGGCACCAAAATAGTCAAGGGTACCAGATCCCCTAAATATCGACAAATATGGCTGGATCACACATCCCCACATATTCATCACAGATCCACACACAACAACACATTCTTCATCAAAATTGGCAATACCAACAATCACCAAACCAAAACATATCATACATTTCACAACAACACATGTCACATTCAAACTTGCACATGCTATCACAATCAATGGGGACTCAGGGGATACCCATCACTCCCATGTGTGATGCGACCAATAATCCCATAATAGATGCCTTGACAGCCAGAGTGGCAGACCTCCAAAAATAGATGGAAAACATGCAAACATCCAACAAAATGCCACCAATGTCGTATGACCTATGTCCATATCCTTTTGACACAACTTTATACATGCCACCATTTCCTCCTGGATATGTGGCCCCAAACTTCACCAAATACAAGGGAAAGACAAATCCTATTGAACACATTCGAGAATTCACGACCAACTGTATGGACATTGCATATGAACACACTTACTTGATGAGACTCTTCTCCAAGAGTCTAACAGGAACCACACTCGAATGGTTCTCCACTTTGAAGGGGATAAAAACATGGAATGAACTTGTAGAAAAATTTGTGGAAAATTATGCCTATAACATTGACACAGACACCTCCATCACTAGCTTATGCACACTTACACAAGAAGACACTGGTGAAATGTTTATCCCATTTTTCCAACGATGGAGAGGCCTAGCAAGTCGCTGCCACATAGACATACCTAAAAAAGAGAAGGTTGACATGTTTGTACAAACACTCCTAGGCCCATTGAAAAATGGCTTGCGAGTTCATTGTTGTACAACCTTTGCAGACCTAGTCGAACGAGGCGTCCAACTTGAGAAAGCGCTCATTGCTGAGGGAAGATTAAAATACAGTCCTAAAAACATAAATGCAAGTCCACCCACTGACAAGAACAAATACTGGGTTAAGAATAAACATGTTACCAATGATGGCGTTGTAGATGCCAAGGCCGTCAATGCAATGGGTCCTGTGCTTACCCTTAAAGGGGCTCAACTGCAAAATACACAGATGACCACACAAACCCATGCTGCCAATGTTGTACAGCCAAATCAAAATAACCAAGGTAATTAGAATAACCAAAATCAAAGGCAGCCCCGACAATCCAGACAGTTCCCCAGGAGTCGCACATACACCCCCTTGGGTGAGCCCATTGAAGAAGTCCTCAAGAAACTCCTTCAAAATGGTGTCATAAGACTTGAGGACCCAAAACCATATGACCCAGGGCAGTTTAAACCATTTTGGTGGGACGACAATGCATTTTGTGATTATCATCGGGCAAAAGGACATAAAACCTCCTCCTGTCGACAACTGAAAAATCTAGTACAAGACCTTATCGAGAATCGTACCATTGAGATAGGTGGACCACAATTTGCATCTAATTCAGACCATACCATACACAAGAACCCACTACAGGACCATGGTTCTAGTAACCCTTCCACGTCAAAATCCAATAACAATAATCGAGCCAACCATGCCCATATTGCATATGACTATTCTGGGGGACCTATCATAAATCATATTAGAACAACTGTTGAACATGTCAACATAGTTACTATCAGAAACGCCCCTGAATGCAATGTCACTACTCGTGGGGGAAAAGTCACCATAGCTGGCCCTCCTCCCAGACAACCAAAGATAACAATCGCTGGCCCATCCACCCAACAATCGCAGTCTAATCCATTACCCAAACAATCCCAGCCTAAAGGAAATTTTAACCTCATTGACCAACTTGGGAAGACACCTGCACAAATTTCTATACTTGAGTTGCTACGTATTTCCCCAGCTCATAAGGCTATACTCGACAAAACATTACAAGAGTCTTCCATTCCCCAAGACATTGATGTCAAACAATTTGAGGCCATGGTGGGATATCTTACCGCTCCCCACCATATAACATTTTCAGACCAAGACTACTCATCGTCCAAATCCAATCATAATGATGCCCTTCACATTGAAGTTTTTATCCATAAGCATAAGTTCAGACGAGTGTTAGTAGATGGCGGAGTAGGACTAAACATATGCTCCTTAAAATTGGTTAAGGCCCTAGGCTTTTCTGATGCTTGTGTAGATGCTACAAAGAGCATTGTTATCAAGGCATATGATGATGAAGAACATTCCTCTCGGGGCGTAATTACACTTCCAATTCGTATTGGACCAGTCATTGTGGACACCACTTGTCAAGTCTTGGATCTAGAACTTCCATACAATATTTTACTTGGTCGACCTTGGATTCACGCCTTGAAAGTTGTCCCTTCCACGTATCACCAGTGTTTGAAGTTTCCCTTTGAAGGCACTGAGATTACCATATATGGAGACCCTGACCCATTTCAATATTGTACCAATTTGAGAGGTATCTCAGAGCACCAAGTGCCTATCAACAGTGAAGCTTCGACATCTTCATCCTCTAAATTCATTGACCCATCAACACTTGTGAAGCCTCCCACATCCACATCCACTACCACAACATCCACTTCTGCTTCTTCAGAAACCATGACCACCTCCATGACATCTACCACTTCATCCATCACCCCAAGCATCGACGCAAGTATTAAGATCCAGGACCAAGGGTGTGGAGAGTATAAGTTGAATACGGCCTATTGCATAATGAGGATGCCTAAGTCTCCCCAGGTCTACGGCAAGCCTTGCTTCATGTTAGAGTCAAAAGAAATTTTTAGAGTCCCTCCAAAAACAGTATTCATCAAGTGGGGTGAAATGAGTCAAGAGGACATTGACAACGTGCTATCTTGGATTTATAGAGAACCAGAGGATCCAACTCCCTTGCCAGTAAAAATGTATGGTAAAGGATATGACATGATAAAGGAAAAAGGCTACGATGGAATTAGTGGCCTCGGCAAGCACAAGACAGGAAGGCAACAACCTCTAGCACCTAAAGGAAGACCTAAACATCTTGGGTTAGGGTTAGGACCAGGAGAATCTGGTGATCATAGTACCAATGCACTTTCTAGCGAGAGAGTAAATGCTTCAGACTGTGTCGAGACAATTGAAGATCCCCTTTCTGAAACTGACTCCCACGAATGGGAATTTGGCTCCCAACGATCCCTAAGTGATTGTTGCCTTGATGACTTGTTCCTTGAACTTGGAGAGCCTACATTTGAAGAGAGATTCCGGAAATTGTTCAAGATTGACACGACACCAAACAACACCAAGTCCAGATCCTCTTCTACTCACATTGACCCTAATCTCGACGTACTCGTCTACCCTGCTAAACCTAATGACCATCATTCAGATTCATTTGAATTGCCACATGACACTACTGACCTTGACTCCACTCCCTTTGTTCCTTACTTTGCTGATGAGGGTGAATCAAGCGAGGCAGAGTACTGCATAGAATCCGATATAGAGCCCGACAATGACAATTTTATCTTTAACCTCTCTGAATCCGTCGACATGCTTTTTGCATCCTACCCACCATTCACCAGTACTGATGATGGTATTTCCTTAGTCTACCCACAACTAATCGATTGGGATCAACAAGGCCCGCCAGTTATGGACATATTTCAAAATGATGAGGCCATTGCAAAATTCATGGGATTGCGTGAGGGTATACCAAGTGGAGACCACAAGGCTGGATTTTCCATTGACCTAGATTGTGCCGCTTACTTTGGGGAGACTACTCCATCCTCTAGTCGCAAAATGAAAAATAAAAAATAAAGCAAAAAATGACACATCTTTAGGTGAAAACCAAAAGGCACCTTCTGATGATAAAAAAGTAAAAATAAAGGACATATCCGAAGGTGAAAACCTCTCTAAGGCACCTAAGGATGGAGGACTAGACTTTCTTCCCGTAACTCAGGAAAAATCAGCCATGCTCATAGAGGACACTATGGAAGTAAACATATCTACAACAGAAGATCCTAAGATGGTTCTCTTCGCGACATCTTTGACAGAGGAAGAGAAACCTGAGTTCCACAAATTCTTTTCAGAGCATAAGGTCAACTTTGCATGGTCTTATGCCGATATACCTAGGTTGGATCCAGAACTTGTCTTGCACCATTTGCCATTATTTCTAGATGCCAAGCCAGTGAAACAAAAGCTGCGAAAGATGCACCCATAGATCGCCTTGTTAGTGAAAATAGAATGTAAGAAATTGTTAGATGTGGGATTCATACGGTCCGTAGACTATGCCGAATGGATATCAAATCTTGTACCAGTCACAAAGCCAAACGGTCAAATCCGCATCTGCACAGATTTTCGGGACCTGAATAAAGCTTGTCCAAAGGATGACTTTCCCTTGCCAAACATCAATATCATAGTGGACCTTACAGCAGGATATGAGATGTTGTCCCTCATGGACAATTTTTTTGGTTATAATTAGATTTGTATTGCCCCTGAAGATCAACACAAAACAACCTTCATATGTCCTTGGGGCACATACTGTTGGAACGTCATGCCTTTTGGTCTTAAGAATGTAGGTGCCACATACCAGAGAGCCATGACGGCCCATATTCCATGACACTTGATGCACAATATAATGGAAGATTATGTGGAATGACCTTTTAGCGAATCTTTTGACATGAAAAGACCACTTAAAGAGGTGTTAAGGCAGAGGTACAGGAGACTAAGAGAAGAATACAAGGTCCGGCTTGAATCCAAAGAAATGTGTCTTTGGCGTGATATTAGGAAAACTTTTGGGGTACATTGTTTCTCGTAAAGGCATTAAGTTGATCCTGCCAAGGTAAAAGCCATATTAGACATGCCTCCTCCAAAAAGGATAAGTGAACTTAGGACATTGCAAGGCAAGTTACTATCTATCTGATGCTTCATAGCACAATTGGCAGACAAGTCTCATCCATTTCAGTATCTTCTACACAAAAGTATCCCTTTTGTGTGGATAGATAAATGTCAGGAGGCCTTCTAACAAATAAAATATTATTTACTATTGCCACCTATTTTAATGCCACTAATCAAAGGTAAACCTTTGATTCTATACATTTCTTAAACAACTTCAGCACTGGGGGCATTATTGGCACAAAACAACCATGAAGAAAAGGAAAGGGCCATATACTACATTAGTAGGACACTGGTCAGATATGAGCTAAATTACGCAACCATCGAACGTGCTTGCCTAGCAGTTGTCTTTGCTGCTCATAAATTAAGGAACTACATGCTGAATCAACAGACACACTTAGTGGCAAAGATTGATCCCACAAATATCTACTAAATTAAATGCGACGTGTGGTCGCTTTGGCCAAATGGGTAGCCGTCACTTGAGTAGGTATGATGTGTCAATATGTGAAGAAAGAAGATTGCTGGTAAAGGACAAGTGATAAGCGGACCAACTAAGCGGGCAGCACCTATCTGAGGGTGATCATCCGCACTAGTAGCGGACTTTTCCAGGATGAGTCAATGTCTTCATACCCGAACCTAAGTCACCTTGGAGGCTATATTTTGATGGATCTCATACTAATCATGGCTCGGGGGCAGGAATATTGTTTATCACCCCTCAAGGAGACTCCATCCCTAAGTCCTTTCGTATTGCTTTTCCATGTACAAATAATTTGGCAGAATATGAGGCACTTGTCACAGGATTCAGAATGGCCATCAAATGGAAAATTAGAACACTTCATGTCTATGGCGATTCTCAATTGGTCATTAACCAAGTCAATGATGACTATGACACTAAGGACGAGAAATTAATGCCTTACAAATGAATGGTTGACAGCTTTCAAACATATTTTCACATGGTGACTTTTGAGCAAGTTCCAAGAACACAAAATAAGGCAGCAGACGCAATGGCTACAATTGGCTCTCTTCTAGACATTCCTAGTAATGTGCCTCAATTTGAATTCTTGGTAGAACAACTTTTGGTTCCTACATATGACATACCAGAATCAGAGATGGTTTGCGAGCTTGTTGGTCCCAATTCTCCATGGTATCAAGACATTTATGACTACCTCAAGTCCCAAACCCTTCCCCCCAACCTATCCAATAACCAACAAAAGTCCTTTATCTGAAAAGCTGCCAGATACGCCATCCTTAGTGATACGCTTTACCGTCGTAGCTTTGATAACTCCCTTCTTCGATGTCTTGACATAGATGAAGCATGAACGACCTTGCGAGAGGTACATGAGGGTATATGCGGATCCCATTCAAGTGGTCCTACTTTAGCCAAAAAGATAACAAGACTTGGGTATTACTGGCCAACCATTGAGAAAGATGCACTTGAATTTGTTAGAATGTGTCGCCAATGTTAGATACACAATGACTTGATTCATGCACCAGCACAAGAACTTCGGCCAATTACTTCTCCTTGGCCCTTCACACAATGGGGACTCGACCTCGTGGGCAAGATCCATCCTACCTCGTCCAATGGCCACAAATTCATCATTACCGCCACTGAGTACTTTACTAAGTGGATCAAAGCCATCCCACTCACTTACATTACCGGAAAATAAATTTCCAAGTTTATCCTCAACTATATCATCTGTCGATATGGTATTCCACAATCCATCATCACAGATAACGGTCGTCCCTTCAAAAATCAGGATGTCTGTGAACTTTGTGAACGCTTCCATATCCGACACCACTTCTCCACGCCTTACTACCCACAAGGAAATGGTCAAGCTGAGGTGTCTAATAAAATGATCATCAAACTTCTTAAGAAGACCGTCAACGATGCTGGTCGTGATTGGCACATACAACTCAATCTTGCTTTGTGGGCATATCGCACTAGCATCCGTACTCCCATTGGAGCCACTCCATTCACCCTCGTCTTTGGAGCCGAAGCCATCTTGCCCATAGAGGTCAAAATTCCATCCCTACGAGTCTCTATGAAAGGTCTAATCACTGATGAAGAATATCGACAGTCACGATTGCATCAATTAGAAATGCTAGATGAACGCAGACATAATGCCTTGAACCACTTATAGGCATATCAAAATCGTCTTTGTAGAAGCTACAACAAAAGAGTGATGACTCAAAAATTTGACATTGGTGACTTGGTTCTCATGCAGAATCCTAAGAATCAGTCTGACAGAGAAAAACTAGGCAAGTTTGAGCCTAATTGGCTGGGTCCATACATCATCACCACGTCATTTGGTTCTGGCGCATATCAGTTGGCTACTCCAGATGGTGAACAATTAATAGAGCCAATCAACAGTTTGCATTTACACAAGTTTTATACATAGCATCAGAAAGTCTAGCTGACAACCATTAAAAATACAAAAAAATGGAAAATACAAAATATGTTATCCCGCCGGATGAAAGCAGCCAGCGGGCTCTGGTGCACCCAAAAGGAAAAAAATTGACAAAGTAAAGAGAGAAATAAATTCATCAATGGTGACGAAGGCACAGTGGCAGGGCGCTTTGGATAAATTACCATGGTAGAAACTGGCAAAATAGGCGCATGTATGCGATTAGGCTGGCTGGCATCTGCTATCCTCTATCCTTAGAGTCGCAAACCGACAAAGTTTGTCGCCCAACATTTCACCCGACATCGGCGGCATTTCTTTCCGCCGGGCGGGTGATTGACGCAGAGTCTTACACGCACCTTCTCGTTCATGCAGGTGTATTCTTTCCATCAAGCTGACTGGGGGCGTATTTTATCCTTAGAGGATTGCGATTAGGTATTTGCACATGGTCTTGACAATCAGAAAAGTCACAAGAAAAATCATAAAAATCATAAAAGTCACAGAAAAAATCATAAAAGAAATCATAAAAAGTCACAAGAAAAAATCATAAAAATCATAAAAAGTCCTAAAAAAAAATCATAAACATCATAAAAAGTCCTGAAAAAATTCTAAAAATCATAAAAAGTCCTGAAAAAGACCAAAAAATTGAAAAATGTCTTGAAGAAAGCACAAAAACATCCAAAAACAGAGTCAAAGTTAGTCATGTCAGTCATGTTATTCTTTGTCAATAGTCAAACTACATGGTCTCTGCGCATTTGCTACGTAGGCAAGGCCATCAGTCGATGTGCCCCCGAGGCCCCCTAGGTTCAGTCCCTTAGGGTTTGTCAGGTCAAGTCAAAACATGTCAATTCATCTTCAATTTGTTTGTCTGTTCTAGTCGAACTACGAGGTCTCTGAGTGCACGACGTAGGCAAGGCCATCTGTCGATGAGCCCCCGAGGCCATCTAGGTTAGTCCTTTAGGGTTTTTCATTTTTGTCAAATAAGTCAGACATAGTCACACTCAGAAACAAGACAGTCATTTGAACGTCAACATTCAAATCGCGAACCAACAAACAACATAGCCCAGTCAGTCATGAAGCCAAACATCCGTCAAATTGCCAACACAATGTCAACCTAGTCACTTTATGGTCCCCTTCAAGATGTGTCCTTCTTGGAATTGGATCCCGTCAAAATGTCATTTGCCTTTTCAGGATGTGTCTTTCCTGACAACAAGCTTCATCACCTAGTCATTGGCCTTTTCAGGATGTGTCCTTCCTGATGACAGGCTTTGTCACATAGTCATTGGCCTTTTTAGGATGTGTCCTTCCTAACGACATGCATTGTCACACTGTCAAAGCTGTTAGACTATCAAATCGTCAAACTATCAAATTGTCACGCAATCAACCTTCGACAAACAAATCTTGGCAAACATATTGAATGGCTGTTGATTTTGCTGGTCTATTTTGTTTTATCTCTTGGTCATGTTACTAGCTACCTCGAGGATGTCCCATGAAGGATTTAGAGGTGCAATGATGTCTCATGGCCTAATTTGTCTTGATTACTGTCTTTGGTGTGTCTTATGAAAGGAGCCACTTAGCCTTTAGTATGAGTTAGGACTTCATATGCATGCATTTCTCTGTTTTTACTTAGAGTGGACATATGCGCACCTTGGTCTATGTCCTTATCATGGTGTTTGTTGGCATTTGTCATTTCTTGCCCAATGGTAGTTAAGCCACTGGCCCCTACTTGAGAATTAATTTATTTGGCAAAGTGTTAGAGTATTCTTTTTCATCATCACATCCATGGGCTTCCACACTAACATTTCTTCTATTCAGCCATCTTCATGAATGCCTCTCGGCTCCATTTCGAGGCACACTTTCGTGTTCTTTGAACACCACTTTATCCTCGGGGGCCTTCACAACCTTCCTCATCATCCTTCCTACTACACTCCACTTTCAAGCAGGCATATTTTTACTACTTGTTCTTTGACACAG
Source organism: Sequoia sempervirens (assembly GCA_007258455.2). Classification (NCBI taxonomy): domain Eukaryota; kingdom Viridiplantae; phylum Streptophyta; class Pinopsida; order Cupressales; family Cupressaceae; genus Sequoia; species Sequoia sempervirens. The sequence continues at coordinate 1,185,990,040 of VDFB02271358.1, forward strand.
TCGATGCATTTGCATCATGTCAAGAGGGGCAAAATGTAGACACATAAAATGGCCTCGCCCGCCCCGCAGAGCCTTCCATATTTCATCCCCGATGACCATGGCTACTTACCTCCACGCATAATTCAATTTATTTAATGGTCAGCCATGGTATTCCTCCATGATCATTTAAATAAATAAATTGCATTTATTTATTTAGATACGTCACTAATTAGTCCTTATGCCTTCTAATAATTCTCCATTTAACCATTTATCCTTCAATCAAATAAATTTATTTATTTATCCCACTTTCCATCTCACCAAATAAAATAATTAAAATGATTATTTGTTCTCTTTTGTCTCATTCCCATTTATGAATTAAATCATTATTTAATTCATAAGTCAACATTCCTCCATAAATTAAATAATTTCTATTATGCCAACTACCTATTTTTCTCCACCATTGATTTGATTATCTCCAATTAAATCTCAACCCTTCATTTCAAGGCTTGCCCTAACTTTGACCTAATGTTGCCCTAACCCTAATCATCCTTATCACATTGAATCCTAGCCGTTGATCTTAGGGCTTCACCAACTTTTAATCTTGTCCATCCATTCACCATTTGGAATTCTTTAAAAGGCCCTCTCTCAAGTCATTTTAGGACACACACACAACAAGTTATTTTCAGCATGCTTGAGAGCTTTTGAGTGCTTGAGCATACACACTACTTCAATATTTTGCTTGGATTTGTCATAGGTTATAGTTGCACTTCAAATTTGAGGGCAATTATATCATTTTCAGCAAGATGGAGAAGACCAATGGAGGTGAATCAATGGAGGCTTGAAGATTAGGTGAATTTGTTTCATACTCTCATGTTTCTTGCTTTCATTGTTCTCCATTGTTATTAGGGATTTAATGGTTTTATGCTATTTGCAATCTAACTTGGAAATTTCTCTAATTACAGATACCACTGATGAAGAGAAAATTCACATAACCCTCACACAATTATTCAACACTAGCAACAACAAACAAGATGTAAAATTTTGCAACATAATTAATCTTCTCTATTTAACTTGCAACAAAGTTTCTCAACTTCAATAAAATTTGATTACACAATTTTGTGCAACCATACAAGATGAAATAAATCAATAAAAAACATATTAGAATTTTCTATGAGACAAAAATACAACCTCAAAAATCAAGCTACAAATTTTCTTCTTCAAATCATCTCCATGCACTATGAAACTAGCCCTCTAATTTACAATCTTCAATCACCAACTTGTTGATCTTCAACCATGGATTTCATAATTCATTTTTTGTTGTAACACTCTCTCTCAAATTTGCAAAATCATGGCTTCTACCTTCTTTCTTCAAAAATTCATTCTTTGGAAGCATTGGCTTCAATCTATTAGCAACAACTCCCAAAAATGACCAAAATGAAGTATATAAATTAACTCCTTCACACCTTTCCTATAACTCCCAATTTTCTATCCTTGGAAAATGGAAAATATGCTTTCAAAAATGTATTTAAAATCATTAAATGCTAAAAAGATATATTTTGTAACCTCCATCCACGATTGGCCAATAAAAACAACTACTGCCTCACAAATAAGAGCCTTGGAATAGAAAAAGCCAAACCACTTGCTCTTGGGCATCCAAATTCTTCATGCAAAAGTTAAGGAACATTAAATTAGCTATCACAACTTGTAACTCCCCAAATCCCATGCCCAAAAAGGTATATTTAAAAATTTTACTTTAAAAAAGCCACAAAATCAGCCCAAATCACCATAAAACTGCAACATAATAACTTGGCCAAATATTTGTCAAATATTTTAGGCCTTATTACAAACATTTATTCACCTACAACATTTACAACTAAACTAAAGCAAAAAAATTAAAGTAAATATATTTTTGGTTGACGCAAGATTGCCCTTACACCATGGATGCTCCTGCATCAGATTTGCATTAAAGGAAGGTTGTTTCTGCACTCTGCTTTCTTTTCACAAACATGTTTTCCCTTTAGCACCAATGCTCTATGTTTTGGTTGTAGAAGGTTTTGGCTACTTTTTAACTAATGCTATCTCTCAACAAATAGTCAAGGTTGTTTCTCTTACTAACTCTTCTTTCCAACTTGTTAAGTGTCATTTTATTGATGATTCCCTCCTCCCTCTTTTTGAGGAAATATATAATGTTAATAATGATTTGTAATTCCTTAACACCTTTTATCTTGCTTCTAGCTTTGGCATCCGACAACACAAAACTCAATGTCATTAGCAAAATTTTCACTCTAGGCCATTATGGCTTGAAAGTTATGGTTGAAAATGGGTAAATCATGTAGAAATCTTTCACTTTCTTGACATTCATTTTTCTTTCCAATCTCCCTTTGCTACCTTGTGGCAAGCCATTCTTTCTTGAATTGAAATGAAGTTGCATTGTTGGATTGCCAAAACCCTTTCTCTTATTGAGTTATTTCAAATTTGTTCTGAATTGCTCATTGACACCTGTGTCTACTATTCATCTTGGTGGGCCCCCTTTAAAACATCTTACCTAAAGCAAGAGTAACTCCTCAAGGACTTCCTTTGGGCCTTGAAGTAGCCTAGACAATACTTTCATGGAGTTGTTGAGGAATTATGTTGCCTACCACAAGACTTTGGTGGCCTTGACCTTATTGATACTTATAGATAGTGGTTGGGTTTGTTTGTCAAATGGATCATCTATGTCTCGGAGGAATAGAAAGCTTGAAACGATCTTCTATATCATTGCATAGTTTTAAGTACTCTCTCTACTTATAGTATATGGCATGGTCTAGGCTCTCAAAAAATTATCATCATATGTTGGAACCAATGCAAATACAAGGCATCTTTTTTGCCAAGAACATCTAGCATGCTTGTAAGGGTATTAAGTCATGATTCATTTACCATGCTAATATAGTCATGACAGCTTAAATACTGATTCTCTTTATTTTTTATTTTTGTTAACAACATTAACTTCTTGCAATATAATAAAACCGACCTTTTATCTGAACTATGTATTCTATTCTTTATAGAAAAACTATTCAATAATTAATTTGGTGAACGTGTAACCAACGGTCGATACCGCGGCATGAAACCTCCGGTACAATGCGCCGGGCATGTGTTAAATCAAAACAAAACAAGAGGCGGCAAATGCTACGTACACTTCATACAAATCTTGAAAATTTAATACCCACAACGCCTTTTCCCGATTCACTGAACCCCCATCTTTCGGATTCAACGTGGGAATGAAGAAAAGAAAACGAATTATAGTCAAAAGAAACGTCTCAAGTTGAAAGCAATTTGAGGAATCCGACGGCCTGCAAACGTGGAAAATCACACGTTTCCTCTTCGCGTGACAGTGAAATGAGATGATCGATTCATTCATTCATTCTTTTATCAAATGCATTCTCCGACTTTAAATGTACTTGATTGTTGTATCCATTAAGTAGCCTAGTCGGTTTGGATCCCGGGTATTCTCGCTTTTGAAAATTTTGTCCAGTCAAACAGTTTTTTATAGCTTTCACAAAAGTTGTGCAAAATTCCAAACGCGTAAGGCGCAGAGAGCATTCCACAGAGCTCGGATGCATGTCCAATATATTTTTGAAAAGGAAATTTGCGATTTCTAATGCGACCCAGTTACGAAATTTGCGGGACGTACAGAGACAGTGACAGGTCCCCGAAACCAGGAATCAAATCCATCAGAGGAAAAGCTATACTACCTAACATATCTAGCATGTAACGCACTTTGCGAATATACGAAGTTACCCAGCGAGGAAGGTTTAAACTATATTTGGCATTTCTTGCAGCCGCGCCGATTAACGTGCTCCGAGGATGCCGGCGGGAAAAGATGCGAGGCAATGGTGAGAAGTACGGGGTATTTGGAGGATGTCTAATCACGGTGGAATCTGTGGGGCAATGGGGGCCTACCAGTACTAGCGTCTGCCACAAGCCCGCCGTCCGAATCTTTAAATTCCATGTTCAAGTTCGCTGTTTCCGCAAACAAGGAATAAACAATGGCGTGTGCCTTCTGCGGCGGGGTCCCGCTGCTTGTCACTCTCCCGACTCTCAACTTTACTTTTTCTCTAAAAAAATATTAAGTCTGCGATTATAGTTGGAAGGTTCAACAACCCTGACACTTTCCCAATGTATTCTGATAAGTTCGTCATGGATAAAAAGCTTTGCATTTTACTTCTAGTTAGCCCGGTTCAAATTATTACGCTCCCATTTCACGAAAATTTAATGTTAGTGCCGTGTCCTCTTGTTCTACCAATCAGTCCCTTTGTTTTCTTCCGTTCCTCGAAAATAGGCATCACCTTCGATTTAGTAAACAGGCATGGTACAGAAATTTACAACTTAGCACTTGATACCCCTGGAAATTAGGGCAGAGGATTTACTAGTTGAGCATTTTAATTTAGAGTCTATTGATTTCAATTTTTTTTTTAGCACGATTTATTTGATACCATATGATTAGTTGCTTTTTAGATCTAAATAATAAATCATTCAATTATGAGTATTCATGATGGACACTAACAACGTCAAGATCAAAACTACTAGTGTTGTATTGTTAAAAATATTGAACATTAAATCAACAACTATTGGGGGAGAGGACTGGGTAGTTGAGCACCCGAACTTTGGGCTTCTCAAAATTTTATGTGGAAATTTCAAATCACTCCCAATTTTTTACAGCAGCTTACTTGGCAAGTCCCTTGCTTATAACTAAGGTTTTAGGGCCACATCATCAAATATGATGCCACATTAACATGTTTTTGTTGAGGTGTTCAAAAGGCCCAAAAAAATGCGATTGATAGTTGTGTACTAAGTCATGGAAACTAAAGGGGGCGGGGGGCCTAGCTTGATTGACTAAAGCATCCTATTGTAGGCAAGAGGTCATGAGGTCTAGTCTCCCCCCAAACCCGTGGTATTGGAGGGCGTGTACGCACTACAGTTTATAGGGGGACGAGTAAATATTTAACATTTACTCTAAAATAAAACATTAAAGATCGTAAATTTAAGGTTCTCCTAGTTATTATCCATGCATGCACCATGAAATAAACTAAATCAAAATAAACCACTCTATACTTCACCAAATTGTTTCACAGCTAGGCATAAAATGATACAAGAATTTTAAAGAAACGTGAGACCATTTGCCCCCAGATAGTGTCAATGTGCACCCAAATCCGGTGCAACACATAGGCTTGTCCGATATTAACAAACAATCGGCGACGTAGGATTTCATGTAAGGAAATAGCTTCAAATTGACTTTGATATTAATAAACTTCAAATGAAGCATACAAGTTTTTATGCTGAAATGGTACATAAAACAAGGAAAATAAATAAAACAAATTCCTCGAAAATAGGTATCACCTTTGATTTAGTAACAGTTATGATAACACAAATTTACAATTCAAGAATTTGATACCCTTGAAAATTAGTGTAGAGGACTTACTAATTGAGCATTTTAATTTGGAGTCTAGCGATTTTAATTTTTTTTAAATTAAAGTTTCAGATCTATTTTATCAAATATGATGTCATCTTAGTATAGTTTTTTGTTGAAGTGTTTAGAAAGACCTCCAAAATAAAGTAGATTAGAATTTGTGCATTAAGTCATATTTTTTTGGTACGCTAAGATAACATTACATGATTTGTTGCTTTTTAGATTTAAATAATACATTTCATTTAATTATGAATACTTATAATCCACGTTCACAACTTCAAAATGACAACTACTAATATTGTAGTGTTAAAAACATTAGACTTTAAATCAACAAATGCTATCAAAACATGTTCAATGATAAATCCTTTTAGACTTCACTCACCATTTGAATTTATGCTTCTTAATCAAAAGTTAAATTAAATTGTAAATAGGGGAAAACCTCCAATTGTCGTTCATGATCCAATTGATGTTTACTCCTTGTTCACCTGATCCCCCAATAACCATTTACATTTTAGTCATTACATAAATTATGCCAATAAAAAATTACAAATTACACCAATATATGTTCACTACTGAATGTGTAGTTGACCAAAAAAAATAAAACACATTGAAAACTATTGAAAACGCATTTTTAACTATTGAAAACACCTTAAATTTTTGTGGTTTTTTATTGGTTGCCTAAATGAACAGGGACTGGTGAAGTGGTAAAGATGTAGGGGGCAGAGGTTTAAAAACACCCTTTTTGAGCACCTTTCGCTTTACGGGTTCTACAAGGCGCATTTTAAATACCAGAAGCCAAATTTTTCTTTTTAAGGTCCTAACTCGCTTACGAAGAAGCCCAAAAAAAAAATTGAAATTAGACCTATTTTACACTCTGCACGAATGCGCGAAGTTAGCCTTGACGGCTACTGGTACGTTTCCCCTAGTAAGTGGGGGGAATAAATGTTGAAGAATTGTGGAGTCCATGTAATGGCTTCTCTTCAATCGATGAAATTTATTTCACAAAACGATTTTAAAATGGAAAAACGTGAGATTGAATGAATGAATGCTTTTAATTACGTCCACGAGACCAGCTGGCCTATGGGACCCCAAAACAGAACTGAAACCACAAATTGATACAAACCGAGCACCCGCCGACCTCACCGAGTACTTATGTTTCCCTTTAACTCTTTACTAATTTTGTTTCTTCTGCTGTGTATTTTGATCAAGTAACCTGCCGTTTCAACGATCTTTTCCTCTTCGAACAAATCCTCTAACGATTTGACTTTAAACAGATCCAAGTAACTGCACCTAATGTCCTCGTACGCTTTACACTGCATGATGTAATGCCATTCTGTTTCCACCAAACCCGAAGAGCAGAAACAACAAATCCTATCAGCCCATGCCTCCTTGGGTGTTGTCCATCTCCCCGTTTCACATCTCAAACGATGAGAGCTAGTTCTCAGCTGGGCTATCAACATTTTAGCCTTCCACTCTATATCTGCCCCCACGTAATACTTTTGCCCGTGATCACAAGTGTGGTTAAAGTGCAAAACATAATATTCCCTTTTTCTACTAAGTTGTTTTGACCACAAGATTTGTTTGGCTTTCTCCTTCACAAACCTTTTAATTTCTACATTGGTGTTTGGACACTCTTGCATGCTTATCCCCCATTTTTCCATCCACTTGGTATTTTGCCTCATCCACGTGCTCTTCCTTCTAGTTAAGTTTTCTTCCACCACAATTTTGGGCCACCGGTGTTCCCCCATATTCTCAATTCTCTTCAAATAACCTAATAAACGGATTAATGCTGCCATTTCCATTGGGAAAGCCCCCGCTTCAGCTAGGACAATCTCATACGGGACTGTACTTTTTATTTTAAAACTGCTGGTGATTAGGTGCTTTTGTAATCTTTCTATTTGCCTCCATTTTAGAGCTGAAGTGTTGCAGCCCCAAACTTCACAGCCGTATAATACTACTGGAGTGACAAGCAGCCCAAATAATTTCTTCTTTGTTTTCCAGTCCCATAGCTCAGCTGATCTGCATCTATTTTGAAGCAAGTATAGGGCTTTCCAGCCCCCTTGAATCCTTTTTGCCCTACAAGTCTCCCAACTGAGATTGCTGCAAAAATCGAGACCCAAATATTTGTATTCATTTACCACTTGCAAAGAGCTTCCCTCAAATATAAAGTTCAATTGTTTCTTAGCTCTTTTCAGCGTAAAAATCATGACCTTGGTTTTGCTGATGTTCACTTGCATCCCTACATCCCGACAAAACAACTCTAAGGCTTTTAGATGTTCTTGAAGACCATTCTCTGAATTTGCCATTAAGGTAAGATCATCTGCGTATAGCAGCAATTTAACCACATAAGTGGCTAAGAACACTCCATCGCCCCCCCTCTTGTCTAACCATTCTTCTAACTTGTCTATGTACAGCCCAAATAAAGTGGGAGATAAGCGGGTTTTGTTGATTGTGAGAGAGATTGTCTTTTACGGAAAGTGAATTCCATGCGTGGGTTGGTAGGGAAAATAAGCGGCATGAAGTCGGAAGCATCCAATCAAAGCTACAAGTGGAAGCATCGTGCTTGAGGGGGAACTCAAATCCAACACAACATCATTAGTGCAAAGCACCATCAACCCAGATACACGGCCACAATCATTTCGTGTCTCATATGCTTTCGAAGAGCCTTCAACGTGGACCGCCGATATGCTCCAGTACATTTCTCGTGCTCTGTAATATACCAAATAAATCAACATGCGGGGAATAACGACAAACAAGGCTCTACATCACATATATTCTTCTGCGATTACCATCCTCTCTTCACATCTCGTACCAGTTTAGAAAGGTAATTGAAAGGCCATCCATGCCCGATCTAGCTACTCAAATTCATTTATGCCCAAACTAGTCAACTCCTGTATATCCTGTTCATGGTTATGTTGTTTTTGATTCTGCTAATAATCCAGGTAGAGTGAAGGTGAAGCAACGACAATGAGCTGCAATGGCTGCCGAGTGTTGCGAAAAGGGTGCAGTGAGTCGTGCGTCCTGAGGCCATGCCTTGAATGGATCAACACGGCACAATCTCAGGCAAATGCCACTGCTTTCCTCGCCAAGTTCTACGGCCGCACGGGCCTAATCAACCTCATTAGCAACGGCCCTCCATGTTCAAGGCCTGGTTAGTATGAATCATCATCTGTTATCTTTCTTATTGCCCAAGATTTTCTTTCATCACATGGTAGAACTAGAACTAGAAAAGAAACAATGGCTTAGATTCTGTGTGGTGGTCTGTGCAGCTTTATTCAGGTCTCTCCTTTATGAAGCCTGTGGGAGGATCGTGAGTCCCATCTATGGATCAGTGGGTCTCCTTTGGTCTGGCAACTGGGCACTATGCCAGGCAGCAGTGGACAGTGTCCTGCAGGGAAATAATCCACTCAGTACTTGTGATGAGCGAAACGAGGAGCACCAAATAATGCAAGGGAGAGCGATGCACAGCACAACCAGCGGGGTGCACAAAGTGAAGGCCAGCTGTAAATTTAAGTGTGTTAATCCTCGCAGAAAACCCAAATCAAAAGAAACCCGATTTCTTAATCACATTCAGAGTTCAAGTGGCAGAGTGGAAAGCGGGGGTATTGATATAATGAAAATGCTCCATGGCAAAGATGTATTTAGCAGTGCCAAAGAGAGATGCTCTTCCTCATCTATGGCGTCACGAAAACCAGATGATTTGGGTGGTGAGATGAATTATAATACTTTTCAGTCCTTCAACCCTAAAGTTGAAGCTTTGTATGCGCAGAATAGTGACGTTAAGGTGGAGCTGGAGCTGGAACTCACACTCGGAGCCCAAGGAACCACTTTTCCTCACAAATTTGTGGACTAAATACAGAATATGTTTCTCCTTCTGCCTTAGTTGCATTCTTTAGGTACGTAAGATATTTTTGTAGTATAGGAGATCGAGGATGGAGGGAGGAGCATACCTTACCAAAGTTAACATTGTACTGCACAGCGCTTCAACTGTTCGAATCTGGAAACAAAGAAACTATCGGAGCTTTCCGAGAAAAAGGGGCCGAGATTCTAGGGTTTGCAGTACCTAGCGATCGATATTGTAAATCGGCCATGGCCAAAACATTTGAGATTCGTCACTCGTTTACGAATCACAATAAATTTTAATGATTAAAGCATCAAATTTTGTGTTTTCATAAAAAAATAGATTTACATATTATCGCACAAGTAATTTATATGCTATGGATGAAAGTGTATTACATCTAATTTAAATTGAGGAAAATTTAAAGAATTAATTTATTGTGTAGTTTTAGAAGAGAAATAATTGTTTAAATATCACATAGTTTAAAAAGAAACAATCGATCAGCAATTGGAATTTAAGAAACAAGTTAATTTTAATAGATCGAATAATATCTTAATCAATTAATTTTGAGAAATTTTGACTCTTCTCAATAGATTTCCAACCACTAAGAGTAATAAATTAATTAGGATCTTGAACATATTGAGAAGACCATGTTTGAAAAACCAAATGAGAAGTGGTCACACTAGTTAAAACATGTGTTGTAGGAGGACAACTCAAGCAATCTACAATATTGTTGGTGCTCCCCTTCTTACACTTGATAACTAGATGAAACTATTGTAAATAAAAAGCCCACTTCATATTGCTAGCTTCTTTAATTTTGTTACAAGATTAAGGAGATTGTAGAAGTAAGTGATTAGTATGGACAACTATTTATTTTCCAAAAGCTAATGTCTCTAGTACTTGATGGTTTAGACCAATGCATATAATTTTTTATCATATGTAGAGTAGTTTTGTATAGCAGTAGATAAATTTTCTCAATGGTAGGCCACAATATGATCATTTTACAAATAGCTCCAAGTGCATACTATGAAGCATTTGTCTCAATCTCAAAAGGTTGTGAGAGATCTAGTAGAACAAGAAAGGGTGCCAAACATAATTTTCTTTCTTAA
>VDFB02271358.1:1186000511-1186322690 GCA_007258455.2 Sequoia sempervirens
ACATCACTGATCAATCTGTATTTCCTCCATAACATTATCATTTATCCTTGAATCAAATAAACTTATTTATTTAGCCCACTTTCCATCCCACCAAATAAATAATTAAAATAATTATAAATATCAAGTCTTTTGTCCCATTCCCATTTATGAATTAAACCATTATTTAATTCATAAGTCAACATTCCTCCATAAATTACATCATTTCTAATATTCCAACTACCTATTTTTCTCCACCATTGATTTGATTGTCTCCAATTAAATCCCAACCCTTCATTTCAAGGCTTGCCCTAACTTTGACCTAATGTTGCCCTAACCCTAATCCTCCTTATGACATTGATTCTTGGCCTTTGATCTTAGGGCTTCACCAACTTTTAATCATGGCCGTCCATTCTCAATTTGGAATTCTTTAAAAGGCCTTCTCTCAAGTCATTTTAGACACACAAGTTATTTTCAGCATGCTTGAGAGCTTTTGAACACTTGAGCATACATATTACTTCAATATTTTGCTTGTCTAAGGCATAGGTTATAGTTCCACTTCAATTCTAAGGGCAATTATACAAATTTTCAGCAAGATGGAGAAGGCCAATGGAGGTTAACCAATGGAGGCTTGAAGACTAGGTGATGTTGTTTCATCTTATTTTGCTTCTTGTTTTCATTGTGCTCTATTGTTAATTAAGGATTTAATGGTTTTATGCTATTTACAAGTAAGCTGAAAATTTCTCCTTAATACATTTGGTGAACCTAACTCGTGTATATCATGCTGCATATTTCCTAATATAATTCTTTGATCAAACATTTGTTATGGACTATTAGCTTCATCTGCTTTTATCATATCACTCTCAGTGCATATAATAGATCCAATGGAATATACAATTTATCTCATGACATGTTTCGTTTCTCTTTGTCTGGTAAGTAAAACTACAGGATTTTAGTCAAGATGCAAAAAGTGTCTTCTTTGTAAGGTTTTCAATAATACTGGCTTGAATCAATGAAGAATCACAGCTATATGAATCTAATCACTCAAACATTTGAAGTAAATATTTCGAGTCTTTCATTTTGATGGTTTCCATTTCTTAATGTATTGTTGTCATAAATCATTTTTTTTAGCACTCTTAGACTCACATAGGTTTCAAGAACCCAATCAGTCGTTTAACAATTCATGTGGCGATGTTTGGCCTTCATGAAGCCACGTCCAATGCCCTTTGATGATTGATTTCTCCCATAGGCATTCATTCTCTGTTTATAGCTCTTCGACATAAAGCCACATCGTTAGAAACAGTTTTGCATGGACTTTGGGCTGAGCAGATGTTTCTGTTCTAAGGCTTTCCTTCTATTGACATCAGTCTAAGTCACCCTACTCTATTCAAAGATCAAACCATAGACACTTTTCTAAATGAGCAATGGACGATAATCTTTAGAGAAAACACGAGTCATGGTTCTCCAGGTAACATATGCTCTCCAACGCAAGAAACTTTAGAAACTCACAAGATAGTTTTGAAGCGCATAAGTCAACCAACTTGACACTCCCATGTGAGAAGATCTAGTCCAATCTAATCATCAATTCTTGATAAGAATATGTAATAAAACCACTGCTTTTAATGCCTTGCTCCATATGCAGCTTGTTGGTCAATTGACTTGCCTTCCCATCCACATCTATCTATGACTTCCTTTAATATAACGCACCTGCCTCTCATAGAGATGAGAATAATAGCACTGATTTCTGATGGATTTGATGAAAATAATAGCTACAAGTTCGTAATGACTATTTGACACATTTATTTTGATAAGACAGAGACTGATTCACTCACATTTCACATCATTCAGCCAAATTTTGCTGCAGACATTTATTGCCGTGTTGAGCACATTGATTTTCCCACTGCCAAATTCCCATAGATCTGCATTACAACGTGACATAAATCTTGAAGTGTTGCAAACGTAGACGCTAAAGTGTTTTGATGAATGCTTTTGACAGGTGCCAAATTCATTAAATGCCATCGCCTTCGTAGAAAAATCGCTGGGAGCATTTACGGGCTACGCATGCTCATTATTGACTTTCACTCTCCAATTCGGCAATGACGATGTCAGCTGCTTTCAACAGTGCCCTTGGTTCACTCCTCCAAATTCTCCTTCACTGGCGATGATTTCACTTCTCCAATTCGACGAGCTGAAAGATGAAATGCCTCTTCGCTTTGCGAGAAAGGCTTTATTTAGCCCGCCTTAGTTTATTTAGCTTTATGCATTTACCTTTATTCTGTTCCATGTACATTTATTTAGACTTTTCTTTTCATTAGTTAGATTAAATTACATTAGATTTTAATTCTCATTTACTTTTCAGATTTCTTTATAGTTTTTATTTTAAATAAATTAGATTTTAATTTTTAAGTTAGTTTTAAAATTTTAGACTAGATTTTTTAATTTAATTTTAATTTAATTATATTTTACTTAAGTTTTCAATTAGATTTAGATTAGCTTTCTTTAATTAAAGTTTAGAATGTTAATTTAGTTAGTTTAGATTGTTAATTAGAGTTTAGTTTTTATTTTAAATAAATTATATTTTAATTTTTAGTTAGTTTTTTAGTTTTTTTAGATTTTAATTTAATTACATTAGATGTAGACTAATTTTTGACTAGATAATTAGATTAGTTTAGATTGTTAATTAGAGTGTAGTTTTTATTTTAAATAAATTAGATTTTAATTTTTAGTTAGTTTTTAAATCTTTTAGATTTTAATTTAATTACATTAGATTTAGACTAGATTTTTATTTTCAATTAATTTTTAAATTTTAGTAGATTTAGATTAGATTTTAGATTTAATTAACTTTAGATTTTGTTTTGTTTTTTTTTTGTTTTTTTGATTTAGCTTAGATTAAATTTAAGATTTTTATATTTTAGATTAATTAGATTTTTAGCCTAGTTTAATTTTTTGTGTATTAATTAGTTCGATTTATGTTATCTTGCTTCCTAATTTAACTTTGATTTTGTGACTAATTTTTGACGTTTTCTATTGTAGGTTTGAATGTCCACGATTCGAGATTTGCAACGTCCCCTTTCGCTTGCCAAAGATTGGAGACTCAAAACTACTAATTATGTTTTGTAGGGCTCGTGCTTCAATTTTGCTTTATCTTTAGTACCTTTTTCACATTGAATGATTGGGGGGCCTAAAAAGAACTTGCATGCTTGATTTGACATCATCAGCTTGGATTAAAATAAACAAAGTGTTTGATGTGTTTGCCTCACACTTCAATTTGGTTATTAAAATGAACAAATGCTTTCAACTTGTGCAACCTTTGATTCAATAATAGGATTATCCTCTCCCCTTGCGCACTTGTGCAATCCTGGGTGCAAGAGAAACTATTATTGACTCTAGGAAATTGGGCCTTCCTTGGTGGGAAAAGTACTCACCCCAAGGTGACTCAGATCGGCAACGAAGCTCTTTGGTCGAGCTACCCCCGACCAGTATACAAATGTGAATCCTAAGGGAAAGCTTAGGATTACGAGTGCGGATGTGTCATACGGACAGAGTAGTACTCCCATAAACCCTGTTGAGCGTAACCTCTTCAGGCTGGAGTGCCACCTAATCGGTGATTAATCTCTTGCCCCATGTATGGCCACTCGAACGGGGGTCCCGAACTAAGTACTCTTGTGTAGTAGCCAAAAAACCTTCTATCTGCTAGCGCAACAACTATCATTGTGAAGGCATCCACATCTTCATAGTCTTTAGTAGAGGTGATCAATGTACCATAGGAGTTTTATGGGCATTAGAAGCTTGGTTAGCCTGAGAAGAGAGTGCATTGTAAGGGGGAGCCCGTGTAGCCAAGCTTCTAGATTCACATGCTAAGGATATGTGGCTAGGGAAACCCAAGTGGAATCTAGCAGATATTGTCCTGGCCTAACCATAAGATTGTGCTTGTCTTCTTTGTGATTGATTACACATTCAAAACATTGTGTTTGCTAAGTGTTTTTTGGATTCTCAAACAGTATACACAATGCTCACAAATCTGGAAATGAAACAATCAACTTCAGATAATTCAGACTTTTGATCAAAACATCACAAAACTGAATTCGCGTCCAACAATTTTGCCTATTGTCAAACATCTTTTCTCAAAGTCTCTGTTAGAAACCAGAACTGAAATTGCTCAAAATTTTCATCATTCAACCATTAGCTTGCATTTTTACCTTAGGTTTAACCTTGTTAATTTTAGTTGCATTCCTTAGGCTTCATAATCATCCTTTCCTGCATAGACTTGTCATTAGATTTTCATCTTTGCAAACTTTGGATTAGGTCACCTCATCACACTTAGCAAAATCATTGCCTTCAAGAGTAGGTTATCTTGGGACTTAGTCAACAATCTCCTTTTTAGTCATTTTTCTTTTTGTGAGAATTTCCAACTCAACAATCTAGTTAGGAAAACTCATTAGTCATTTTGACCTTGTCACTTAGTCCCTTTAACAAGTCCTTTGATAACCAAACTTAAGACATAGATTAATCTTAGAGTGGTTAGGAAAACCTTTCTCCACATTGCACTCATCTTAGTCCATACTTTGCATATTTTATGCCTAAAAATCCAAAAATAGTGTTCACCCTAGTCCTCATTTTGCACCTAGACATTGCATTAGTCACCTTTTTAGTCAACATATCATCTTAGTCCTCATTTTGCACCTAGTCAATTCTATCACCTTGCATTAATCAACATTATCATCCTAGCCATCATTGTCGACTTGACATTTGACATCTTTCTTTGGCAACTTTGTCATCTTGCATCAATCATTTCCTTAGGAAAACATCATAATCACCTTGCATTGCCATCCTTTATCACAAAAAAAAAAAAACCAAAAATATAGACTAGTTGTCATAATCATCATCCTCATTTGAGAAATTCTCTTTTATGGTCGAAACTAGGCTTCAAAGAAAGAAAAGACAAATGGTAAACTTTGGACAAGACTTCAACACCAACATCCACACCAACACTTATGACATGAACGAAGACATAAATTTTAATGATCCATTTTCCAACATGAGCATACCATCTTCCATGGACCTATCAACATCCTCTTGAAATCCATTTGAACCATTCATACAAAGAGACCACAATGAACAAGTATTAGCTGAGGATCTAAAGGCCACAGCCCAAAATCCTAACGTAGCTTCATTTGTAGAGGACTTGGTCTTGAACGATGCTGACATATACCTTGCTATGCTTTTAGACCAAGGGGAATAACTACCAAGAGGCTTTGACATCAATACCATAAGACCTTCATCTCCAGACAACATGACACAAAACTTGACACCTCAACAAAACATGAACAATGCCTCCAACAATAACACTGTTGTCACCACACAAATTGCTACAAGCACCATCAATGTTACATCTAGTGGCACCATAAGTCAAAACACCTCGAACTCAATCAATGCAACATCTATTGGAGGAACACCCACCATGCCACAAGCAATATCACAATCCATGCCCGCAATATCAATGACATCTTCACAAACAGTTGGAACTACCCTTGGATCTACATCAATGGGGGCAAGTTCCTCAAACCCCATATTTGGAACTTCATCTATGACCATAGGGACATCATCATCAAATCCTTATGTTCGAATCTCATTCAACCCCTTTGGAGGAACTAAACGACGTATTCTCATTAGAGGTCCCCAACCAAACATTAACACATCATCAAAATTAAACATCAATGCCTCACAAGGACAAAATACCAACATCCCGCATGGACAATTCCAAGGACAAAATACCAACATCCCACATGGACAATTCTTTCAATATGGACAAGGCACTCAAATGACACAACAAATGAATACCTTTGGGCACCAAAATAGTCAAGGTTACCAGATCTCCCAATATCGACAAATATGGCTAGATCACACATCCCCACATATTCATCACAGATCCACACACAACACATTCCTCACCAAGATTGGAAATACCAACAATCACCAAACCAAAACATATCATACATTTCACAACAACACATGTCACATTCAAACTCGAAGATGCTATCACAATCAATGGGGACTCAGGGGATACCCATCACTCCCATGTGTGATGTGACCAATAATCCCATAATAGATGCCTTGACAGCTAGAGTGGAAAACCTCCAAAAATAAATGGAAAACATGCAAACATCCAACAAAATTCCACCAATGTCATATGACCTATGTCCATATCCTTTTGACACAACTTTATACATGCCACCATTTCCTCCTGGATATGTGGCCCCAAACTTCACCAAATACAAAGGCAAGACAAATCCCATTGAACACATTCGAGAATTCACGACCAACTATATGGACATTGCATATGAACACACTTACTTGATGAGACTCTTGTTCAAGAGTCTAACAAGACCCACACTTGAATGGTTCTCCACTTTGAAGGGGATAAAAACATGGAATGAACTTGAAGAAAAAATTGTGAAAAATTATGCCTATAACATTGACACAGACAGCTCCATCACTAGCTTATGCACACTTACACAAGAAGACGCTAGTGAAACTTTTATCCAATTTTTCCAATGATGGAGAGGCCTAGCAAGTCGCTGCCACATAGACATACCTGAAAAGGAGAAGGTTGACATGTTTGTACAAACACTCCTAGGGCCATTGAGAAATGGCTTGTGAGTTCATTGTTGTACAACCTTCACAGACCTAGTCGAATGAGGTGTCCAACTTGAGAAAGCCCTTATTGCTGAGGGAAGATTAAAATATGGTCATAAAAACATAAATGCAAGTCCACCCACTGACAAGAACACATATTGGGTTAAGAATAAACATGTTACCAATGATGGCGTTGTAGATGCTAAGGTTGTCAATGCAATGGGTCCTGTGCTTACCCTTAAAGGGCCTCAACTACAAAATACACAGATGACCACATAGACCCATGCTGCCGATGTTGTACAGACAAATCAAAATAACCAAGGTAATCAGAATAACCCAAATCAAAGGCAGCCCCGACAACCCAAACAGTTCCCCAGGAGTCGCACATACACCCCCTTGGGTGAGCCCATTGAGGAAGTCCTCAAGAAACTCCTTCAAAATGGTGTCATAACACTTGAGGACCCAAAACCATATGACCTAGGGCAGTTTAAACCATTTTGGTGGGATGACAATGCATTTTGTGATTATCATCGGGCAAAAGGACATAAAACCTCCTCCTGTCGGCAACTAAAAAATTTGGTACAAGACCTTATCAAAAATCATACCATTGAGATAGGTGGACCACAATTTGCATCTAATTCAGACCATACCATACACAAGAACCCACTGCAGGACCACGGTTCTAGTAACCCTTCCACGTGAAAAGCTAATAACATTAATCGAGCCAACCATGCCCATATTACATATGACTATTTTGGTGGACCTATCATAAATCATATTAGAACAACTGTTGAACATGTCAACACGGTTACTATCAGAAAGGCCCTTGAATGCAATGTCACTACCCATGGGGGAAAAGTCACCATAGTCAGCCCTCCTCCTCCTAGACAACCAAAGATAACAATAGCAGGCCCGTCTGCCCAACAATTGTAGCCCCATCCATTAACCAAACAATCCCAGCCTAAAGGACATTTTAACCTCATTGACCAACTTGGGAAGACACCTGCACAAATTTCTATACTTGAGTTGCTATGCATTTCCCCAGTGGATAAGGCTATACTCGACAAAACATTACAAGAGTCTTCCGTTCCCCAAGACATTGATGTCAATCAATTTGAGGCCATGGTGGGATATCTTACTACTCCCCACCATATAACTTTTTTAAACCAAGACTACTCATCATCCAAATCCAATCATAATGATGCCCTTCACATTGAAGTCTTTATCCATAAGCATAAGGTCAGACGAGTGTTAGTAGATGGCAGAGCAGGACTGGACATATGCTCCTTAAAATTGGTTAAGGCCCTAGGCTTTTCTAATGCTTGTGTAGACACTACAAAGAGCATTGTTATCAAGGAATATGATGATGAAGAACGTTCCTCTTGGGGCATAATTTAACTTCCAATTCGTATCAGACCAGTCATTGTGGACACCACTTGTCAAGTCCTAGATCTAAAACTTCCATACAATATCTTACTTGGTCAACCTTGGATTCATGCCTTGAAAGTTGTCCCTTCCATGTATCACTAGTGTTTGAAGTTTCCCTTCGAAGGCACTGAGATTACCAATAATGGAGACCTTGACCCATTTAATATTGTACCAATTTGAGAGGTATCTCAGAGTGCCAAGTGCATATCAACAGTGAAGCTTCAACATCTTCATCCTCTAAATTCCTTGACCCATCAACACTTACAAAGCCTCCCACATCCACATCCACTGCCACAACATCTACTTCTGTTTCTTTGACAACCATGACCACCTCCATGACATCTACCACTTCATCCATCACCCCAAGCATCGACGCAAGTATTAAGATCCAAGACCAAGGGTGTGGAGAGTATAAGCTGAATACAGCCTATTGCATAACAAGAATTCCCAAGTCTCCCTAGGTCTACGGCAAGCCTTGCTTCATTTTAGAGTCAAAAGAAATTTTCAGAGTCCCTCCAAAAATAGTATTCATAAAGTGGGTGAAATGAGTCAAGAGGACACTGACAATGTGCTATCTTGGATTTATAGAGAACCAAAGGATCCACTTCCCTTGCCAGTAAAAATGTATGGTAAAGGATATGACATGATAAAGGAAAAATGCTACGATGGAATTAGTGGCCTCGGCAAGCACAAGATAGGAAGGCGGGAACCTCTAGCACCTAAAGGAATACCTAAATGTCTTGGGTTAGGGTTAGGACCATGAGAATCTGGCGATCATAGTACCAATGTGCTTTCTAGCAAGAGAGTAAATGCTTCAGATTATGTCACGACAATTGAAGATCCCCTTTCTAAAACTGAATCCCATGAATGGGAATTTGGCTCCCAACGATCCCTGAGTGACTGTTGCCTTGATGACCTATTCCTTGAACTTGGAGAGCCTACATTTGAAGAGAGATTCTGGAAAATGTTCAAAATTGACATGACACCAAACAACACCAAGTCCAGATCCTCTTCTACTCCTATTGACCATAATCCCGACATTCTCGTCTACCTTGCTGAACCTAATGACCATCATTTAGATTCATCTGATTTTCCACATGACACTACTGACCCAGACTCCACTCCCTTTTTTCCTTACTATGCTGATGAGTGTGAATCAAGCGAGACAAAGTACTAGATAGAATCTGATATAGAGCCTGATGATGACAATTTTATGTTTAACCTCTCTAAATCCATCGGCATGCTTTCCACGTCCTACCCACCATTCACCAATACTAATGATGGTATTTCCTTAGTCTACCCACAACTAATTGATTGGGATCAACAAGGCCCGCTAGTTATGGACATATTTCAAAATGATGAGGCCATTGCAGAATTCATGGGACTGCGTGAGGGTATACCAAGTGGAGACCACAAGGTTGTATTTTCCATTGACCTAGATTGTGTTGCTTACTTTGGGGAGACTGCTCCATCCTCTAGTCGCAAAATGAAAAATTAAAATAAAGCAAAAAATGACACATCTTTAGGTGAAAACCAAAAGGCACCTTCTGATAATAAAAAAGTAAAAATAAAGGACATATCTAAAGGTGAAAACCTCTCTGAGACACCTAAGGATGGAGGACTGGACTTTCTCCCTATAACTCAAGAAAAATCGGCCATGCTCATAGAGGACACTATAGGAGTAAACATATCTACAGCAGAAGATCCTAAGATGGTCCTCTTCGCGACATCTTTGACAGAGGAAGAGAAACCTAAGTTCCACAAATTCTTTTTAGAGTGTAAGGTCAACTTTGCATGGTCTTATGCCGATATGCCTGGGTTGGATCTAGAACTTGTCTTGCACCATTTGCCATTATTTCCAGATGCTAAGCCAATGAAGTAGAAGCTGCAAAAGATGCACCCACAGATCACCTTGTTAGTCAAAATAGAACTTAAGAAATTGTTAGATGTGGGATTCATACGGTCCATGGACTATGCCGAATGGATATCAAATCTTGTACCAGTCAAAAAGCCAAACGGTCAAATCTGCATTTGCATAGATTTTTAGGACTTGAATAAAGCTTTTCCAAAGGATGACTTTCCCTTACCAAAAATTGATATCATAGTGGACCTTACATCAGGATATGAGATGTTGTCTATCATGGATGGTTTTTCCGGTTATAATCAGATTTGTATTGCCCCTGAAGATCAACAAAAAATAGCCTTCATATGTCCTTGGGGCACATACTGTTGGAATGTCATGCCTTTTGGTCTTAAGAATGTAGGTGCCACATATCAGAGAGCCATGACAACCATATTCCATGACATGATGCACAAGATAATGGAAGATTATGTAGACGACCTTTTGGCAAAATCTTGGACATGAAAAGACCACTTGAGGGTGTTAGACAAAATTTTCAAGAGACTGGAAGAATATAAGGTTCACTTGAATCCAAAGAAATGTGTCTTTGGCATAACATCAGGAAAACTTTTGGGATACATTATTTCTCATAGAGGCATTGAAGTCGATCCTGCCAAGGTGAAAGCCATATTAGACATGCCTCCTCCAAAAGGGATAAGTGAACTCAGGACATTGCAAGGCAGGTTACAATCTATTCGACGTTTCATAGCACAATTGGAAGACAAGTGTCATCCATTTCAGTATCTTCTGCGCAAAAGTATCCCATTTGTGTGGACAGATAAATGTCAGGAGGCCTTCCAAAAAATAAAAGATTATCTACTCTTACCACCTGTGTTAATGCCTCCAATCAAAGGGAAACCTTTGATTCTATACATTTCTGCAACAACTTCAGCACTAGGGGCATTACTGGAACAAAACGATCATGAAGAAAAGGAAAGGGCCATATACTACATCAGTAGGACACTGGTTGGATATGAACTAAATTACACAACCATCGAACATGCTTGCTTAGCAGTTGTCTTTGCGGCTCAAAAATTAAGACACTATATGTTGAATCACCAGACACACTTAGTGGCGAAGATTGATCCCCTGAAATATCTCCTAAGTCATGCAGCATTGACAGGTCGCTTGGAAAAATGGGTAATGATCTTGAGTGAGTATGATATTCAGTATGTTAAAAGAAAGGCGATAAAGGGACAAGTGATAGCAGACCAACTAGCAGACGCACCTATACAGGGTGATCATCCACTAGTAGCAGACTTTCCATATGAGTCAATATTTCATATAGAACCTAAGTCACCTTAGAGGCTATATTTTGATGGATCTCATACTAATCATGGCTCGGGGGCAGGAATATTGTTCATCACCCCTCAAGGATACTCCATTCCTAAGTCCTTCCGCATTGCTTTTCCATGTACAAATAATTTGGCAAAATATGAGGCACTTGTCATAGGACTCAGAATGGCCATCAAATGGAAAATTAGAACACTTCATGTCTATGGAGATTCTCATTTGGTCATTAACCAAGTCAATGATGACTATGACACTAAGGATGAGAAATTAATTCCTTACAAATGAATGGTTGACGGCTTTCAAACATATTTTCACATGGTGACTTTTGAGCAAGTTCCGAGAACACAAAATAAGGTAGCAGATGCAATGGCCACAATTGGCTCTCTCTTGGACATTCCTAGTAATGTGCCTCAATTTGAATTTTTGGTAGAACAACTTTTGGTTCCTGCATATGACATACCAAAATCAGAGATGGTTTGCGAGCTTGTTGGTCCCAATTCTCCATGATATCAAGACATTTATGACTACCTCAAGTCCCAAACCCTTCTCCCCAACCTATCCAATAACCAAAGAAAGTCCTTTATCTGAAAAGCTGCTAGATACACCATCCTTAGTGATACCCTTTACCGTCGTAGCTTTGATAACTCCCTTCTTCGATGTCTTGACACTGATGAAGCATGAACAACCTTGCGAGAGGTACATGAGGGTATATGTGGATCCCATTCGAGTGGTCCTACTTTAGCCAAAAAGACAATGAGACTTGGGTATTACTGGCCAACCATTGAGAAGGATGCACTTGAATTTGTCAAAATGTGTCGCCAATGTTAGATACACAGTAACTTGATTCATGCACCAGCACAGGAACTTCAGCCCATTACTTCTCCTTGGCCCTTTGCATAATGGGGACTCGACCTCGTGGGAAAGATCCATCCTACCTCATCCAATGGCCACAAATTCATCATTACCGCCACTGAGAACTTTACTAAGTGGATTGAAGCCATTCCGCTCACTTACATTACTGGAAATTTTTTTTCCAAGTTTATCCTCAACTATATCATCTGTCGATATGGTATTCCACAATCCATCATCACAGATAATGGTTGTCCCTTCAAAAATCAGGATGTACATGAACTTTGTGAACGCTTCCATATCCGACACCACTTCTCCACACCTTACTATCCACAAGGAAATGGTCAAGCTGAGGCATCTAATAAAACGATCATCAAACTTCTTAAGAAGACCATCAATGATGTTGGTCGTGATTGGCACATACAACTCAATCTTGCTTTGTGGGCATATCACACTAGCATTCGTACTCCCACTGGAGCCACTCCATTCACCCTCATCTTTGGAGCTAAAGCCATCTTTCCCATAGAGGTTGAAATTCCATCCCTACGAGTCTCTATGAAAGGTCTAATCACTGATGAAGAATATCGACAGTCACGACTGCATGAATTAGAAATGCTAGATGAATGCAGACATAATGCTTTGAACCACTTATAGGCATATCAAAATTGTCTTTGCAGAAGCTACAACAAAAGAGTGATGACTCAAAAATTTGACATTGGTGACCTGGTTCTCATGCAAAATCCTAAGAATCAATCCGACAGAGAAAAACCAGGCAATTTTGAGCCCAATTGGTTGGGTCCATACATCATCACTATGTCATTTGGTTCTTGCGCATATCAGTTGGCTACTCTAGATGGTGAACAATTGATAGAGCCAATCAATAGTCTGCATTTACACAAGTTCTATACATAGCATCAAAAATTCTAGCGCACAACCATTAAAATAAAAATAAAAAAAATAAAAGAGTGAAAAAATTGACAAAAATAAAGAGAAATAATTCATCCAATAGTGAAAACCTGGTAAACAGGCGCTTTGGATAAGTACCATGGTGAAAACCTGGCAAACAGGCACCATGTGTAGTCAGTCATTGCTTTGACATCTACTCTCACTCTATCTACCTTAGTCCATAATAAACATCCATTTTTATGACATTGGTCACAACGTTTCACCCTGATATCATGACAATTCTTTCCATGGCCAACAGTGGTTGACATCAAAGTTTGCGCACCGCCTATCATTCATACTAGTCAGGTCTTTTCCATCAACTTGACTAGGGGCAATATTTTATCATGAGACTACAGTGGGTATCACACATGGTCTTGACAATCAAAAAGGTCCTGAAAAAATCCTAAAAATCCTAAAAAGTCCTGAAGAAATCATAAAAATCATAAAAAGTCTTGAAAAAATCATAAAAATCATAAAAATCATAAAAAACAATAAAAATCATAAAAAGTCCTGAAAAAATCATAAAAATCATCAAAAGTCCTGAAGAAATCATAAAAATTATAAAAGTCCTGAAAATTTTCTAAAAATCATAAAAAGTCTTGAAAAAAGACCTAAAAATTGAAAAATGTCTTGAAGAAAGCACAAAAACATCCAAATAACATCACAAATCCCAAAAACAGAGTCAAAGTTACTCATGTCAGTCATTTTAGTCTTTGTCAATTGTTGAACTATGTGGTCTATGTGCATTTACTACGTAGGCAAGGCCATCTGTCGATGAGCCCCCGAGGCCACCTGGGTCAGTCTTTTAGGGTTCGTCATGTCGGTAAAATAAGTCAAACATAGTCACACTAAAAAAAAAGACAATCATTTGAACATCAACATTCAAATCGTGAACCAATAGACAATATAGACCAGTCAGTCATCAAGCCAAACATCTGTCAAATGGCCAACTCAATGTCAACCTAGTCACTTTATGGTCCCCTTCAAGATGTGTCCTTAGAATTGGACCTCATCAAAACGTCATTTTCCTTTTCAGGATGTGTCCTTCCTGACAATAGGAATCATCAAATCGTCAATACTATTAGACTATCAAATTGTCAAACTGTCAAACTATCACACAATCAACCTTCGACACACAAATCTTGGCAAACATGTTGAATGGTTGTTTATTTTTTTGGTCTATTTTGTCTTATCTTTTTATTGTTTGGTCTCTTGGTCATGTTACTAGCTACCTTGAGGATGTCCCATGAAGGATTTATAGGTGCAATGATGTCTCATGGCCTAATTTTCCTTGATTGTTGTCTTTGGTGTGTCTTGACAAAAAGACTGGGGCAACTTGGCCTTTAGTATGAGTTAGGACATTCCTTGTCTATGGTTGTCTATTTTTCGCAAGTGGACGACCTTTCACACCTTGGTCTATGTCATATCATTGTGTTTGTTGTCCATTTGTCACATTTTACTGCCCAATGATGATTATGCAACACCTATGATGTTATTTGGAAAAATATTGAAGTATTCCTTTTTCATCATCACATCCAGGCTTTCCACGCTAGCATTTCTTCTATTTCTTTATCCTCTAATCATCTCATCCATTTCGAGAGCACACTCACATTCTTTCAACCTGCTTGTCCTCTCAAGGGGGCATACCACTACCTCCTCGTCATCCTTCCTCTCCTCACTTTCAAACTAGGGCATATTTTTGACTTGTTCTTTGACACAATGTGATAAACTGCATCATGTCAAAGAGGGGCAAAATGTAGACACATAAAAATGGCCTCAACTTGCAAACCATACTTTCTGTGATGACCATGCTTCTCCCTCACATAATTCAATTATTTAATTGCATCCTAATGTCATAATTATTCCTCTGTGATTATTTAAATAAATAAGTACATTTATTTATTTAAATACATCACTAATTAGTTCTTATTCCCTCTAATAATTAAATAAATTTATGATTACCAACATTACCATTTTTCTTTCCATTAAATAAATTTACTCATTTATCCCACTTTCCATCCCACCAAATAAATAATTAAAATAATTATAAATATTTTCTTTTGTCTCATTCCCATTTATGAATTAAACCATTATTTAATTCATAAGTCAACATTCCTCCATAAATGAAATAATTTATATTATTCCAACTACCTATTATTCTCCACCATTGATTTGATTATCTCCAATTAAATTCCAACCCTTCATTTCAAGGCTTGCCCTAACCCTAATCCTCCTTATGAAATTAATTTTTGGCCTTTGATCTTAGAGCTTCACCAGCTTTTAATCCTGGCCGTCCATTCTCAATTTCAAATTTTTTAAAAGGCCCTCATTCAAGTCGTTTTATACACACAGAACAAGTTATTTTCAGCATGCTTGAGAGCTTTTGAGTGCTTGAGCATACACATTACTTCAATATTTTGCTTGTCTTTGGCATAGGTTATAGTTGCACTTCAATTCTGAGGGCAATTATACAAAGTTTTAGCAAGATGGAGAAGCCCAATGGAGGTGAATCAATGGAGGCTTGAAGACTAGGTGATGTTGTTTCATTCTTTTTATGCTTCTTGTTTTCATTGTGCTCTATTGTTAATTAGGGATTTAATGGTTTTATGCTATTTACAAGTAAGTTGAAAATTTCTCCTTAATACAGTTTCATGACAAGCTAGATGATAGAACATGTATTCATAAAATGTAGACATTTTGGAGCATTCATAGAAGCTGAAAATGCATTAAAATTTCTTGTAAAACAAGAAAACTAGATCTGATTTTCTAGAAATAAGAACATACCAGCACTTAATCTGCTTGAAACTAGTTGTTATTCTCCTAGAGTCGCCAGGTATGTAAAGATAATGCCTCCAAAAGGTTGAAACTACTATTGCACACACCAAACAACAGCAATAAAATGCATAAACATGAATTGAGAAGCAGTTCACAGTTCCACCGGGTGTGCCAAAACTGTTATCACCTTAAATTGCACCCTCATTGAACCTGATGTTCAACACCTCACTGTAACATGGGAAGACCTCTAATGTTGTGGGTCACTTGTAGATAGAGTTCAACCTCCGGAGAAGGCTGACTTCTTTTGTGTTATCACCTAAACTACTAATCTTTGTGAGGTAAAGGGAGAAGGAGAATACATAAAAATAAAACTAAACCCTATGGTGATACACCAAAATGACAAGAACAATGAGACACTCGAGTTACACTTGAGTACTGATGATGGATATGGTACTGCACAAAAAGTTTCTGTAGATTATGCATACGTATTTCACAAACAAGTTTGACATGCACACACTTTCAAGAAGGAAAAGTAGATTTTCACAAATTAAAAGCTCATGTGCAATTAAGTAAACACAGTTTGTAACCTACATAATACTACTTCCACAAAGAAAGGCATGCTAACATGAGACAAAGCTATAAGGAAAAGAAAGATTTCATGAAGTAGCTTGATCAATCACCTGAAAATGCACAATATTTTGCAAGAACCAGAAGGCAAATTGAACCATCAATGGTAACCAAGGTAAATTTTATATATCATGCTCCAAAATGAGTTACAGAAGTTTGCTAATTTGAGAAAGAACTATAGAAGTCATAGAATTTTAGAAAAGCATCAGGAGAACTCCTTTACAAAGAGCCAAAAATGCCTTATATACAAAAAGATGTCAGCCCCTAGGGCTTACAAAAATATCAATCTTCAGAAAGGTTTGCCCCTAGATCTTTTAATGAAGTTAATGTTGCATTCATGTGTATCCTTGTTGTCCATGTCGGTGCAAAGGATCACCCTTAGGAGGAGCCTTTAGATCTTTCTGTAATACTTACATTTACTTCTGGCCTCTGTGTCCATATTCAAACCTCCTTGAAGGGCCACTTTGAATGCTATAAAGTATTACCATTAATGTCGATCCCCCTCTGCCAGTAGCAATCACAGTTGTCACCGCAACTCACGATTCTTCTGTTTAGTGACGACACCTCCTAGATATCGAACTGATTCATTGCTTTATTCAGAGCAGATCCATGTTGCTTATGTTTCGCTGATATTCCTGATAGGGGTCAAACTACCACACCCTCCTATACCTTCCTCCGATTGGTCGAACATATGCTACATGGAAGCACCATACGGTCAAAGGTTGTTCAGACAAAATCGCATGTCTGTGAGACACTAATCATGTCTCCCTGATGCGATTAGACCCTGCAACAGCATTCGACAAGACATACGATGGTCGGCAGGAGTTCATAGTAAGCCCAAAAGTCATATCTACATCCATAGTGACTATCATCCAGACTATTGGTAAGACCATTCGCATTCAGGAAGACCTCATGGCGAGCCCTTAGGAGTCACACCAATATTGCCATTTCATTGCCTAGTCATCCACATTCGGCAAGAGCTTCTTCATCGGTGAGACACCCATGTGTTGGTGAGACCTCTTACCAATGTTAAACTCTCTCGGTGAGCTTGCTTTATCTTGGTAAGACCCCATCGGGTTGGTGAGACCTCATATCGAGCTCAAAACTTTCCCCGAGACTTCTACTTGGTCGTCGAGACATCACGGTGAACTCTTTTCTTTCGCCAAGAGCATACTTCATTTCGGGGAAACATCGCTTGGTCGGTGAGACCTCATAGCGAGGTCTTCATTTCTTAGCAAAGGCATTCTATTTCAGTGAGACATCATCAGTCGCCGAGACGTTACACCGAGGCCCACCTTTTCTCCCCATTGACATCTTTTTCACTGAGACCTTCGTTAGTTGCCGAGACATCTCTCTGACACCAACTTGTGAACAACCTTCGGTGTGACATCCCACGTGGTGAGATACATAAGGACTCATGGCGACTCGAATGTCCTGGAGACCGATGCATTCAAAAAGATAACACGCACTGCTAGTCAGCAAGACAACATGAGGGTCTTGCTAACTTTCTGCTCTGATGAGTTTTATGCCAAAACTGACTGAGGTGAGGCTTTCCAATAGACTTCCTTGTGAGGTAGTACCAGATAAGGACCTTCCCAATGAAATCCGAGCACCTGCACACCGGGCTCAACCCTTATGGGAGCCACATTTGATCCACGTGTGAATTTAAAACATAATTTCCCCTGATTGAGCTCGTAGGTGAAAATTGGGTAACAATTATATTATTTTGACTTGGAATGGACTTCAAACCACTCGTCATTTCAATATAATGAGTCGTTTGAAAGGAAAGAGGGTTTAGGGAAAGCTATTTTGAGTTTATTCCTTTTGGCTGGGTATGGAACCCTAGATTGGCTACCACCATGAGAGATTAAGTTTTTGTTTCATAGCTATTCTTTACTATTGTTGCTGGCTATAATGGCTTTATCAGTGGAGTATGGAAGCTTTATTTGGTGCGTTTCTAGCTGGAAGCTTGGTAAAGGTAGAAAGAAAATGTGCACAACCTCAAATGGTATTTTTCTTAATTTTAAATCTACATATTCAGGTAACATGCTTTATTATTCATGATTGCTCCCAGGAAGTGATAAATTTATGGTCTTTTCAAGTGCGAATCAACATGCATTGGCACCTTTTGACTGTAAAAAATCTTTTTATTGAAGTTACAGCCAAAAATAGTTTATGGGCTAATCAAATCATGAGGAAACTAGTGGGTATATCTGAAAATATTGCATCATTCGTGTTTAGTTATCATTAAGCTATAATATTCAATTGGATATTGGGGAATCTAGTTGATGGCATGATTTCATTCCTCAAAACCATTTTTTTTATGACTCTTAAATGTTGTCCATACATTTTGCATTAAGGGTTTTTGAGATATAGATATTGGGTAGTTGTGCCTTTGAAAATATGTCAGTTACAATTTGTTAACTCTTCATTCATTACAGAATTTAAAGCTTTAGCTTATTGGGTTTTCAGAAATAATCATTTGAAGGTTTGGGTATTCTAAAAAAATTATCTATTGAAGTTTATTGCTCTTGATTTGGTTTTTGTAAAAGGGATCTTGCAGATTTGCAAAGGATTCGTGATGTTTTTCTTATCAAAGCATTGATAAACTAGTCAAAGTATTTTTTATAGCCTATTGCACAGGCGTTACTCTTGTAGACATTGATTGACTAGCATTTTTTTTTTCTAAACATTGAAAGGAGGTTTCAGCTCTCCTTTAACCTCGAATTTCTTTGAAGACTTCATTCTTGAAAACTTGTATAAAAATAGTGGACAAAAACACTGTGATTCTTCTGGTTGTAATTCTAGAATATTGTTCTTTGGCTGTATAAAAAAAAATGTATTGAAAAAGTCTGTAATAAAAATATGAAAAACAAAGATGCAGAGATATATTGTAATATTATTCTCTACGTAATATTTTAAGGATTCAATTTTTGAATTCTTAGGGTATTAGGTAGACGAGAAAACAAAGAGTTATGAGCTTAACTGAAAGCAGAGAGATCCTCTGAGATATTATTATTGTTCAGAAATATAAGTTGAGGGGTTGGTACTCCTTGAGATAGATATCTCTAAACGAGGGGTTGGTGCTCCTTGAGTGGGTGCTCTAAAATTGGCCTATAAGGCATTGTGAAAAGTGGATTGAATTTATTAAGCCTACAAGGCATTTCAGGAGTGGTTTTTCTTCCCTGTTTCAGGGTTTTCCATTCGGCAAAATCTTGTGTCTCTTTATTTCTGTGTGATTGCACCCCTTCTTTGTGTTGTTGATCAGTTTAGTATATTTCTTAATTCAGCTTGGGAATGATTACATTCAACTCATGATGCTTTAATCATTAAAAATGAGATCAAATCTGAAATATGTTTTATTTTATGCAAAATTGAATGAATTCGATAAGAGACTGATTCATCTCCGCTTCTTAGTGTCATTTTCACTCCAACACAAACATGTTAGTACATGTTGCACAATTCACAAGGGTCACTGTAGTATCTGTAATTGTAGAAAAGGAGAAGATCAAGACAAAAAATAATTATTTTTTAGTTTAATATGGAAAGCTTGAACAATACAATATTGCAGTTATAGAAAATGGTAGCTTTATCGAAGGATAAGTTGCAAAGTTTGCAACCAAGAAATCATAGGCATACTGATATTGAATCACCTACTATTTCATAGAAGTTGCATGCCCTGAATTTATCATCGAAGTGAGTTCCTCATGGGAACTTGTGCCATACAACATGGGAAGTTCCCATTTCAATAATAAAGCCTAGTACATTAGAAATGGCATAGTCTAAGGAAAATATCAATAGGGAAGAGTTACTCAAGTAGTTAAATGAATATAAGGAGAAAAGTGAGAATCATGAGAAGGAGGTTTTCAATAGCAATATGGAGATTGTGACTACAATGTTGGAGAATTTGAATAGAGGAGTGAATAATAGATTGAATAGCATTTATTATAGCTATCCATCCATGGTGGCTGCTATAAATAATTTTGACAATGACAAAGAGAGAGCTATTCCACTTATGGAGGTATGGATCCCTAGAATGAAGGAATTGTGATCTATGTCAATTGGAGCTAAGCAAGATGCCAACCCTCCTAAAAAATTTAAGATTACTGTTACTCTTGTAGGTAAAATTGAGGCGTATAGGGGAAATATTAAACTTTTGGAGATCAAAATAGGGGAGCTGGTGAAATATTTTCATCAATCACATCATGGTCTCCTTCCATCCATTCTAAGGGACGACGGTAGCATAAAAATCCTACAAGAATATAAAGATGAAATTAATAAAACTATTTCAGATCAAACAATTTCAAATTTTCAAAATTATGATGTGGGCACACTGAAGAAAAATATGGATATGTTGGCTCATGCAAAGATTGTCTTGTTGGAGTTTGACAAGGTGACCACCCAAATTGTTACCAAGTATGCACCTTATAGAGAAAGTGCAGATGAGGTCATGAATTTCAATTAGCCTACTAAAGAGGAATTCTTGGCATGGAGAGGTTGATACTTGGAGGGGGTGGTGGATTAATAAGAAATTGTGGGATGGTAATTTGAAATTTTTTATTCTAAAGTCTACAATCATGATGAATAATGGATAGGTGAAAATGCACTGCATAGCCTAGATTTAGTACAAATTAGGATTTTTCTAAAGTATAGAAAATGTAGTGCATCTTCTTCAAATTGAATTGATGACAGGGTTGCAGACATGGACTTATCCTTTGTCCTTTCTTTTCTCTTTCTTTCATACTTTCATTCTTTCCACTTGGTGTGTGTGGGCACAAATCTTGAGGTAATTGTTTGAGGATACTTTTTGAAAATGGGACTACATCTCCAACAATGAATGAAGACTACTTTTATTTCACACATGTTTCTATAAGAAGGAATTCAAGGCTAGAAAGTAGGGGTTTGTTGTTTTTCAATCAACACCGTGAATTGTAAAAGGAATATCACACATGTTTTAGGTTTTGTCTTAAGTTTAGAGTCTATTGTTATGTATGTAATTTTGATCTAACAATATAGAAAATACAATACAAAGTGATACCAATTTCATGGCTATTGTCTCTCCTTTGTACTCGTTTTATGAGTTATGAATGAAAGTAATCAAGGATTTTTTTTCTCATCTTTTTTGTTTCTCAACAGTTGTTTAATTACATTCATGCTTATTAGTTTAATGAATTAATATTTAAATGCTTGGATGAGTTTGTTAACTAATAAGAATTAGGTTCCATGATATTTGTAAGTAGTGATGATCATGAACATAGTGTGGGAGTGATGTAATGTAGTGTTTCTTGAGATTGTAAGTTGCTATTGTTGAGTTATTATCTAGTTTCATAGGTTGAGATTGACTCCGTGTTTGGGATATGGCACTAGTTCATGCAAAGTATTCATAATTCAGTTTTTGGGTTGATTGAATTAGCTAATCACTTTTTATTCACAAAATTTCAAATGGATACTATTGTAGTTGTTTTGTGTTTATTTCTGTTGTTCTCATGCTCCAAGTGTAGGATAAAATGAGTTGTCAAATTGTTTGATATACTACGTTGTTGAGTATTTGTATGAGAATTGTCTATTTTGTATAATGTATGGAAATAGTGGTCATGCAAATTCTTGAGCATACATTGCAGGATCACTCCCCCAGGTTTCAAAGAGCCCAAAGTGTAGGAGAAGAAGTCTTGCAACTTTTACTCATTCATTGGCCAATCCTTTTAGAGTACACTAAGTATTGGAAATGGAAAAGTCCATAGGTATTTCTGAAGATCAGTTTAGTTTTTTAAAAAATAACCAATAGTGTCATCCCAAAAAGGAAAACATAAGACAAAGAAAACATAGTGTGACCACTTTCGCTTTATCTTTATATTAAACTTTTTTATTTTAGGATGCGTGATAGGATTGTTTTCATTATCTCTTTGTATTTTGTAGGAAATAGTCAAAGGTTTTGTCTTAGGTTGATCTTGGTTGTTTAGAATGTCTTTAGGTTCAATCATGGTTTCATCAAGGATGGTAGGTTTGGTCATGGGTTGAGGCATCTTTTTGAGGGATAGTTTTTCTATGCATTCCACCTTGAACTTTTTGTACGATTTAAAAACGAAGTCTTCTCAAGGTTTAATAGGTTCCATAGGCTTGGGCCAAAAAAAATTTGATGAAAAGTTTCCATGGGAAGACAAAGGGTTAAAGCCACTATGATGCATGAAAAAAATTAATTATCAAAGGGAAACTTTAGGAATTTATGCACAACTGATGGGATGGCTTCCATGGAGTGCAACCATAGGTAACCAAGCTTCACATGGAATTGGTTTGATGTTGAGATGATGGAGAATGATACATGATATTTTCAATCCTATTTGCAAAGGTAAGGTGATCGATACCATCATAGGGAAAGTGAAACCATTATGTGTCTTAATCCATGCTTTTTATTTGTCATATGCTTATTAGTAGAGCTCATGTACAAGTAAGAATTCTTCAGTGATCACATTCTCTCCACAAACAAGATCTAACAATATCCTATTAGTGGGCTTATCATAGATTTAGCCGGCTATGTAAAGAGGACCATCAGGTGCATATTTAAGTATATCTTTTGATGAGAAAGAAATTTCAAGAGGATTTTTAGGCCGACCCTTATGATGTTGAGTTTCAACCAATGCAACCAAACCATCGATAGGATTTTGTTCTTGTTGATCAGTATCCACAGGAATTTGTCGAATTGTGTCTATGTTCTCATCATCCATGTCAAAATTCATCACATCAGTCTTTTGAGTTTTGCTAGCTTTGACAAATGAAATTTTATGATTAGGCATAGGGTTGGAAAAGATTTATAATTTTTGTTAGAAGGGGAAATGGAATTATTTCCTTGATCACTAACACCTCCAATGGAAAGCCTACTCGAATCAATGAGGTCTTGCATAAGATGTTTAAGACACTTAATGTTCGATGCCATGTCCATTTTTTTAGTGATAATGGAAATAAGAATTTGATCTAAAGTTTGGAGGTAAAGGTTTATTAGGATCAAGAATTTTAATGAGAGGAAAATTAATCATTTTCTATTCTAATTGAGACGCTAACATTGATATAAAAAGATCCACTTGTGGATATGTTTTCATGTTGTTTGGTGTTGCTATAAGTTGGATTTAAGTAAGTGACAAGATATAGTCACTTTGTCCCCTATGGAAAAGGTGTACATGGTAGCTACTCATGCTTGAAAATAAGCCATTTGGCTTAAGAGGTTGTGTTATAATATTGGTTTTGATGTAGGAAAAATACTATTCTTTTGACAACTAGAGTGTTTTTTAGCAAAGAATCCTACTTTTCATGCCAGAACAAAGCACATTGATGTGGATTTTCAATTTTTTCATGATATAGTGGAATGTGGAAAGGTGGAGTTGAAAAAGGTTGTCACTAAATGGTCAATGTTGAAAATGCATTGACAAAGCTAGTGCACACAAAGAACTTCAAATGGTGTGCATGTTCTATGGACCTTGTTCCTTATGCAGTGATATAGCGACTTCTATATAGTCTTTGACAAGTGGGAGAATGTTGGGATTATGGTGTCTCAACCTTATAGAGTCCCAATATTATTTAATTTATTAAACTAGCTCTTTTTCTACATATTTTATTAATTAAAAGTCAAGTGATATGAACTTCTAAGTTGATAAATCAAATTGTGGGAGCCATTTGCAAGTTTGCTTCCTAAAAGTTTGGTGGAGAGCATGAAATTCTGCCACTTGTAACTTGGATGGTCAATTTGGAAGATAATTTTATAAGAACCCCTCAAAGGTGTGTATAGTGACATGTGTCCTTCCTTTTGAAAGTTATCACTTTTGTGGGATTTGGAAATATGCTAAGTGAGACTATGACAACTTGGTTGGTTGACTAGAAGTCAAAGAAAAGTTCTAAATTGCCAGTTGTCTTAATTTTCTCTAATGGGATGCCATGCATGTCAAGGATAATTAATATTTTCATAAAATATTATTTGGATGCATTCGTGAGTATGTGCAGAATCATGATGGGCCAAAAAGTGGTGATATGATGGGTATGTGTAGGGTATGAGGCTAATGGATTTTTTCTTACCCAAAATTGATGAAACGAAAAGGGTTTTTAAAGGAGATTCTCAGCTTTCCACCAATATAAATTATGCCTTACTTTGAATTTAATAAGTAATTATTATTTATTTTCTATTTGAATTATGACTAAAGTCCTGATTGATAGGCTGATTGAAAAACATATATAACTTTCAAATAGTATCACATTTTTTAAATCCAAAACATGAGTCACATTCTTTGCTTTGTATACTATACGATTAAAAAAACAATGAATTTCATGAATTTTAAAATAAGTTAAGGTGGCCAGGCATACGAGTTTTTATAGTTTTTAAAAGTTGTATTAAAAAAATCATAATTAATTATTTACTTGGAAAAAATTACAAAAATATATGCATCACATCGGGACATGAGTCCTCTACTTATATCTAAAATATTATAAAAAAATATTATCATTTTATTGTGGTTAGGGTGGTTAGACAGACACCTACTTATTTTTTCCCTGAAATTTAAGTACTACTGCATTGAAATTTCAAATTTTCACCAAATAGATTTTTATTTTTGTTAAATAAACCTAGTAGTTTAGAAACTACATTGAATTTGCTACAAATTCTATTCTTACATATTTTTGAAATAATATAGATAACTTATTCAAATTTTTATAGCAAGTTGCCTAACTCTGATTTTTCTTAATTTTTTGCCACTTAAGGGCCTGTTTTTTCCATGATGATCCTACACATACCCGCATGTGCTTACATGTTGTTTCATGTTAGGGTATATCAATGCATGTTTTAAAATATTGCTTTTTTGCTCAAATAGGACTTTTGCATGTTATTTTCTTTAGTTTTCATGCATGTAGAAACTATGGAGATGACACATGATAGTATTATGCTCCCATGATAGAGGTTTATAAATATGTGAAATTCTTATGCATTTGTAGTGTTGATTTTGGTATTTTATGAGAGGTCGTTATGTTTCTAGAATCACTCCAAACTTGTATCACAATGTAAACATACTTGCAAGAGAATAGACTCTGATATTATATTGTAATCATCTTGTTATCGATAACATAATTGATTTGTGCTTTGGTGTGTTGGTTTTTCCCACATAAAATATGTGTGTTATGGTTTATGAATTAAATCTAAAAATTAATTTAATAATTCAATGTGCATCTAAATTGTAGTAGAGGAAATATTTGTAATAGACTTTTTCAACCCTCTCTTGCCTAGATCTGTGTTTGGAAGTTGTTTCCACACCTAGTTTTCCTTTCATTTTTAGATAGCAAATAATAATATAAAACACATTAATTTAATTCTTCACACATATTATTATAACTAACACACTAACAAACTACAAGAATGATGAAAGATTCCTAGCAAATCATCTACTCATAATTTATATCTAAGGTTGTTCTCTTCCAAATCCTTCTTTACTTTGCATGAGCTTCCTTCATGTGTTGTGCAAATTTTTTACCTTTTCCATTGATGAACTTATCATCCTCAATCTTCAACAAGTTTATGACACCCTTAGAGATGCCCCACACATTACTTGGGATGGTGTACTTCCAATAAGACAATTTATTAAATAATTATGAATAAAATATGGCTATGACAAGATAGGGTCCCACTACATAGGTTTCTATTCCACTTAACATATCAAAATATTACCAATACTTTAATTAAGATGATAGGTAAAATATTAGGATGGTATTCCCTTAGAAGTGTACCTAGCAAGTTACTAGGCTCAAACTAGAGGTGTCATTTTATGTTGTAGGGGTGAATTTCTATGAATAAAAGCATATAATGGTAGGTTAGAGGTTACAAAATAGAAATTTTACTATAAAAACCCATAAAAATTTAAAGCAATGTAAGGTTCAATAATATGGGTTCCCATTGAGTACATGCTAAAATATATATGGTAAAAAAGAAAGGGGGGAGAAATCACACAAATGTAATGAGATGAATCTTATAACTTGTTCTCCATCATACATTTTTTTGAGAAAGAAGATGATGGATGTACACCCAATAAGATTGATAAGTCTTCAATCACATCCAAGGATCCTCTTGATGAGTTATTAGTGTTGATGTGTTGATGGGTGAATTTAGATACTTCACAAAGCTACAATATAACTAAGTTGTAATGGAGAGTATTATTGATTTTGGTTTGGAGAAGGTTTGATTGATATATCTTGAGGATGGACAGTAGATGGTTGAGATTTGGTTTGGATAATAATGGTACAAGATTCATTAGAGGCTATATTTGATGAGGGATCACCAAGTGACATCAATATATTGATGCACTTGAGAGAGGGGAGGATTGATAAAGTATTAAGGGTTAGAATTTACTTGAACTAATCTAGTGGAGGAGGATGGGTCTTCACACACATATGTGAGAGGATGTATGGGAAAGAGGGACTGAAGACAAGTTTTTTCTCACAGATGTGTGGGGAGACCTTGGAAAGAGAATTTTGGACAAGTATCCTCAGAAACATGTGAGGATACTTTATAATTTTATTTGGACACATATCCTCTTACACATGTGAGGACACCTTAGAAAGATAAAATATCATAATTGTAAAAAAAATTAGAAGAAAGAATAAAAAGTCACAAACTCTGGCATACATCCATTCATCATTTGTTTTAAATTCGAAATTGGCATAAAAAATTATACCACCTAAACTAAATAAAAATAGAATCCTAGCATATTTTTTTTCATTAAATATTTTAATAATAAAACAATTTTTTGGCTTAACATTTTGATATGAAATGTTGGATTTGAAGTTAAAGATCATTAAATAATAATAAACAATGCTAGCCTTGTAGTTCAAATCAATTATAGACATTATAAAAGAACAAAGATTTTTGTAAAAGATTTTGAAAAATTTGTTAATCAATTGAAGACAACATATTTTTATTCTAATTGAGAACTAAAAATTAAAGTAATATCAATAAATGAAACATTATTTAGCATAAAAATATTTTACAATCTCTTTTTATACCATGCCATATTTATATCAGAAATTACTGTAGCTTATTATGTCAGTTCTTTTTTCAACAATCTTTCTATGTAATATAAGAGATTAATCTTGAATTCTTTTTGAAAGAGTTTCAAGAAATTGTTAAATTAATTTTGCTAGAAAAGTATATTTTAAGTTTTAATTTGTCTAGGCAGATCATTTGAATTCAAATTAATTGAATATGGGTTTCAGTGGAAAAGTTAGTGTGATTTCAGATGAACCACTTAAACAATTGAATTTAGAATGTGTTGTCTAAACATGTCTATAAAAACATTACAATTTAAACAGCCTCAAAATACAAATAGTATTCAGTAACAAAGTTGCATAAAACATAATTATGAATGATGTGTACACACTTGCCATTACAGTAATAGATAATAAGAATTTGATAACTGACAGACAAATATTTTTTGAAAAAAGTTTCATCGTGACACAAATTGGCCTAATTTACAGCCATTGAGAGTAGACAAATTAGAAGAGAAGCACCTCCCATGGTATAATTCCTAAATCAGTGTATGGGCAGTTTGACTGTATAACTAATTTCAAGAAATTTAAATACTAAATAGCTAATAAGCACAGATAATGACGACAGATTATACAATTGCTTTGACAGTAAATACCTCAGGAATCTAAAGATTGTAGACCATTTCTTTCTGTAAAGAAGCATTTCCTTCTGCTTGACCGCTCCGCCTAATAACAAGAAGAGAAAAACTTAATTACAAGAATTGGGAGAAAGGACTCCCGGAGCTAAAATTATGATCAGCTTGTCTTCTTGAAGGTCAATAATAGAGAAAGTTGTAAATGTCATTCCAGCGGGGATTAGAAGGCTCGGCGGCAATGTTGCGTAGAAGAACAAGGCGAAGCTCCTCTCTTCTGGCAGGTGGAGGCTTAGCAAGCTGTAAACTATAGAAAGATTGAACACGGAGATCCAAACCCCGCAAGGAATCCATGGAATAGGGCCCATCACCGTATATCTGAACGAAATAGACGTCTGGAGGAATTCCGTCATAGTATACCACCTGTCCAGGAAGTCCACCATTGAAGCGAACAACATATGTCTTTACTGTAATCACATTTGCTGGCTTGCAAGATTCAAGAGTTCTGAATTTTGTGTGTAACCAACGTGCTTCTGCACTTGGCCAGTCACCTGTCCATTTGAACAGGTCAACATTAACCCATCCCAGCTCCTGTTCGATCTGGTCATTCGAATAAAGTGTCCTCTCAAATTCGGCATGCTGTGAAATTAGTGTCCAGAAAGCGTCCTTCACAACGCCATCAATCTCAGCAAACTCAAGTTGGGAATGAAAAACTGTCGACATTTTTCTTTTACTTATCTATCTTCTCTTCTCTGCCTTCAATCCAAGTATGCTTATTCTTGATTGGTATTTTCTACCAACACACTTATAACCCACTTCTGAGACCGACTGTATCTCTTCATCATACAATCTTGTAATGTTTCTTGTAAATGCTATCTTTCTTGTAATCTCCACGTTAAACATCTTTAATCAAGTTTAAAAAAAGTAACTAACTTTGTAACAACAGCACCGGCCCAGAGATTTTATTGAGATCTCAAGGGAATTGTTTTTTTAAATTTATAGATTAAATTGTTTCAAAATTGATTCATTTCACATTTGACCGTTGAAACCCTTTATTATTTCTAATTAATATGTAATAAATATCAACAAAGAATTCAAGATTGGAAGCTTCCCTGTGCTAATAAGGTAAATAGCCAATTTGATTCTGCAAAGAACTGCTGTCGACCCACCCTTCTATGTTTTAATTTCACAAATAATTCTTCAAGGAATATTTAACTTTTATGTTTTTACTCAATAAATTATATTTGGTATTCTATACATTAGAGAAGGCTCATATTTATGGCAAGAATGATTGCTTGTTTCTAATAATTTAATGGATAGACATTTCATTAATGGTCACAGTTGATAGACAAAATGATAAAAAGGAGGAAAACATCTCTTCCACTCACCTCTTCCACCTTTCTATAGAAGAGAAACCAATTTTGATGGTAGTGAAATTTATTTTTATCTATTTTTTAATGTTAATTATACACAAAATTTGGTTTATGGAAGGATAATATATTTAGTAACCAAATATATTTAGAAAGAAATGTTGATGTAAATAAGTTGACAGTGTGAATAATAAAGATTCATCATAGGATAATAATA
Source organism: Sequoia sempervirens (assembly GCA_007258455.2). NCBI lineage: Eukaryota > Viridiplantae > Streptophyta > Pinopsida > Cupressales > Cupressaceae > Sequoia > Sequoia sempervirens. Next base: position 1,186,030,170 of record VDFB02271358.1, read on the forward strand.
AAGTTATTAAATATTAAAGATTTAGTGATGTAGGAGTATTTTGGGAATTAGTTGATTAATACTAATTTAAAATATTTATTCTTTTATTTGATAATTTTTTTAATTTAGTTTGGTAAAAAAAGTTCAATGGCTTTTAATAGGGAAAACTTGCATATAACTCTAAGTTAATAGCAGGTTAGATGCGGATAACCTGAAAGGTGAACTATAGGATAATGGATAAATGAATTTATTAAATAATTTATATATTCAATGTTTGGGATAAGATCAAGTTTGACATGGTTAGAAGTGAATAAGCTGAAATGCTTACATATTGAATCTCATTATACTTTATAATTTGATTATGAATATCAATTTCTCATTTTTAAATTTTAGTTTAGTAAATAATCTCACTTTATTTTAACCTAATTTCTTCTAAAATTCTAAAAATATAGAAATTTTTATGTCCAAATTGATCCCCATAATGAAATACTAGAAGGTGGCTTACAAAGTCCATTTATTTCCCAATATAGATCTTAAAACAAAACGATTTTGGTTTAGTGTATGTTAATTATATAATAAACATAATGAAAGAACTAATGATCACAAAGAAGATTTAATCAAACATAGATAATGCATAAGCTCCTCCACTTTTATTAAACAAACATGGGTCTCCTTATAAAGGAGAAATATCCCAGTATGAGGAGAAATATCCAATTATGAGGAGAAATATCCAAGTATGAGGCGTATCAACACCTCCCTAGTTTATAAACTAGTTGGAAAAAATATTAGGAAAATATTAGCATGCACAATAAATGCCTAAGTAGGATTATATCAACTTATGTGTATGCAAGCATTAATGTATACACTAACACCCCCCCTTAAGCATAACTTAGGTGGGCATGGATAAAATGGGTCTCAACTACTAACCATGTTAGGTACCCATGCACAAAGTAATCTCTCATGAAGTGGAGAAAAGTAGAAAACCCTATGGTAAAAAACTACGCTCCAAAAGAGAGAAAAGATGCATGAAAACTATACATGTGAAGAAGAACTACTTCTTTCACTAAGTACAATATATGATTTCCTCCATAAGAGAGAAATGATAAAAGGTCTACGAGACCCCCCCCATAATACATTTCCTGCTACATTAAAGTTGGATAGTTGACAAAGGTTGCAAATGTAGTTCCATGAATGCTTCATAATGTTCCTTCCCTTGGGAAGAAACGAAACCAACTGAAGATGTAGGATATCTTCCCATGTGAGAAAATGTATGTGTGATCTTGAATAGAGCTGAAGCTTATCCAAGAATGATAATGATGGTGACTATGATGTCTTCGAATGTTGCTCAAGAATCTCCTAGCCAATGCTGACATGTGACATGGGAAGAGCAATCATATCTGAAGAAGATAAGGCTGATGCAACTTTATTGAAGTTGTCATAAAAAAGAAGACTAATGTCCTCAATGTGTGCTTCCATGTTAGCAATGCAGGACTTTACAAAAAGCATCCCAATCAGAAATGCTAGGAAGACTAATATCCTATTGCAAAGAAGTGCTAGAAGCTCTTGAAGAAACAACTCTGAAATCTGATGAAGCAACAAAAGGAGGTGGAGGAATGCTGATTTCCTCTATGTCAACTGGACACTCTATAGCTAAATCATGATCTGGGATGTGTTTTGTGATCATAGTACGATCATGCGGGAAGGGAGAAACATTAGAGTCTCCATGTATTTCCCAAATTTTGATCCATAATGCATGTGGACATTCAATATCCATGATGACATACATAGATTCATCTAGAATATGTAAACCGATTAATCCACAAATATGATCACGATTATTAAACCATTTATCCTTCTGAGATTGTTTACCTAGTTTAGGGATAAGTCCATACAGATATAGCATGAGATTATGGAACCTAAGATGGTTCAGGATGCCTTCACACCAAAACTTATAGTTTCCTATTTTTAGGTTGATTACATAAGAGTGGGTTTCATATCCCATGATTACAAATAGGTTAATTCCTTTAGACAATAGAAAATCAACACATTAAGAACCCCCCATATTAGATGACCCCCTCCATTTTGACATTTTATAAGTTAGTGCCTGACATCATTATACACCTTTTTCTAATTTGATTTTCCCTCTAACACAAATTTTAGAAACAAAAATCACCTAAATCTGCCTACAAAAATAAAATCGGTGCCCTCAAAAAGGGAAATCATACACCTGAAGGTTTGAATTGTGCCCTTTGTTGGAGAATACGTGCTTGCCAAGGGAATTCGTAACCTCCACAAGAAATTTGTGGCTTTACCAGAGGAAATCGTGGCTCCTGAGAAGAAAAACGGATCTCCTATCACACCTTACACGACCTATAACTTGCAAATTGCACCCCCTATCTCACATAAAGATAGATGCGGTTGGAATGGAGAGTTGATTTAGATCTATAGCATTGTTTGTGTGCTCTGAGAGGCCACACAAAAAATTTGCAAGCTTAATTGAGGATCGAATGTTTTTGAAGAAGCACCAAATTTAGCCTTAGTAAATAAAACATTCCACTCCTTTATTTTGTACTAAATTCAACACACTAACCTCATCCTTTCGATCTCTGAAGTCAAAACAAACATTGATTTTGAGTAGGATTTTCCCAAAGGCTAACCATTAGCTGTAACAGATGCCTCAAAATGGGCAGCAAACCCTCACACCCCTGAGGCACCTTTCTTGGTAGCCCAAATACCTTCACAAAGGCCTAATTCGATGCCCAATGTGCCTCCTCTATCTTGCATAAAGAAAAAGGTAGAAATCACCCCTCTCACCTCAAGGAAATCAACCCTAACAAAGGTCAAAATAATGTAGAAAACGCAAGGATTGTTTCCAAATGTCAGAACAAAAAAATCAAAGTGCGTGGCTCTTCAGTGCATTTTCCTATGGCCTGAAAACTTCTTTGGAAGGCTCTGATACCATGAGGCTTGAAATAAACTATGTTTAGGTAGTGAAGGGCATAATTCATGTGAGAATGAGGTTTGACCTACCTCAAGCCACATACAAGCCCATAGTCATGACTAGTCTACAACACGAAAGCTACCAAATGTGATAAATTTACATGCCAAATAGTGGCATTCAAATCCTTCACGTGTAGAAGAAAAGTACTTTCCACTGGGAACTTCAACCTTCACCTCATGGCATGAAAAAAATGTAGAAACTAGAAACACAAAAAGTCGTTGCTTTAAAAAAATTGTGCCTCTATGAGAAGAGAAGATTATGCAGCTAGGTGTTGATAGGTCATGGTCAAACCCAGACTACGGCAGAGATTACACCCTCCTCTAGAGATGCCTCCAAATTCACACGGGCTAAGAAAGGAAGACTGCCATCGACAGGCAGAGCACATGCCTCTTCAAAAGCCAAAATTTCCCCTCTATCAGCTTGGTGTGGGTCTATAGAGGGACTCCAACAAGCATGAAAACTTGCCAAGAAGTGTGCAGGTCGCCTCTCCTCCAAACCATAGCAAACCACATAACAATAACACGTAGGTAGAGGAAAAAAATGAAGGTAAAAAAAATATAGAAGGCAGAGGATACAGAGGAATGCATCGGCCTGAAAACTTCTTTGATAGTTCTGATACCATGAAAGAACTAATGATCACAAAGAAGATTTAATCAAGCACATATAATGCATAAATTCCTCCACTTTTATTAGATAGACAGGGGTCTCCTTATAAAGGAGAAATATCCCAGTATGAGGAGAAATATCCAAGCATGAGGAGAAATATCCAAGTATGAGGTGTATCAACACCTCTCCAGTCTATAAACTAGCTGGGCAAAATATCAGGGAAATATTATCCTACACAATAAATGCCTAAGTAGGCTTAGGTCAACTTATGTGTATGCAAACATTAATTTATACGCTAACACATAACAATATTAATATAAAAGAGGGGTAAAAATTTATTAAAACAAGAGGAAATTACAGAGCCAAATAACTTATTACATCAATTATATTTTTAATTTTTAATTTTTAGATAACAAAACTGAATAAGAATATAAATTTACCATATTTTTGTCCATTGTATATTTTGATAATAAAATAGTTTTTTGTCTTAACACTTTTACATGAAATGGTAGATTTGAGGTTAAAAGTTCATTAAAATAATAATAAAGAGACATTACAAAAGAATAAATATTCTTATAAAAGAATTTGAAAAACTTATTAATCAATTCGAGGCACATATTTAAACTATTGTACAATCCATTTCCTACATAGAGGAAATTGTAATCTCTTTCCATAACATGCCATATTTATATCAAAACTATTCACTTGATTAAATTATAGTAGTTTATTATGTTAGTTAATCTTCAAAAAGATATTATTTTGTGAAATATTTTTGGGAAGTTGTAAAACTAATTTTGTGTAATGTGCTCAACTCAAATAGCACTGAATAATTCAAATTGACAAGAACATATCATAATTTGAAAATAGTTGAAGTTGAGCAACATCATAGCATAACATGTCATCATATAAAGTCACATACATTCCAAATTTCATAATGCATGGGTTATAATTATATATAGTTTGAATAGGTTATATTCACTAGGAAGTCATAGTAGTTAAACATCAAGAGTACAACAATGTACATATAAACATAACTTAGAATCCTAGATTTTCCACTCGAACATTCGCTCTACAACTGAAGGATGAGAACATGAACTAAGCAGTTTTTCCACCCAACCATGAAGCTACGCTTCCCCAAAAATTTCTTCCTGACATGAAGAACAACCAACCCTGTATAAAATACTTAGCAAAAGGAAATCAAAAGCAAGATGGAATCTAGTGTGTGCCTAACATATCTACATGCAGTTCTATCTATTTATAACATGCAATGAATGATAGGGAATGGTAGAGAGCAATAATATAAGTTAGTCCATTTATCATAATGGTCTACAAAGTTTGGCCAAGTATAATTCCTTATACAACTATAAAACAGTAGATCTGGAAAAGCAGAGTCTACACTCCTTGTTACCCACACTTGTCACCTATCCGAAAAGTTGACTTTCTACATGCACAAAGAAAACAACCTTTTATAGCTACATTTTTTCTTAGCAATCATGTTTTAGGTTTATAAATAGATTAACTAGGAGAAGATTTTGAATTGAATAATTCAACACAAAAGTTTTCAAGCATGATCTTTTGATAATTTAACAAATTAAGCCTAATGAGTGGAGACTATTGGTAAAGTCAAATGCAAGCACATGTATAAGTAAATAAATCCATGCTTCATCTTTCATAGAACATAATGTTTTCAACAACTAAAGAATATGCATCATTGAAAGAAGGTATATCACATGTATGTATATATATGCGCACACACACACACACACATATATACACACATATATGGTCTTTGTATAAAAATAGTTAAGTATGTGTACATACATTATTTAAAGAATGAATAATTACATGCAATAAATATATATCACTATATAAATAATAAAATAAATAAATTTACTAATTGATTTCTTGAAACTAACAAATATTCTTCTGATTTTGAGAAAATTTGATAACTAACATTTAATCCATTTAATACCAAATAAATTTCATCCTTGATCTAGAAGGGAATTTCTATGTATAAATATTTATTTCAAAAACCAATATTACCATTTAGAATAATCATAATTGATTAATTAAATGAAGTTTTAGAAGACAAATAATTCTTCGGTATATTCATAATAGTTTAAATAAATATATATTTCTAAAGACAAGAGTTACTTTCAGAGTATTTTTAACAAATTATTGGAAAATCCATCAGTTGTTACCATGCAAAGCTAGATTTCTGGAAAACAAGAATGATTAGACCCCTCAACCCAGCTACAAACTAGGTAGGAAAAAAAGGAAGGAGAGAAGAGATATGATTCTTGGGTTACTGACATTAATTGAATGGCTAACCGAATCCTCTCATACTGGTAATAATATGCTAGAAAATATCATTCTGGCGAATGACATAAAGGAATTCAACATACTAGTAAATAACATTCTAGTAAAAAACACGTGAAAATTCACATATTGGGAGTTAACATATAGGTAAAGAGTTTACTAACATACATATACTTAGAATCAATAGGCTAGTAATTACCAAACTATAACCCTAGTGTGCCTCGACCGCTCTGATAGACGGAAGTGTCCTGACTAACATAGCTGTACCATTGATCCTGCATCGTTATATCTTTCAGACTCGCAATCTCATTGAATAATTAATCTATATAAATGAAAGGAGAGATGAGCCACTATGGCGGACTTCCTGGGCACCTTTAGAATGTTTTATGGGAGTTGTACATCAGCCTCAAAAGGCATAAAAACAAGAATAGTTATTGAACATAGCTAGCATGGCAGGTTACTAGTGAAGGCAAGTTATGCACAAAGGAGATAAACCTATGCATGACCATGCTGATTACAAATTACTGTAAAAGAAATGCGTGCAACATAATATGGGGATTAAGATCTGTAAAATAATGAACTCTAAAGCAAGCACATATAGCTGAAAAAGGGAAGGTGACAAATAAATAGAAAGTTGTTATATACAATTAGATTTCATTTTAAAGAAAAATAGTAAGACAAAGATTAAGAGTGGGTAGAGAGAGAGCCCATCTCCTAACTAAAAAAGATGATCCCAAAAAGTATTTGTTGGTCTTACCTCTATTTGTATTCCTAAAACTGAAACTGATGACCTTACTTTTGATGAAGGGAATGCTCAAATACTTACTCACCAATGTTCTTGGTTCTTTCAAAAAAAATCTTCCTCTTTGTAGATTGGAAAAATCAACTCCACTTTCTAGGCTAAGTCCTATTTTTTATTCCACCAAAAATAAAATGATTTGAAACAATATTCAAACTATTTTCTAAAAAATATTCCATTAGCCCATGTTATTCCATCATTAATAGCCGTCCACTTTCTTCGTCTATTGTTTTCAAAAATATACTTTTGTTTCATGCACGTTTAAATCTTTTTATTAAATTTCAAGTGATTTCATTCCTATAGTTAATAAAAAATTATGGGAGTTATTTCATAAAGTTCCAAAGGTTTTTGCATATTAGAATTGGAGGGTTTGATGGTCCCCTACTAAAGCTCCCCAAGTATGTATAGGATAATTTTGTTCTGATAAAAGTCTCGAAGAAGGTGGTAGAGGTAAATAAAAGGTGTCAGGAGAGGAAATAAGTTGGTATGTATTTCCCTATTGGTCTTGGTCATTTATCTTGTATACCCTCAAATTTCATTCTCCTTAGAATTTTTTGGACTAACACATTTGTTTGCAGGTAAAAAATGATCTTTGAATGTCTAATAATTTGATTTTGTAGGATTCAGTTCCAACATTGTGGTTTTGTAGATTACTACAATGTGGGCTTCATTCTCTTATTTGATGAATGATCTATAGTATCCTTTTGAATATCCCTTTATGATATGATTTACTTTTAGTGCTTTAGCTTGCATATATACATATAGTGTCATATGGCTGCTAAACTGGGAGCTAAATGTAGCATAAAAAATATACTCCTTTTTAGGTGAAAGCACAATTTCACACTTTGTTTGGAACCTACTTAAGTGACCCTTTCACCAATTCATTTAAACATTCTCTAATCAACCCCTAATTTCCTAAATTATGCATTTCATGGCCCATTTAATTAGTTATCGAGAAATCACATGCACAAAACCAAAGTAAAAGTTTAATATTTTTCTCATGAAACTTTACATGCCACAAAATAGGATTGGAGCAATGAAGCTCTAAGTGACTTGCTCCCCTATTTTGGCTCCAATTTTTAATATGTCAAGGATAGAAATTTATTACTTAAATTTCAAATATTAAATTTTGGCTATCACGATTTAATTTTCAAGAAATTAGATTAAATTCCTATAAATACCTAGTCATTTTACCATTTTAAAACTAATTAAAAAAAGTAATAAAGAAATTATTGCAAAAATTGCATTCTACCAAAATACATTTTAATTTGTAGGTTTTCAAACATATTTTCAGATTTGATCAAGTTTCATCCAATAATTGGAGTTTGATGCCAATAGAAGGATGTGATGGAATCTAGGTTTGGAAAGTATTCTTGTTTTTTTTAATTTTCCTGAGGGTATTTGACTTTATCTTTGGTGAGGTATTCTTGTTTTTTTAATTTTCCTGAGGGTATTTGACTTTATCTTTGGTGGATATTATCATTTTCATTTAGGAATCCTTCTCTAACACATTTGAGTAGGTTTTATAAATTTTAGCTCATTGGAACTTTAGAAGACCTTAAGGTTAGGAGCACACACATTTTATCAATCATTTTATTGACTATTTGTGGAGGTAGATGATGCAGAGAAGAGCTAAGAAATCTCTTATCACACACAAAAAAACCACTCTTTCAAACATTGAGACCTTAATTGGTGGGTTTTCCTTCATCAACCCTCATTTTGCTAGTACCCTTTCAAAAAGGCATTTTTGGACATAAATCTTTAACCAAAGTTGACCTTCAGGAAAGAAGAATTGTTTCAGATATCCATCTGGCTATTTTCAAGCATATGTTAAAATTAGGCAAGGTTTCTTTGTACAGAATGGGTCAAAATTTTATTGTCCTTTTGACTAGGCCTAATTGGTCACCTAGGCTTGCCAACATCTAGGTTTATGTAAGGAAATGACACCAAACAAAAGGAAAAAAATGATTAGTGTATTCTCAGGCATGTGAAACCTCTTAATGGCATGACACAATTATTTCCAACCCTTCCCTAAAAAAACAATGTGTAGCTTAAATGCTCAACCCATATTGAACCAAGGGTATTTTTTTTACTATTCTAAGGATCTGTGAAAGCGGACTGGTGAGTTCACCTTCACAAATAAAAATCATTAGCCCAAATCATGTAAGGTGGTAGAAGGAACCATGATAGAATTTCCTACCAACTTTCATCCTTTTCCCATGGGTATAATGCAAGTTATGGTCACTTAAAGATGACTACAAACCCTAGGACAACCTTCAAGAAGTCTTTACAAAAACACTCATAAGTTCTGCAAATCGGCTTTATAATTGCTCAAATCAATTGCATATGAATATATAAGATAAAGGAAAACCTTAGAATATTGGTTTCATTTTATTTTTTTGTAGAAATTTGTACCACATCAAACAACAAGACTGTTACAAGAAAAACATAGAAAATTTGCTCGAAATTGATTCCAATTTTCATTCCAATCTCTTCCCAACCTTTCTATTTGAGATGACAAGGAATTTTATGCATGTAGCAACATATTTCAACTACCTCCAACCATATTTTGGTTATTTTGCTTAATAAATCCTCAAATACACTTTTGTTTGCAAAAAGTTGCAAAATTGCTTGACAATGTTGACAACATTTGCATTTTTACTTTTAACCTTGCACCTAGAGACTCCATAATGACTCAAACTAACTTCAATGCACATGAAATGGCCCAATAAGACCTTATTACATGATAAACATAAAAAATAAAAATAAAAAAATAAAATTCTAACTTTTGACCCCTTGGCTTGGCATAAAATGACCCGTGGGTGCCCCTGCACTATTACAAATACCAAAATAGGGATTTGAGTAAGGAATACTCCTATATAGCCACCCACTCATTTATTTTCCAAATTTTTACATGTTCAAATTCAAAGATAGAAGTCACAGAGTGAGAAAATAGAAGGGAGATAAAGAGTTACAGGATTGCATTTTCATATCCGAAAAAAGTCAACTCAGACATGGGTGTCCTAGGTGATTTAGTCCAACAAATTTAGTTCCAAATTTGTATAACAGGTGCACATAAGTCTTCCCTTTCCAAATATACTATTAAATTTTGGTTTTATAGTTTCTTTGTTAAGAAAAAGTTAAATTTGCAAATTAGGTCGCATAGTTTCATTAGGTCAATAAAAGTAAGTAAATTCTAATCAATTTATAAGGCATAAAAGGATAAAATATTAGGTTGATTGGAACACCTTCAATATTGGAATTCAATCTATTCTCCTTGCATATTTGTATCCTAATGTTCTTTGAAAAAGTATTGATGTTAATGATCTACATATTAGACCTAGGATCCATTTTTCAACTAAACAACATCATATCATTAATTACCTTTATTTTTGTAGAATCCTTAGGATTAAATCTAGCACATCTGAAATTTTCCTTAATATCATAGTCATAGGCATCCATCTCTATGTTTAATGTCATTATTATCTTCTATATGCTTGAAAGAAGTAATTTCAAATTTGAATTTTCTTTCCATGTATGATCATATTTGATCATTATTTTGGATAGCCTATAATCAATTAGATCTATTACTCTCTCACTAATTATTTGCATCGTATCTTCTTTGAATCTCTTCATTTTCTCTCAATTCCTTTATATCTACAACCAAAGCTTCCCTATTTGATGGGAATAGTTCTATTGAGCTTGATGGAGTGGAAACTATTGGAATTGTTACATTTTTAGATGCTAGTTGAAGAGACCTCAATTAGTTCAACTCTACAACTTCTTTCATATATTGATCTTGCAACCTATCAAAATCAACCTACTTCTTGGCTGTGCCTTCACTAAGTAAAGTTATATTCACTACCAATAAGGTAGCTTAGGGAGCAGGAGTATCTACGACTCTCTTGATTATAAAATCTCCCTTTAGTTCATGGATGTTGTTGACAACCTTTGGCTTATTTATTTTTCAGGTCCTAGCACATATTCATAATCTTTTCATGATATTTATTTTTTAATAATTTTGTAAAGTTAAACTTAATCAAAAAATCATAGTTTTCATGTGACATCAATTATTGTCTAAATCTTTCTATGTTGTTTTTGATAAAAAAAAATCACCCTCTTATAGAGGATTTTATCTTCTAATGCACTATATATTTTCAAAAAAAAAAAAAAAAACATCTTAGTATACTTTAAATTTCTAATCAACCTCAAGTTTTATTATAAATGCCTACTTACAACAAAGAATAAATTAAAATCATGATTAAGCTAATCAATGTATTAAAAAATGGATTCTAGAGTCCAAGCTCTACAAAAGGTTATTTTTAAATTATTATGAAAGTACAACCCTAGTTGGATAAAACTAGAGTTCAAGTTATTTTTTTATTTTCCGCAAAGAAGGAGTTAATCTACCACATAAGTAACCACATAGACAATTTTCAGCAAAATGGTGTCAACAAAATCCCTCTCAACTAAAATGGATTCACTTAAAACCTTTCATATAGATTCAAACTTGGTTTAATTTTTTTATTTTAAAAAATCTATTTGGTGGCTTCAAGCATAAATGTTTGGTTAAGAACTAGATGTGTCATGTAGGAGCCACATGGTTTTGGATAAAAAATTTTCTCCCAAAATTGTTTAGAAATGAAACCATTTCACTTCAAACTATTTTGTTGACCAAAAGCATGACAATAATCTATACTTTTACCCCACCCAAGACCAAGGATCTTCACTAAAATAACAAAATAGACAAAAAATAAGATAATTTTTTTAGTAAATTATCGAAAGATATAAAATGTAGCAATGGAAATAGAACACCTGACCTTTAAGGAATGAAACACAAAGGTAGGGTTCCTATTTCACACTTGTTACACTCGATGAAACCTTAGGGATCTCAATCCGAAGATAGAAAGGGTGAAGAGATCTTGCAATAAGTCATCCTAAGGTTTTATTAGAGACAATAAGAGGGTTCACCACCAAGCTAGGGCTTGGAAAGACAAGAAATGAATGCAAGATGCAAAGTACTATGCAAAACCTAACCAAATAACCTAGGAAATGAAACTAAAAATCAAGATTTCAAATTGGAAATGAAGAAAGGTGCAGCTGGAAGAGTGATGAGATCAAAACAAGATCCAAAACCTTGATAACTTATTTTTTAATTCCCATTGGGACTCATATTCCAGTTTGGGTGGTTTAGTCCGAGATTGGATTTTTTGTGCCAAAACTAGAATATGATAGTGCTTAATCTAAATCTCCTGAAAACCAAAAAAAGGTAGTACTAGGACTCATATGCCCAAGGTTGCATATTAGTCCTAGTATGATTTTTTAGAGGGTTAAGAATTGAATATGCTCTCCTAACTCTACTTGTTCTAGCACACTTTGTTTGCAAGTCTAAAAATATGATTTGGATCCTATAGGAGACTTTTTCATGATCTTACAAACAAGGAAAAAACTATGAAAACTTTATTCAATCTTGTAACTTAATCTACAAATATCCTTGAAGCTCCAAGACACCTAGATCTACAATCACACATGTAGAGAGAGAGAAACATTTTGATTGTTAGGGAATAGGGGTTTTCCTTAGTCAAACCCCTTTTAGGTAATCAAACCAAATGATGATAATGAAATAAGGACATGAAACATGAATAATGAATAATGATACCTTGAATGATGTCTTGTAAATCAATAATCTAACATAAAATGTCCATGAAGGATGTAGATATAGATCTGGAAATAAGTTTAGAACAATGCTTAACCTTGGATTTTGAATGCAACATCACAAAACTAGCTCAACAACATGCTTGATGCTTGATAACCTTGACATGATGATAAATCTTGAATTGTTGAAACAATTGATGAAGAATTTTACCCAAGGTTGACTCCTTTAAATATGCTCTTGAATACTCTTGTGAAGTCTTGTAAACTCTTAAAGGCTTTTGTAAACTCAATTTTTCTATAAGGCATGCTTTCTTGAAAATCTTAGGTGAAAATGAGTGAAATAACCTTGTATTTATACTTGTTTATGCCAATTTTTTGTAAAATTACAACACTACAAGCTGACATCAAACCAGAGGAGGAAAAAATCCCATCGAGAATTTGAATTAAATTTGATTTTAGGCCACATGGGAATCATACACCACAAGTGGCGTATGAGTCCCATTGGGCTTAACAATGGAACACATTTTTTGTAAAATGCTTAGAATGATGTTAAATTGGTATTTGGGCCGCAAAACTTAGGTGGGACTCATATGATGAAGGTAACATATGAGTCTCAAATCACTAAATTTGAGCCACACAACCTAAACACACCCGAATTATGATTGGTTGTTGGTTTATGTCAGGATTATGCTCAGAAAGATGCATTAATTAAGGCTTGTGGATGCAAAATAAGGCCAAATAAGGCATAAAAAATCCCAATTATTTAATAAAACCATAGAATAGTGTGAAAGTGTTAGGATACACTTTAGAATGCCATAAATAAGGTACCATTAAGTTCATTTACTTTACAAGGGCCCAAAACTTAATGGGAAGGTACACTTCACAACATGAAATTAAGGAAAAGTTAGGTCAACTTATCTTAAAAGGGCCCTAAATCCAATGTGAATGTAGAAAACACATTATAACATTAGATCAAGAAATTATTAGGTCCATTTTAATGTTAATCATTCCCAAATCAAGTTTGAAAATGTATTTGTACAACAATATTTTTTGACACTACATTTAGCACCCACTTTAGTGAGAGGAGGAACTTGCTTCAAACTCACACTAAAGCAGACATTCAAAAGTGGTCCAAGTGTACTGATGTGGATGGTCTAGGATAATAAAGATCAAAGGAGGTGGTCAAGTTCCCAAGATCCAAGATCCTACATCAAACTGACATAAGCACAAAAGGAGAGACACAAGATGTAAGATATGCAACATCAAGATACACAAATATGCAATTTCAATAACTAAAAGAAAGAAAAATAAGAAAAATAAAAAGAGGTGGATCAAGCCTTGACTGTTTGTCCAATGCAATGTGGATCAGATCCAAGATGTTTTTTCTAAAAAATACATGCTCACTCTATGGCAACAAAACTCTAGGCTATTTGTTGGATAAGTATCTAAAGAGGTGAGACAAATACACACACAACTAATGCATTCACACACACACACACACACACACACAAGTGGCTATGGGAAAGTCGTGCCTTGGATCGACTTCCCGTCCAACAATACCAAAGCTATACCTCCTAATAACTTTGATAAGGAACCATGCAAAAATGAAATTTGAGCTTCATGAGGCAAGCAAAGCTTCGTATGCTTGAAACTCATGAACAATCAAGATGGCTCCACATGGATGCAAAGTGTATTATGCAAGGTGGCCATATAACAATTGTTGTTACAAATGTAAAATAGTGTAAAGTATGTTCAAATGGATTTTTCTTAGTTCATCTAAGGTCTCTTCTTAGGGAACATTGTGCCTAATGTCTCCAAGGGAGGCTAGTTCAAAGAAATATCACACTCTTAGAGGGAATCAAGTCTAATGATACCACCAAGAAAAGGACATATCACAAGAATAAAGAAAACCACATAGTGAAACATGAGTGTTGATGTATGCCCCCACTTTAAAGTGGTTGCTAACACTATTGCTATGAGAAATTGTTTTAAAGTAGAATAAGACGTGAGAGGGATTTTGGAAATCCCTATTCCAAGTCATATATTTCAAAATGAAACAACATAATGCATAAGGGGTTTCCCCCAAAATAAAAAAATTAACGGTCTTTAAGTGAAAACTACAAGGCACCTTCTAACCCAACAAAAGTGAAAATAAAGGACATATCTGAGGGTGAAAACCTCTCCAAGGCACCCAAGGATGGACTGTTGTACTTTCTCCCTATCAATCATGAGATATCCCTGATGTCGATAGAAAATGTAATAAAATTCAACATCAGTACTGTAGATAATCTTAAGACTATTCTATTTGCAACATCCCTGACAAAAGAGAAAAAAAAAATCAAGAATTCTTCACATAATGCCACATCAATTTTACATGGTCTTATGCTGATATGCCAAGGTTGGATCCTTAGTTGGTTTTGCATCATCTACCATTGCATCCCAATGCAAATCCAGTCAAACAAAAGCTTAGAAAAATGCTCCCTCAAATAGCTATGCTGGTGAAAGTTGAACTTTAGAAATTATTATTGGATGTTGGTTTCATAAGACCTACTGATTATGCAAAATGGATCTCAAACCTTGTACCAGTTACCAAACTAAATGGAAAAATCAATAACTACATAGATTTCTAGGACTTGAACAAAGCATGTCTGAAGGATGACTTCCCACTCTCAAATATAGACATCATAGTATACCTAACAACAGGTTATGAGATGTTGTCCCTCATGGATGGCTTTTCAAGATATAATCAGATCCATGTTGCATGTAAAGACCAACACAAGATGAAATTCACTTGCTGATGGGGTACATACTGTTCGAATGCCATGCCCATCGAACTAAAAAATGTAGGTGCAACCTATCAAAGAGCTATGACCACCATATTTTATGATCTCATAAACACATTGATGGAAACTATGTTAATGATCCTTTGGAAAAATCCTTGACACGTGCTAATCACTTAAGAGTCCTGGATAAGATTTTCAAATAGCTAAAGGAATATAAGGTTTTCCTAAATCCCAAGAAATGCTTCTTTAGTGTGACATTAGGAAAGATTTTAGGATACAATGTTTCCCATCAAGGCATTGAAGTGGACCCAAAAAAAGTAAAAGAAATATTAGACATGCCTCTAGTTAAAGGAATCAATCAACTCCAAATGCTACAAGGCTAACTCTAGTTTATTAGGTGCTTCATCACACAACTTGTAGATAAATGACAACCATTTTAGTATTTGTTACGCAAGAAAGTTCCTTTTATTTGGACATACAAGTGTGAGCTAGCTTTTTAGTATATTAAAGAGTACCTCTTGATGCCTCCTCTCCTGATGCCACCTATTGATGGAAAACCCCTAATTTTGTACATCTTAGCCAGTACAGTTGCATTGGGAGCATTGTTGGCTCAAAATGACCATGAGGAAAAGGAACATGCAATCTATTACATTTGTTGCACTTTGGTGGGATACGAGCTTAACTATAGTCCAATTGAACATGTTTGTCTTGCAGTGGTTTTCACTGCTCAAAAGTTGAGACACTACATATTAAACCACTAGTCTAAGTTTGTAGAGAAAATAAATCCCCTAAAATATCTACTTAGTAGGGTGATATTAACAAGACAATTGGCTAAATGGTCATGATACTCAGTGAATGTGACATTCAATATGTGGACTATAAAGCAACAAAAGGAAAAGTAATCAATGACCAACTAGAAGACATACCCACACAAGCTAATGAACCTTTATTTTTATATTTTCTTGAATAGTCAATATTCACACTAGACAAAGGAGTAATATGGAAATTGTATTTTGATGGCTCGCATACTAATCATGGATCAAGTGTAGGTATATTATTTGTTACCCCTCAAGGTGATACAATCCCTAAATCATTTAGGATAGCCTTCCTATGCATAAATAACATTACACAGTATGAAGACTTGTTGATAGGATTGTGCATGGTAATAAAATGGAAAATCAAGAATCTATAAGTCTTCAATTATTCAAAATTGATCATTCAACAAGTCAATAATGACTATGATACTAAGGAGAAGAAATTGACCCCATACAAAAGAATGGTTGATAGTTTCAAGCAATGCTTTGTAGACATCTCCTTTTTCCAAGTGCCACGTGTTCAAAATAAAAAAACAGATGCCATGGAGACTATTGGGTCTCTTTTGGTATTCCTAATAATATGTCACACTATGAATTCTTAGTGGAATAGTTGTTGGTCTCTGCTTTTGATGTCCCAAAGTTTGAAATGGCATGTGAGCTTTTCAGCCCTAATTCCCCCTGGTACTAGGATATCTATGATTACTTATATTCCCAGACCCTATAACTCGACCTCTCCAACAATCAATGCAAGTTCTTCATCCACAAAGCTACTTTCTATGCCATCATTAGTGATACCTTATATATACATAGCTTTGACAACACCTTACTTAGATGTCTTGACACTAACAAAGAAAAAACTATCTTATGCAAAGTACATGAAGGTATATGCAAAGCCCATTCTAGTAGTCTAAACCTAGCTAAAAGGATAATGAGACTGGGTTACCATTGGCCTACAATGGAGTAGGATGCATATCACTTTGTGTTGAAATTTCAATAGTTCTAGATACATAGCGACCTCATTCACTCCCTTGCACAAGAGTTGCAACCCATCACTTCAATATGGCCCCTCACCCAATGGGGACTTGACCTCATAGGAAAAATTCATCCCACCTCATCAAATGGCCATAAGTTCACTATCACTAGCACCAAGTACTTGACAAAATGATTTGAAGCCATCCCTATGACATATATCACCAGTAAATAAATTCCAAAATTCATCCTCAATTACAACATATGTAGATATGGTGTCTGGTCGTGCCCACAAAAGGATATGAAAATCATAGTAAAACCTTTCCTGAGAATTGGACATTCCAACGGGTGACTAATATCTCTCTATGGACGTTCATTTACTTGTCAAACTAGGGGATGTATACTTTAAATGGCGTAGCACAATATATGCACTAAGAACTAGTTTCGGTCAAAACTTAATAGAAATAAATACTTGAAAGGAATTCTATCTATGCTACAGGAAGGTAATGCAAAGTTCTTTAACTCAACTATGATTTGATTAAAACAGAAACCATAATAGCTATGATTGAAACACAAACTGTGAATTGGCCTTATGCTACAGGAACAGGAACAAGGATGGATTCCCTATGCTGCAGGAGCAATACAAGACTGAGTTTGCATGAAAAATTCAAAGATGAAAGCTAAATGATGATCAACAAAAAAGAATAGCTAACTAACTAGCTACATATACTTACTAAGTGGGCCCCCTTAGCAAGCATCTACTGATTACGTAGGTGCTGAACTCAGAACTTCACCAAACTTTATTCATGAAAATAGAATGGTATACATTGCTTTGTTGATATAGAAACTAACAACAAACTCTATCTCTTGTCAAACAGATTATGCTTTTCATTATCATACTTACTCTTACATGGTATCTATTAACTTTCTATCACTATGCTTCTATCTTACTCTAACTATCATCTCCTTCCTCACTCACGCAGGAGGAGTACTTTATTTAAAATCAGGAGAGCAACTAACTAACTAACCCTATCAAAGAAAGACGTGGAAGTAAAGTGTATCCCAGAATCAAGGAACAAACTTCATAAATGAATTTATGCGTTCAACCCAATCCGGAGAGAATCTAGCGCTCCACTCTTTCTAGATTGACAGTCATTAAAAATCTTTCCCAACAGTTTTGGTCAAAGAGTCTTCACCAGAGCTTCCTCGAAGTTGTGCAGGAAATGGACTTTACTGCAAGGCCGAGATCGGCTGCGCTTGACTCGATCATACTTTCTTCAACAACCTGCGAAACACAAGGTAACATATGCGAAAGAAAAGGTGCATGGCACATACACAATATCTATTCATTAATCACATATTTAAATCTATTTCATCATTCAAAAACTATATGCGATATACCAATCATTTAGGGAGTCAACGGGGAAATAAATGTAGTCAAGTCAACACAATAGGCTGCAGGAATATGAAAATATTTTGCTACAGAATATCCCCATAAAAGGTTTCAAAAGAGTTTTAAGCAACCACGAAAATCAAAGGTAAAGGCATTAAAAGTTCATCATAATATCCAAACTATGAACACATTTTGGGCTCATCAGTGTCCCCCAAACCATCATCACTAACAATGGTCATCCCTTCAAAAATTGGGATGTTCATGAGTTATGTGAGAAATTTCACATTCAACATCACTTTTCCACACCATATTTCTTGCAAGGAAATGACCATTCTGAGGCATCCAGTAAGACTATAATAAAAATTATTAAAAAGACTATCAATGACATTGGTTTGTGACTAGCACATTCATCTTAACCCTGCCCTTTGTGTGTATCAAATGAGCATTTGCACACCCACTGGCACCACTATGTTTTCCCTAGTCTCTGATTCATAGGCTGTCCTTCCTATCGAGGTGGAAGTCCTCTCCCTACGAGTCTCCATGAAAGGGATTATTCATGATGAGGAATATCATATATCCTAGTTGCACAAGTTAGAATTGCTTGATGAATGCAGACATAGGACCTTGAATCATCTATAGGCATATCAAAACCACCTTTTTCGTAGTTATAGTAAAATGGTTTTGATTAGAAACTTCAACATCAATGACTTAGTGTTGATGAGGAATCTGAAAAAATAAAGCAAAATGTGAGAAAGATGGCAAATTTGAGCCCAGTTGGCTGGGTCCATATGTCATAACAACATCTTTTGGTTTTCGTATTTATTAGTGTAGATACCTAAAAATGACCTAGGCCTGCAAGCTTCATTTTTACCACTTTTGTCCTAGCATAATTATGACATTTAATTATGTCCTTGGTCCACATTTGACTATTGATTAAATAATTTATAATTGTTTAATTAACTCATGTCCTTTTATTCTTCATGATTATTAAATAAATAAATTTCATTTATTTATTAAATATGTCATTAATTGTCTAAAGTCTTCCCTTAATTAAATAAATTTCTTAATTTATTTAATTTCCCTTGTCATATATTTCTTCTTGATTATTAAATAAATAAATTTTATTTATTTATTTAATATGTCACTAAGCGTCTTAATTAAATAAGTTGATTAATTTATTTAATTAATTAATCTTATCTTCTAAATTAAATAATTAAATTTAATTATTTAATTGCCTAAATGAATATTCTTCTCATTTTAAATAAATTAAATTATTTAAAATGTCATCTCAATCTTAACTTTCAGTCCATTTTGATAAATAATTTGAAAAAGATTATTTATTATCTCGCAAAATCATTATTTTGAATTAATTTAATTCAAAATAGTAATTAATCTTCCAAAAATCAAGTAATCAGGTAGATTCTTGATTTTCCAAATCTGATCTTCAGTCCAACTCTTATCTTCTTGATTTTTCGAATCTCACAAATCAGACAGTCTTTATCTTTTTTTTTTTCGAAAATCTTTATTTTCTAATTGATTATCTCATTTATTCTCCACCGTCGATCTGATTATCTGAGACATTATTTTGACTGTTCGATTAAGGATTTTGCCCTAACCCTGATTAGGGATTCTCAGATTTAATCTGGACCTCTTATTCTAGGTCTTTCTTAAGATTCAATCTCGTCCGTCCACTCAAAATTGTGTTTTCTATAAAAGACAATTTTGCTCATAATTTCGGGATACTGACCACTTCATTTTAATATAGGCATTATAGTCATTTGGCATTAGTAGTCATTATTTTCATTTTATCATATAGTCATAGACATAGGCATAATTTTATCAAATCCTTCAACATTTGCATAGGGCTTTGGCATTATTATAGGTTGCTCAATCTGAAATATGAGGGCCTCATTCATTTGCTGCAAACTAGAAGGTGTAATGGAGGTCAACCATGGAAGATGAAGATTTCTGGTAACATTGTTCCTTTTATTTTCATTATATTTCCTTTGTGCTTCATTACTCTTTAGATTTTGATGTTATTATCTAACCATCTAATTTTCCATTGATACATTTGGTGAACCCGACATTTTGTAGGAAAAATTGTGTGTTTTCTTGTTTGTTTTCACTGTTTTGCAGGTTACAACCAAGAAGTCATACGAAATCCTGTCACTTTCTTTTGAGCACAGAAAAATGGGCAAATAATTTTTTTTAAAACGGTTTATGGGTTTTGTATATCTCGCTCTCAGCTTTTCAAAACATCAAAAGGTTTTAAATTTTATGAAGATTTGAGAAAGTTATGGCCATTTTAGTGATCACTGTTTTTTCAATTTAACTTTTAAAACCCGCATTTTTCTGTTGTCTATAACGTTTCTTTTGTGTAGAACCGTGAAAAACGTTTTCTGGGTTTTGAAGGTCTGTCATTTAGCTTTCCATAGATATCTATGCTTTAAATTTTTATTAAGATTTGAGCAAGTTATCACTGTTTTAATTTGCTGTTGTCATTCAATCTTATCTTTTTTATTTTTATTACTAATCTTTGTTGGCAGCATGTGGCATTGGAGTTTTTTGTGGGTTGAAGACAAACACTAAAACTACTAATGGATTGTCTTGTAGGTTCGACTGTCAAAGACGAAACATCAAAACAATGTGCTTGCATTTTTAGTAGTGTAACACACATTTTATTTTGGTGCAATTAAAACGAACCTCTATTTGATCATGTTTGAATGTGTTTGCAAAACGGTAGGCGAGTATGCTCTCACCTTGTGAAAACTCAGTGATCAGAAAACCAGACCCGTTTTTATTTGTTTTTACCTTTCACAATTTGGTATATCGGAGTATCCTCTCCCCTTGCGCATTAATGCGATCCTGGGTATAAGAGAAACGGTTACTGACTCTAGAACTTGGGCCTATTCTGGTGGGAAAAAGTACTCACCCCAGGACGACTCAGACTGGTAGCACCCTGACATCGAGGGACTTCCAGCCAGTATATAAAAGTGGGTTCTTGGGGAAAGCCCAAGAATCACGAGTGTGGTTCTGACGAGATGGATCCAAAAGGGGACTCTCGCCACATGGATCATGCCCCACGAATGGAATGCCCGAATTAAAAACCTCTTGTTTTAGTGTCCAACTGTTCTATTGACCGTTGCTTGGTATAGTGTAGGGTACAGTATCATACCTAAAGACACTCACTACTGATCCCCTTGAGTAGAGATAGCAATTCTTGGGATGTCACTACCTAAAGAATCCAAATTTGGTGTGCTTGAATGACGTTAATGAGCCATGGAGGAGAGCCAATGCCACCAAAATTCTAAGCTATCCGCTCTTGAGAAGGAAAGGTGTTTATCACCAATCTGGGGTATATCTATGGGCTATACCAAGTATACAAACCCTTGGCCTATTGGCCTTTTAAGATTGTACTTGTCTTATGTGCGCTTACTTACAGTCAAAACATCATGCTTGTAAGTGTTTGCTGGATACTGAAACAAACCAAATAATGGTCAAACATCTAGAAACAACCAAGTGAAACATTAGACCTTTTCTGACCCATTTCACAACATGAACATGCAATCTTCCATGAACATTCCATTTTCATCACAAAACATTTTTGAGCCATTCATAAAAAGAGACCAGAATAGGCGAGTATATGTCAAAGACTTACAAGCTGCAGTGCAAAATCCTGATATAGTCTCCTTTGTAAAAAAATCAATCTTACATGACCCTCAAAGGTATCTAGCCATGCTTTTGGACCAAGGGGCTAAGTTACCACAAGACTTTGACATAAATACTTTGCCACCTCCATTCGTCTACCCTCACTACCAAAAGTCACTTAACACTATCCATGACATTAGTCCACAACAAACGTCCACTTATCACCCTTATCCTAACTTTGACAAGGGAAGCCAACAATCAACTAGTCCATTCCAAACCTCCACATCATATGCTAGTCCTTCACCTATTAATCCCATCCAAGTTTGCATCCCTTATCAACCATCTACCAACTCATGTCAAGTCCCCACATCATACCATACCGATCCGGTCCAAGTCTCCATGTCCTATTTCAATCAACCTTACACCAATCCAGTCAAAGTCTCCATGTCATATCCTTGTCCTTCAATTGTTAATCTAGTCCAAGACTCCATGACATATCCAATCCAAGACTCCATGTCCTATCTTTGTCCCTCACATGCTAGTCCAGTCCAAGTCCCCATGTCATATTCTAGTCCTTGACATACTAGTCCAGTCCAAGTCTCCATGTCCTATCCTAGTCCTTCATCCATTAATCATTTTCAAGTCATCCCCTCACAAGCCACATCTAGTCATGAAAATTTTATCATTACTCAAAGTCACATCCCATCGTTTACACTTGAGGATACATGTCAAAATGAAAGCCCAAAGCATGACCTTATAATGTCACCCTCATGTCAAGAACAAGGTAGTGCATCCAATGACCCTATCTTTCAGTCCATCCATGAAGTCCTTCAAGACAATCATGACATCCAGAACACACCTCTCCTTAACAACGGCTCTATTTCTAACTATATAATCCATGACAACCCCATCTTTGACCAAGACCCTATTGTTGACCAAGAAGTCCAAAACGATCCACTCCTTGACCTTTACGCCATTCATGATCAAACACTTGCCGACCCTATACAAGCCTCGACTATTGACACTTCCCATGATGAGACACTTGCCTTCATGGGACACATAGACAATATTCCTCCAGAACAAGAATCTTCCACTAAGGACATGCTTGCATATGATCAAGTTATAGCAAAAATCATTGGACTCTATGACACCAAACATAATGATGGATTCGAAATTTCCTTGGAAGCACCAACAAAATCATCTAAACCTGACATGTCACAAGATTAGACCATATATATCAGTCAGGAATATGTCCAACATGAAAATGAAGCTAAGACACTTTATCACTTAGGGTCATCTATCTTTTTCAGAGTAGGCTTTCTCGCCGATGAAAATATTACAAGTGACAATATCCACAGACCTAATGATGGGTTAGTATCTTGCTTTCAAAACAACAAATACCCCATCACAAATAGAATCTTTCAAAGCATGCAATATCGTGGAAAAGGACTAGGCATACACGAGCAAGGCATTCTAGAACCAATACAGCTTCAGGAAAATTATACACATCAAGGTCTTGGGTATTCTTCAGTCAGTAAATCAAACGATGTTAGTGGTACCTCCTCGATATTGGGGGAAACTTTGTCAGATACAAATGTCAAAATTGAGTCCATGAGAAATCCTTGTCATAAGATTGCTGCCAACACCCCGTCCACCCACACCATAAACCATCATTCTATCATGAATCAACCTCCCCTTTGGGACCAAAAAAAACAAAATTCTTACAAGTCAAAAGATTATAATCAAATGTCAAAGGCCATTGAATCAAACAAAAGGACAAGTGGACAAATGAAATTAAAATGGATCCCAAAGAAAGCTAGATCAAACAAAGACACCAATTCAAATACAAAAGTCAATCACAATGTGGAGCCACAAGACAAGAGGACTCCTACATACAACAAATGTCCACCTCCTTCAAAATGGTCATCAAACAAGGCATCTAAAACTGTTGGTTCCAAACACCATCCCTCCAAAATCCGTCATCCACCATCCCAAGTTTGGAAAATAAAAAGTCATTCATCCAAATGTCCAAACAACCTTTCCACATCTACCATCATCAGTCATAATCCTACATCTCGCCTAAAGTCCAAAAATCCCACATCACAAATCCGTCACATCATAGCAACAACTCTTTACCACAAGGACTCTCATGGCACTCTATTGCGATGTGCGTATTTTGATAAGGTCAACTCTAGTATCAAAAATGATCACAATGACATCAATCAATTGTATACAAGTGCTACGATCCTGACAAGACAACTACTTCAACAAGGTCGTTATTGGCATATCATGGCACCAGTCTCTACATCGGTACCATCAGTGGATTCAGAATAGTCAGTGGTCATCTAAAGCATCCACGCTATCTGCAAAATCAGAAATACAAAAAACAAAAAAAATGAAAAATGTAAAACATCGTCACCTTGATGAAAACCTGGAAAACAGGCGTCTTGGTGACACAAAAAAAAATCAAAAAGTCAAGAAAATAGTAAAGAGAAAAATTTCATGTAATGGTGAAAACCTGGCAAACAGGCACCCTGGATAAGTACCATGATGAAAACCTGGCAAACAGGCGTCATGTGTAAAATAAATCATCTATGTGGACTTTTACACTTGGGGGCAAGTCGTCTCATTTTCCCATGCCTTCCTCATGACATTGACATCCGTCCATCTTTGCCCTATCATTTCCATCCATAAAACTGGCACACATAAATCATGCTTTAGGAAAACTCTTGACGTGTCTATCCTTTGGTCATACACAATTCACGAAACATCATGTCATTGACCATCATAGTCTTATTGTCCTTATACAACATAGTCCTTGAAAATCATATGACAATTCCATTAGTCTCATGTCTCATGTCCTTTACCAAGGCCACCTCTTATTCTTTCATGTATGTCACCTATCTTGGCTTTCCCTTGTCAAACGGTCTAAGGATAATCATCATCCCATCTAGTCCTAACCAAGTCATTCCAAATGCATCGAGTCTAATTCATACAAATACATTATCCAAAACATTACTGACTGCGTTCCTGGCCCAGTTGTAGACCTCCATACTTTCGACACATTATCGTCATCATCCTCACGTTGTTTCGGGATGCATCCTTCCCACGTCAAACAACGTTGTCATCACCTGTCAATTGGTATTCAGGTTGACTAGGGGCACAATCATGTTTGTCATTGGATTCTCATGTGTAGGAATTAGTCATATGCATTTGTCACGATCCTCTTAAATGTCAAAATCCAAAAAAATCATAAAATGACAAAAAGACAAAAACATATCTTAAAATGTCCTTAAAAAAGACAAAAACATCATAAAATGTCCTGAAGAAAGACAAAAAAAAATCATAAAATGTCCTGAAGAAAGAGAAAAAGATCATAAAATGTCCTTAAGAAAGACCTAAAAATCATAAAATGCCCTGAAGAAAAACACAAAAACATCCAAATCAATGTCAAAATCCTAAAAATGGAGTCAAAGTCAGTCATGTTAGTCAGTCCATGTCATTGTCGAACTACGTTGTCTCTGCGCATTGGCTATGTAGGCAAGGCCATCAGTCGATGAGTCCCCGAGACATTAGATCAGTCCTTTTAGGTTGGTCCAAATAAAATCATGGCATTTGTCACAATCGTCACATTAGTCAAATAAGTCAAACATAGTCAAACTCGGACACAAGGCAGTCGAAACGTCAATGTCAAAATTGGTCAAAATTAGACAGTACAGTCCAATCAATCATATAGTCAACATCAGTCAACTTGCCAAAACATATTAATCAAAACAATGTCAGTCTCGTCACTCTTTGGTCCTCTTCAAGATGTGTCCTTGGAGTTGGACCTCGTCAAAATATCCTTTGCCTTTTTCAGGATGCGTCCTTCCTGACAATAGGCTCCGTCAAACTGTCAACACCGTCAAATTGGAAAAACTCTTGAACTGTCAAAACTATCAAATCGACAAGAAATCAATCTTTGGCAAACGAAATTAAATGGTTGTTAATCTTTCTGGTCTATCTTGTCTTATCTTTTGACTATCTTGGCTATTTTTTTTTCTTATATTTTTACTGTCTTGTCTTTTTGGTCATGTTACTAGCTACCTCGAGGATGTCCCATGAAGGATTTAGAGGTGCGATGACGTCTCTTGGCCTATTTTATTTTCTTTGACTGCTGTCTATAGATTGTCTTGACAAAAAGACTGGGGCAACATGACCCTTAGTATGAGTTAGGATATTCCTTGTCTGTGACTGTCTGTTCTTCAAATGGATGACCTTGCACACCTTGGTCTACGTCATATCATGGTGTGTGTTGTCCATTTTTATCATTTTACTACCCAATGATGATTAAGAGCAATAAATATTAAAGTCCTATGGCAATGTTTTGAAGGATTTGGTCTAGGAACTAACATGCATCTTCTTTAGTCCTGTCATCTTCTCTCACTCATCTCATATAGGCATTGCATCCATATCATCATCCATATCTTTTACACTAACATTTCTTTGTCTCTTCATATTCTAGTCTTCTCATTAATTTTGAGAGCACACCCATGTTCTTGGAACCTGTCTGTCCTCTCGAGGGGGCATACCGTAACCCTCCTCGTCATTCTTCCTCATCTTATTTTGCACTGGGGCATATCTTCAACTTATTTTCTTTGTCACAATGCGACATGCTACATTATGACAAAGAGGGGAAAAATGTAGACACCTAAAAATGACCTAGGCTTGCAAGCTTCATTTTTACCACTTTTGTCCTAGCATAATTATGACATTTAATTGTCCTTGGTCCACATTCAACTATTGATTAAATAATTTATAATTGTTTAATTAATTCATGTCCTTTTATTCTTCATGGTTAATAAATAAATAAATTATTTATTTATTAAATATGTCATTAATTGTCTAAAGTCTTCTCTTAATTAAATAAATTTCTTAATTTATTTAATTTCCCTTCGTCATATATTTCTTCTTGATTATTAAATAAATAAATTTTATTTATTTATTTAATATGTCACTAAGCGTCTTAATTAAATAAGTTGATTAATTTATTTAATTAATTAATCTTATCTTCTAAATTAAATAATTAAATTTAATTATTTAATTGCCTAAATGAATATTCTTCTCATTTTAAATAAATTAAATTATTTAAAATGTCATCTCAATCTTAACTGTCAGTCCATTTTGATAAATAATCTGAAAAATATTATTTATTATCTCGCAAAATCATTATTTTTAATTAATTTAATTCAAAATAGTAATTAGTATTCCAAAAATCAAGTAATCAGGCAGATTCTTGATTTTCCAAATTTGATCTTCAGTCCAACTCTTATCTTCTTGATTTTTTGAATCTCACAAATTAGGCAGTCTTTATCTTCTTCTTTTTCAAAAATCTTTATTTTCTAATTGATTATCTCATTTATTCTCCACCGTCGATCCGATTATCTTAGACATTATTTTGACTGTTGGATTAAGGATTTTTCCCTAACCCTGATTAGGGATTCTCAGATTTAATCTGGACCTCTCATTCTGGGTCTTTCTTAAGATTCAATCTCGTCCGTCCACTCAAAATTTTGTTTTCTATAAAAGACATTTTTGCTCATAATTTCAGGATCCTAACCACTTCATTTTAATATAGGCATTATAGTCATTTGGCATTAGTAGTCATTATTTTCATTTTATCATATCGTCATAGACATATGCATAATTTTATCAAATCCTTCAACATTTGCATAGGGCTTTGACATTATTATAGGTTGCTCAATCTGAAATTTGAGGTTCTCATTCATTTGTTGCAAACTAGAAGGTGTAATGGAGGTCAGCCATGGAAGATGAAGATTTCTAGTAACATTGTTCCTTTTATTTTCATTATATTTCCTTTGTGCTTCATTACTCTTTGGATTTTGATGTTATAAGCTAACAATCTAATTTTCCTTTGATACATTTCTCAACCAAGGTTATTATTGGAGGCCCATTTGACCACCTTTGACTTTCTCGTTAGTTGCTTTAAACATGTCAGAATCCGAAACCGACTGTGCCGTTGTTTTTTTAGTCATTAAATTGACTTATCGGGACCCTTTCCAATTTTTTCAGCCCCCAACTCAAAATTTGAAAAATTTCCCAAGGGGGCATTGATACCCTTTACCTTCACTGGGGCATGACTTTGACTTATTTTCTTTGTCTCAATGCGACAAGCGACATTATAACAAAGAGGGGCAAAATGTAGACACCAAAATGACTTAAGTCTGCAAGCTTCATTTTTACCACTTCCGTCCTAGCGTAATTAATAAATTTAATTATGTCCTTGGTCCACATCTATTGATTAAATAATTCATAATTATTTAATTAATTCAAGTCCTTTTATTCTTCATGATTATTAAATAAATAAATTTTATTTATTTATTAAATACGTCAATAATTGTCTAAGTCTTCCCTTAATTAAATTAATTTCTTAATTTATTTAATTTCTTTCTCCATTAATTCTTCCTGATTATTAAATAAATGAATTTCATTTATTTATTTGATATGTCACTAATTGTCACAATTAAATAAATTTATTAATTTATTTAATTATTCAGTCTTATCTTCCAAATTAAATAATTATTTTTAATTATTTAATTACTAATTTCACTATTCTCTCATTTTAAATAAATGAAAATATTTAAAATGATTTCATTCTATTAATTTTCAGTCTTTTTAGTAAATAATCTGAAAAAGATCATTTACTTGTCACACAAAATCATCATTTTGAATTAATTAAATTCAGAAGGATATTATTCTTCCAAAAATCAAGTAATCAGGCAGATTCTTGATTTTCTAAATCTGATCTTCTGTCCAAATCTTATCTTCTTGATTTTTCGAATCTCACAAATCAAGCAATCTTATCTTCTTGATTTTTTGAAAATCTTCATTTCTTTAATTAATTTATCTCATTTATTCTCCACCGTCGATCCGATTATTTGAGATATTATTCTGACCATTCGATTCAGGATTTTTGCCCTAACCCTGATTAGGGATTCTCATATTTAATCTGGACCTCTCATTCTAGGTCTTTCGTAGAATTCGATCTCACCCATCCATTTGAAATGACATTTTCCATAAAATGTCATTTTCTTCTCACTTTTCGATTACACGCTGACATTTTATATTTACGCACAGACACATTACATTTTAGGCATTTGGACACTTAGATTTCATAGCAATTTCAATATTTATTATATTTATTTGATCAAGTCTT
This sequence comes from Sequoia sempervirens, assembly GCA_007258455.2. Lineage (NCBI taxonomy): Eukaryota > Viridiplantae > Streptophyta > Pinopsida > Cupressales > Cupressaceae > Sequoia > Sequoia sempervirens. The sequence continues at coordinate 1,186,059,353 of VDFB02271358.1, forward strand.
GGCATTGTTTAGGCATAGACATTGGCAATTATAGTCACAGGCATAGGCATTTAGACATTGCATAAATCCTTCAAAGCTTGGTGTAGGACTTAGGCATTTGCAGATTTTCTTGCACGATGGATCTGAGGGCAAAGTATTATCTAGCAAGCAAGAAGGTATTACAAAAGTAAATCATGGAGGTCTCGGCGATCAAGTATAATCATTCTTTTGTTTACTTCCATTGTGTTTTGTAAGATATTTGGATTTTGATGTTATTATCTAACAAGCTAACAATCTAATTTTCCATTGATACAATTAGTTTTACATGCTTGAAGGGGAATGGGCATGTGCAGGATCATCATGGAAAAAATAGGCCCTTAAGTGGCAAAAAATTAAAAAAAATCAGTGTTAGGCAACTTTAATAAAAAATTGAATAATTTATCTATATTATTTCAAAAATATGTAATAATAGAATTTGTAGAAAATTGAATGTAGTTTCTAAACTACTAGGTTTATTTAAAAATAAATAAAATCTATTTAGTGAAAATTTGAAATTTCAATGCAATAGTACTTAAATTTCAGGAAAAATAAGAAGTAGGTGTCTATGACCACCCTAACCATAATAAAATGATAATATTTTTTATAAGATTTTATATATAAGTAGAGGACTCATGTCCGGATGTGATGCATATTTTTGTAATTTTTTCCAAGAAAATAATTAATTATGATTTTTTATTATAACTTTTAAAAATATAAAAATTGTATGTATGACCACCTTAACTTGGTCAAAACTTCATGAAATTTATTTTTTCTTTTTTTAATCCTATAGTATGTGAAGAATATAATGTGACACATGTTTTGGATTCAAAAATGTGATACCGTTTGAAAGTTATAGATGTTTTTCAATCATCCTATCGTAGGACTTTAGTCATAATTCTAATAGAAAATGAATAATAATTATTTATTAAATTTAAATTAAAGCATAATTTATATTGGTGGAAACCTGAGAATCTCCTCTAATAACCCTTTTCATTTCATCAATTTTGGGTAAAAAGAAGTCGTTAGCCACATACCCTACAAATACCCATAATATTGCCACTTTTTGGCCCATCATGATCCTACACATACCTGAACCTTTCTTAGAGCCTATCAATATATTTCACCTATGCAAATTCTATACATAGTTTCAAAGAGCCATGCTAAAACTATAAAAATACAAAAAAAATGAAAAATCGAGAAAATCGTTGCCTTGATGAAAACCTAGAAAACAAGGGTATTAGTGACAACAAAAAAATCAAAAATTCATAAAAATAGTAAAGATAAATAATCCACCCAATAGTGAAAACCACATTGTTGGAGCTTTGGATAAGTACCATGGTGAAAACCTAAAAAAAAGCACTTTGTGTAGTCAGTCTATGCTTCATCATCTACTATCACTCTACTTGGTCTTTCACCCTAATCCATAATAATTCCTTTGCCTTCCATTATCTTCCATTTGTCATCCATCATAAGGCCTTGTCATCTTTATCATGACTTTCAATGGATTGATGACTTACGATATTTTCTCCTCCATGTCTTGTCCATAATAAACCCTTTCCCCATCCCATCCTTGATCATTAGTCCTAGACCTAGCTAGGGACACATTTCCTAACAACTAGTTTCATTGGATTTTACTTTTGGTCACTAGAGGTTCAAAATTTTCCAAAAGACAAAAAATCAAAAATTCCCAAAAAACAAAAAAATCAAAATTTCCTAAAAACATATAAAATACAAAACATTTCAAAAATGCAAAAAAATCAAAACATATCAGAAATATAAAAACATCAAAATAACTTTCAAAAAATCCCAAAAAAAAAGTCCATCAAGTCATTCTTTGTCATTTTTGAACTACGCTGCCTCTATGACTGGATGTAGGCAAAGCTATCTGTCAATGTGCCCCCAAGGCATTAAGTCTGTCCCTTAGGGTTTGTCAATAAGTCCAAAACATGACACAATACTTAGTCAAATAAAACAAAAGTCCACAGTAATTTCAAACTATGAGGTCTTTGAGTTTACGACATAGGCAAGGGCATCAATTGATGAGCCCCCAAGACTACCTAGGTCAATCCTTTAGGGTTCATCGCATCATTCAAATAAGTTAGACATATTCAACCTCAAACAAAAGACAACCATTTGAACAACAACAATGAAATCGTGAACCAATAGACAAAATAGTCCAATCAGTTATCAAGTCAAAAATCAATCAAGTTGCTAAAACAATGTCGACCTAGTCATTTTATGGTCCCCTCCAAGATGTGTCCTTGGAATTTGACCTTGTCAAAATGTCATTTTCCTTTTTAGGATGTGTCTATCCTGACAACAGGATCTGTCATAGTCATTGGGCTTTTTAGGATGTGTCCTTCCTAACGATAGGAATTGTCAAACCATCAAAATTGTCAAACTATCAAATCATGAAATTGTCAAACTATCAAGCAATCAACCTTTGAAAAACAAGTATTGGCACATATTGAATGGTTGTTGACTTTTTTGGTATATTTTGTCTTATCTTTTTATTTTTTTTTCTCTTGGTCATGTTACTAGCTAGCTCAAGGATGTCCCATGAAGGATTTAGAGGTGCGATGATGTCTCATGACCTATTTTTCCTTTATTGTTGCCTTTGATGTGTCTTCACAAAAAAGATTGGGGAGACTTGGCCCTTAGTATGAGTTAGGGCATTCCCTGTCTACGACTATCTATTTTTTGCAAGTCGATGACCTTGCACACCTTGGTGTATGTCATATCATAGTGTTTGTTGTCCATTTGTCACATTTTACTGCTCAATGATGATTATGCAGCACCTATTATATTTTTTGGAAGGATATTGAAGTATTCCTTTTTCATCCTAACATCCATGTCTTCCACACTAACATTTCTTCTATTGCATTCATCCTCTAGTCTTCTCATCCATTTTGAGAGAACACTTGTGTTCTTTGAACCTACCTCTCTTCTTGAGGGGACATACCACTACCTCCTTGTCATCCTTCCTCTCCTCACTTTCACACCAGAGCAATATTGTTGACTTGTTCTCTTTGACACAACATGATAAACTACATTATGTCAAAGAGGGGGAAAATGTAGACACATAAAAAAGGCCTTGACTCACAAACCATATTTTTCTATGATGACCATGCTTCTCCACCACATAATTAAAGTGTTCCTAGATATGATTATTTATATAAATAAATTACATTTATTTATTTAAGTATTTCACCAATTAATCCTTATTCCCTCCAATAATTAAATAAATTTCTAGTTTATTTAATTACCATTAATTATTTAATAATATTACCATTTATCCCTCAATCAAATAAACTTATTCATTTAACCTATAATTTCATCCCACAAATAAATAATTATAATAATTATTTATGGTCTTTTGTCTTATTCCCATTTATGAATTAAACCATTACTTGATTCCAAAAGTCAACTTTCCTCCATAAATTAAATAATTTCTATTATTATTTGATTTTCCAACTACCAATTTTCTCAACTATTGATTTAATTTCTTTCAATTAAATCTCAACCCTTCATTTCAAAGCTTTCCCTAACTTTGACCTAATGTTTCCCTAACCCTAATGCTCATCATCACATTGAATCCTAGCCTTTGATCTTATGTTTTTGTAAACTTTTAATCCTATCCATCTATTCTCAATTTGGCATTCTTTAAAAGGCTCTCTCTCAAATCATCTTGGACATAGAGTTATTCAGACATTCATACACACACAACATGCTTGAGAACTCTAAATACTTGAGAATATAGTACTTCAATATCTTGCTTGACTTAGACATAGGTTATAGTTGCACTTAAAGCTTAGGGAAATTATACAATTTGCAACAAGATGCAAAAGCCCAATGGAGGTCATTCAATGGAGGCTTGAGAACCAGGTGATATTGTTTCAATATTTTTATGTTTCTTGCTTTCCATTGTGCTCTATTGTTGATTAGGGGTATGATTTATTATGCTACTCATAGGTAACTTGAAATTTTTTCTCTAAAATTACAAGTACATCCAAGGACTTTGACATGGAAACAAAAATGTATTAGTTGGAAATTTTGATGCCATTACATTTTTAGAAATTTCTTTGTTTAGAGGTGTTGATTTTTCCTACTACTACATGCCTTTTGACTTGGTGAATTAACATGACAAAGCGAGATTATTTTGTGCTAATAAAATCAAAAGGGGAAGTGAACTCAGATTCATTTCCAGCAAAAAAAATTCCAAAAATTCATCTATCAAAGTTGATTTAGGGAAAGAATTTCCCTTTCATGAAATTTTTTACTTCATTTTGTCCTTCTACTACACACTTGGTGAAAAAGACTAATGCTACAAGAGGCATTTTGGATATGGAGAACAAGAAAAACACGTGAGAAAAAGACATGTAGACATAAAAGAAAACTTGGGTGATGGTTTGTGCCCATCAAAACCAGATAATCAAAAAACCATAAAATAAAAATAAACTCATATAATTAGGGAACAAAACGAAAAAGGAAAAAAACAAAAACAATAACTAGAAAAACATAGAGACAAAAACAATAAGTCTAACATTATTTTAAAGAAAGATCATTGCATAGATTTCAATAAAATTCTAACCAAATAAAGCTAGTAGGAACCATAGCAAAGAAAGACAAAAGAAAAGGAAGAAACAAACCTGATGAATGAAGAAAAGTGAAAACCCTAATTAATGAAAACACCCATGAAACCTCACAATTCCACACAGAGATGTGATTAGGAAGTCTTCACAAAAACACAACGAGGAGAGAAGGAGAAAAAAAATGAAATGATCATAAATGAGACAAAAGTGGCTTAAAAAGTTATTTAAAGTGTTTAAACAAATCACATTAATGAATTGTAAGTTCATTAACTTCACAAGTGCGAAGGTAGGAAAATGCATAGGTGGTGGACAAGTGCCCTTGTGCATTTTTCAAAAACATTGAACAGATGGAAGGGCACTAAAAAAGCTTTCCCTTACATGTTAAAAGAGTTAAGATGTGTAGTAGCGCTAAAATTCAATGTTGCTACACTTAAATTTTTTTCTATTAGCTTATATAGTGGCACTGAAATTTAGTTCCCTTGTTGGAAAAACAAGGAAAAACAAACGAGAGGGGGGTGAATCAGTTGTCTCAGAATAATAAACTTTCCAAACTTTACTTAATTCAATCTCAAATATGATGAATAAGTAATTAACCACAACCAATTAACACATCAAAGACACAAAGAACACCAAGAATGTTTTTACATGGAAACCTTGTTAGGGGAAAAACAACAGTGGATGTTAGTCCACAAGATTATTCCCTGTTAAAAGTATAATGAAATCAATAAAGGGGAATGTAGATGCATTCAGGCACACTTCCTAGATCTCACTGCTCAATTATAGAAGGGGCTCACTGCTCAATAATATAGAATAGGATTAAAATCTGGAGTGTATGAATTGAGAAAATAGCTTCTGCACAAGCCTGATTATAGTTCCAATTAAGCACAATAAAATCCTTTACAATTCACTTGATCTTCTTCACACCCTACTCTGCAATTGAATGATATTCACACATACACACATAAGAGCACACCCAACACATGAAGCACCTTTTCCACACACTACAATAATGAAACAATTGCTCTTATATATCTGCTACATGAGATTTAATTAACAACTTTGGTTGGCCAAGAAAATAAAACATATTTTCAATGCGAGCCCAAATTTACAAATAAATTTTTAATGCGAATCCACCAAGGTCAGCCACAACATAGTGGAAACCCAAATTAATATCTCCAACACAAAAATGCTTCAATTAATTTCACCTCGAAGACCCACAACACACTACCACCAACATGTCAATTAGAAACATGAAAAATGAAACATGCACGAAAAAAGATCTTTGACCACGAGCACACCGATCAATGTGGACATACCACAAAGATATAGAATGATCTAGAGACATCCAAAAGCACCAAGAAACAATAGAGAAAAATCTGTAGCAATGAGAATTACCATAATCACACAAACTTCACTCAGGAACACTAACAAAGACCACAAAACACTGTCAAACCACAACATGATCAAATCTATACATGGAACTTTGAAGCTTTTGGTAAATGATCTAGATGCTCTCAAGAATAAACCCTTTAGTCCACAAAAGTTGAACTTCAACGTGAAGAACAAGACACTTTCATGACCTGCACAATTCCATTGAGAACCTACAACACTTTCTTTTACAATTTTCTCAATATCCTCAACATATGCATCCTCTAATACACCAAATACTAATAGTGTTGAAATCAATGACAACCAAATATCAACAACATATCCACAACATCCAACAATATCCCCTTTTGGCATTGATAGAAACACATAATGTGAAAAATACCATCAACCCAACACAGTTGCTTTCCCTTTGATTTTGACTCTTCTCCTCAATTTCGTTTCGACCCTTAAAAGGTTTTTTCACATTGCACTTCTCCCCCTTTGAAATCAATGGAAAAGGTAACCATGACCTTTCCATGTATGTGTTGTGAACCACATATCTGCACATCTGACTACTCCCCTTGAGTAGTAGCCACAAAAACAACAATCTAGAACAAAATATAGCAAAGTAGCTTATGGATTGATGCAAACAAATGCATCTCTTAGTTCTTATCTAGAGGGGTAATTACCCCTGGCATTCCTCTGAGATACTCAAAAGTATCCTTCAGAAATGGTTTAGTAAATATGTTTGTAATGTGTTCTTTGTTAGGAACATACTCTAATCTAACTTCTTTCTCATTCACTTTCTCTCTCAAGAAGTGAAACTTGATTGATATACGTTTAGTCTCAGAGTGCAGCACTAGATTATTTGAAATATTTATTGCACTTGAATTGTCACAATATATGGCAATAGGCTCTTCATATATCACCTTGATATCTTTCAAAATCTGTTTCATCCATATTACTTGAGTACAAGTTTTTATAACAGCAATATATTTTGTTTCAGTAGTAGATAGATAAATGGAATTCTACTTTTTTCTCAACCAGGACACCAGCTTCTTCCCTAGGAAGAAAGCACCACCACTAGTACTTTCCCTATCATCTACATCTCCAACCCAATCTGCATCAGTATATGCACTCAAAGTGATATCATCATTCTTTGGATACCACAGCCCAAAGTCAATTGTTCCTTTCATATATTTGAAGATTCTCTTAACAATAGTCACATGTGATTCTTTTGGATCAACCTAGAATTTAGAAACCATACATACAACATTCATAATATATGGTCTAGTCTAGATTAAATAAAGCAATCCACTGATCATTGACCTATATCTATTTTGATTCGCCTTAGGAGAATCATCATTATGTGATAGTTTGCATTCGATCACCATGGGAGTAACAATAGGCTTTGATTCTTCCATCCCAAATTTCTTCAATAGCTCTCTCAAATATTTGGAATGAGATATGAAAATTCCCTTGTCTAACTAGGTCTCTTGCAATCCTAGAAAGAACTTCATCTCTCCAATCATGCTCATCTCAAATTCATCCTTCATCTCATCAAAAAAATTCATATAGATCATCATCTCCTCTAAAAATGATGTCATAAAAAACAACTTCTATAATTAACTCTTTATCATTGCCCAATTTGAAATATAAGTTGCTATCAACAGTACCTTTAGTGAATCCAAGCTTCAGAAATTATTTGTCCAATCTAGCATACCAAGCTCTAGGGGCTTGCTTAAGTTCATAGAGAGCTTTCTTTACGCAGAAAACCATATCTTCCTTGTCAATTAGTTGAAATCCATTTGGTTGTTCAATGTATACTTCTTCTTCTAATTCTCCATTTAGAAATGCTCACTTCACATCCATCTGATAGAATTTATAGTCCTTGTATGCAACATAAGCAAGAAATAATCTAATAGCTTTGATTCTAGCAATAGGGGAAAAAGTTTCTTCAAAATCAACACCTTCCAGTTGAGAATACCCTTTACATGCTAGTCTTGCTTTATTTTGGACCACTTCACCTTGTTCATTTAGCTTGTTCTGAAACACCCATTTAGTACCAATAACATTTTTATCTTTAGGTCTAGGAACCAATATCCATGTGTCATTTTTTTCAATTTGTGTAAGCTCTTCCTTCATAGCTTCCATCCAATGTTCATCTTGGCAGGCTTCAGTGACATTTTTATGTTCAACCTTGGCAATCAAGCAATACTCTTGTACAATATTCCTTCTAGCTTGCACTTATTTATTCTTATCTCCTATAATTTGACTTTTAGAATGATTTAGCTTTACATACCTTAGATTTTTGGGACTTTCATGAACTTCTGGTTCTTTTGTTCTTTCTTCTACACTTGCACTTGTCTTTGCTTCGTGACCACCTTGATTAACCAAAACAATTGGAACATATGGAAAAATTTGAAGTTGATTCTATGTCTGAACATTCTTCCCTTTGTCTATGTTGTCCTCATTTGAATTATGTCCATAATATCTAGATGATTTGGCAAAGTCCTCATCAACTTTGACATTTTCACTCTCAACCATATTTCTTAGTCTTCTCTTATAGCATTGGTAGGCCTTGGTTTCAGTAGAGTAACCTAAAAATATTCCTTCATCGCTTCTTGCATTAAAATTTCCTATATCATCATCTCTTTTGATATAACATTTTCTTCCAAAGATCTTGAAATATTTAACAATAGGCTTGAAACCAAACCATAACTCAAAAGGGGTCTTACTATAATTGCCATTAACATTTACCTGATTTAGAGTATATACAACAGTGCTTACAACTTCACTCCAATAGGTCTGGGGCACATTTCCTTCTATCATCATTATTCTAGCAGCATCCAAATTTTTTCTATTCTTTCTTTCTACAACTCCATTCTGTTGAGGGGTTCGGGGAGCAAACAACTATCTTTTGATTCCATGTTCTTCACAAAAAAGAGTTGAACTCGCTGGAGGTGAACTCACCACCTCTGTCAAATCTCAGATAGTTGATTTTCAGAACTTTCTCATTTTCTAGCATAGCCTTGAAACTTTTGATCTTTTCCAATGCTTCACATTTTTCTCTTAAGAAGGAAACCCATATCATTCTAGAGTAATCATCAATAATAAACATAAAGTACCTTTCTCCATGAATACTTCTGACTTTGGAGGGACAATAGAGGTCAGTATGTAGCAGCTCCAACAAATCATTTGAATGAAACTATTTACTCTTGAAGGAGACTCTAATCTATTTACCCATCTGACATTCCTTACAAATTGTGTTAGCAGGCTTCACTAATTTAGGTAGATCTCTTACTGCTTGAGGGTATGTGCAGGATCATCATGGAAAAAATAGGCCCTTAAGTGGCAAAAAATTCAGAAAAATCAGAGTTAGGAAACTTGATGAAAAAATTTGAATAAATTATCTATATTATTTTAAAAATACTTAAGAATAGAATTTGTAGCAAATTGAATTTAATTTCTAAACTACTAGGTTTATTTTTATTTTTAAAAAATCTATTTGGTGAAAATTTGAAATTTCAATGTAGTAGTACTTAAATTTTAGGGAAAAAACAAGAAGTAGGTGTCTGTCTAACCACCCTAACCACAATAAAATGATAATATTTTTTTTATAATATTTTAGACATAAGTAGAGGACTCATGTTTGGATGTGATGCATATTTTTTTCCAAGAAAATAATTAATTATGAATTTTTTATTACAAATTTTAAAAAATATAAAACTCATATGTTTGACCACCTTAACTTGGACAAAACTTCATAAAATTCATTTTTTTTAATCCTATAGTATGCAAAGCATAGAATGTGATGCATGTTTTGGATTCAAAAATGTGATACCATTTGAAAGCTATAGAGGTTTTTCAATTAGCCTATCAATTATGACTTTAGTCGTAATTCAAATAGAAAATGAATAATAATTATTTATTAAATTTAAAGTAAAGCATAATTTATGTTGGTGGAAAGCTTAGAATCTCCTTTAAAAACCCTTTTCATTTCATCAATTTTGAGTAAAAAAAAGTTGTCAACCACATACCCTACAAATACCCATCATATTCGCCACTTTTTGGCCCATCATGATCCTGCACATACCCTTGAGTGGAACTTACTTTGAAAATGTTATCAAAATTTACATGATATTTCCTTCTATGCCACAAATAGCTTTCATCTACTTGAGCAATTAAACAACTCCCACTAGCAGTATTCAGGTGAAAAATATTAGCCTTTTTCTATATTCCTATAATAGCAATCATATCGCCAGAACTTCCACGTATCTTGTATCTTCCATCTTTGAATTGTAGATCATAAAATTTTGCCACCATCTATCAAACATTCAAAATATTGTGCTTCAATCCTTTAACATAAAGGACATCATCAGTGTTATCCTTACCACCAACACAAATAGAACCTCTTCCATGAATCACACCAGCATTATTGTCTCCAAATCTTACAATACCACCATCATACTTCTCTAGACTTACAATTTTTTTTTTATCACTGGTCATATGATGTGAGCATCCACTATCAATAACCCACTCATCCTTTTCTTCAACTCATGCTGCAAGAGCTTTCTCATATTTAGTAGATTCAGTAGCCACATGACTATTTTCAATGGTAGCAATGAAAACCCATTCATCTTCATTTCCATTATCCATATCAGACTCATCATCAGTCACTCCTTTAGAAAAGTAACATTTCTTTTGGAATCTAGACTTGTTAGGCTTAGATCTAGGAACTTTTTAGGACATCTTGATTCAAAATGACCTATTTTACTACATGAAAAAAATTTAATAGGTAACACTCCCTCATACTTACATTTTCCTCTACTTTCTTTCTTTACAATCAGTGCTTCCAATTCTTCTACCTCTCTTTCTTTATCTCCAAGCTATTTCAATTCTTCATCATACTTGGATATCTTTCTAGAACATTCTCCTAGGCCATATTTTGCTTGTTACTTCCAGATACAGTAGCCTTGATTGTTGATTTAGTCTTCAAAATAGATTCACCAAATTCATTTAATTCAAAAGCAGCAAGCTTACCAACTAGCATGTCTCTTGACATCTTTATTACTAATCTAAGCTCTTCAGTAGCATGAGCCTTCACTTTGTAGGAGAGAGGTAAGGATCTAAGTATCTTAGCCACAATTTCATCCTCATTTAGAGAACCAATAACACATGTAATACCCATCACTATTTCATTTATTCTTTGCATAAAAGAAGTGATATTTTTATCTTCACACATCTTCAAATTTTCATACTTTTCTTTTAAACTCTATAGCTTAACCATCTTCACCTATGCATCTCCTTCATACAAAGTTTCCATCTTCCTCTAAATCTCATGAGTTGTTTGTAGTCCTACCACATTCGCCATATCTGAATATGTCAGAGCACTCACCAAAGCTCCAATAGACCTAATATTTCTTTCAACATCTTTGATGTCATCAACAGTGGAGGGACCATTCTGAGGAATAACATATGCATCTAGTGTAATCTTCCAGTAGGCTTCACCAATACACCTTAGGTGACATTGCATCTTGACTTTCCACAGTGAGTAGTTAGTTCCATCAAATCTTGGTATGTCCTTCTTTAATGTTGCAATCTCGGATCACTCAAGCTTTTAGACTTCTTCAGAGGAACCTGCTCTGATACCAATTGTTGGAAAAATAAGGATAGACAACTAAGAGTTGTGGGGTGAATTAGTTTTCTCAGAATAATAAACTTTCCAAACTTTAATTAACTTAATCTCAGATCTGATGAATAAGCAATTAACCATAAATAATTAACACATCAGAGAGATAGAGAACATGAATAATTTTTTTATGTAGAAACCCTGTTACATGAAAAACCATGGTGGATGTTAGTCCACAAGATTATAGCCTATTAAAAGTGTAATGAAATCAATAAAGGGGAATACACATGAATTCAGGTACACTGCCTAGAGCTCATTGCTCAATTACAGAAGGGGCTCACTGCCCAACAATACAAAATAGGATTAAAATTTGGAGGGTATGAACTAAGAAAATAACTTCTGCACAAGCTTGATTACAGTTTGAATAAAGCACATAGAACTCTTGCACACTTCACTTGATCTTCTTCAAACTATTCTCTACAATCAAATTATATTCACACATACACACATAAGAGCACACCCAACACACAAAGAAAATTTTCCACACACTACAATGATGAAAAAATCGCTCTTATATAACCACTACATGAGATTTCATTAACAAATTTAATCAGCTAAGAAAATAAAACATATTTTCAATGTCGGCCCAAATTTACAAATGAATTTTTAATGCAAATCTACCAAGGTCGGCCACAACATAGTGGAGACCCAAATTAATATCTCCAATAGAAAAAGACTTCAATTAATTTCACCTCAAAGATCCACAACACACTACCACCAACATGTCGGCCAGGAACATGAAAAATAGAACATGCACAAAAAAAGATCTTCGACCACAAGCACACCGATCAATGTGGATGTACCACAAAGATAGAGCACAATCTAGAGACATCCAAAAGTATGAAGAAACAATAGAGAAACATTTTTAATGACTAGAATCACCATAATCACACAAAATTCGCTTAGGAACACTGACAAAGACCATAGAAACACTGTGAAACCACAACATGATAAAATCTATACACGAACCTCTGAAACTTCCTGTAAATGAACTAGACACTCTCAAGAATAGACCCTTTAGTCCACAATAGCTAAATTTCAACATAAAGAACAAGATGCCTTCATGACCTACACAATTCCACTAGGAACCTGAAACACTTTCTTTTACAATTTTCTCAATATATTTGACATATGCAACCTGTAATACACCAAATTATAATAGTGTTGACATCAATGACAACCACATATCAGTAACATATCCACAACATCCAATAGCCCTTGCATGGGAAAAAAAAATTGAACTCTGGAAAAGTGAAAAATGACAAAATATTCATTTTGAAGCTTTTCAAAAATGGGAAGAGATGAGTGCTCAAGGGGAAAATTTGAGGCTCAAGACCACACATAAAAGAAAATTTAATTTTTCCTCATTTTGCATGATTCATGCTTAGAGTGCATGGGACTGTAAAATGGACAAGTTTTGTGGGGGTTATCTTGTGAATCAAGTGCAACTAGATTTGGTGATAACACATAGAAATGAATTTTTTAATGCTATAAAATGAAGATTTAGGTATGATTCGTGACTAAATTGCCTAGATGGGTGAATGAGTCCAAGTTATGGTTTTTAACAAGTTTAGATAGTGGAAAATAGACAACATAGAATACCTAGAAATTAGGAGAAAAGATTTTTGCTAGGACTTAATTTCACACATGTGAAAATGAGTCTTGATTAGGGTTTCTAAACTTGAATCAACAAATTTTGAGTTGATTCTAAACTTTCTAACTTGTATATTGACTTGAATTTTTTCAGTTATAGGTTTTTAGTGAAATTAAATGATTCAAGACACAAAAATGCAACCTATATGCACTTTTCACTAATGTAATGTTTAGATGTCTTAAATGCAAATTAGCTAATGAAAATATAATGCAAAGGTAACATAAGCTATATCTTAAACTACAATGTTCCCCAAATAAAAAAAAGGGTCCAAAGGTTGGGTTCACCTATAGTGTCAAAAATTATGAACTCTTGAAGAAAGAGGCAATTTCACACTTGATTTGGACCCATTTTGGCACCCTTGCTTTATCACCCCTTTTAAAAAATCACCTTTTATAGGCCTCTAGGACCCATTATTTTGGATCTCAAGACTTATTTCACTCAAAAATCATATAAGATAGCATAAAAACATTAAAATCCCCAAAAAATCCAATAAACCCACCTCAAACATCTAAATTGGACTCATTCGCCACCTTGGGCAAATGAGTCCCCTTAGGTGGGACCCATTCACCAAGTGTGGTGAATGAGTCCCATTTGAGGTATTTTCCAAATTTGAGTAGGAATTCATTAATTCAAATCATATTTTTGGTGAGCATCAGCCTTTGAGATCAAAATAACAGTCAATTAGGTGTTAATGCCTATAAAAGCTAGCTTCTAAGTCATTTTTCAAGGGAGGAAAACATAATTCAAGCACTTTGAACAAATACCAAGCATTAAGAGTCTTTCACAAGAGCATTCTAATTCTAAAAGTAGGAAAAGTTGAAACATTAGGGAAACATTAAAGCATGTTTGCAAGTCTTCAAGCTCGCTTTCTATCAAGATCTAGCATTGTTAAGGGTTGATTATGGATACATATGGTAAATCATGATGGATTCTAGGTTTGGGAGATGCAACTATCCATCAAGCCAATCCTAAATACTTTTTTCCTAAGTGATTCCATTTCCATTATCACTGTACACTGACCCTAACGAAGGTATAAGCATCATTACAGTTTAATTGGGGTGATTGGAGATCATCATGAAGTGATTTATTCATCTTTGCATTTCCATTGGTGCATCATATTCTTGCACATTTTAATAAGATTGCATCATATCTTAGATTTCCAAGTCCTTAGCACACTTAAGGATAGGGTTTTTATGCACATTCCTTCATTTCAACCAAGGTTTAATTAGAAAACTAGGGGTTTTACTGAGGCAAGCCCCCCATTAGAAAATCCCTTTGAATTATTTTTTGTAGGCTTTTTTCACAAATTCAAACCCAAGACTTAGACTAGAAGAAATGGGAAGGTGTTAAAGTGCAGATCAAAAAAATTAGTTTTTAGAAAAGTGGAACTAGACTGATTCACCAATAGTGGCAAATGAGTCCCACAATTTTTGTTTGTCAGATCTATCTGTAGATTCTAGTACCCATTTTCTCGAAATGGGCTCCTGTGCATAAAATAGGATTCTTGGTGCACACCATCTTCAAAAAAATCTAGATTTCTAGAATTTTAGAGTTATTCCCAACCTCCTCAAGGTTTCCTGGTGCACACCATTTTCATTCTTACCCATTTGTTCTATTTTTTGTTGCATTTCTAGAGCATTTTTCCTTTGTTTTCATACCACACTGTGTTTTGAAACATCTTGCATTATCCAAGTTTACACTTGGTGGTGAACTCTCATTTGCTAATATCATTTCCCTAGAATGCTCCCTTTTAAAATTTCAATCTCCTTTGCATTGAAATCTCAAGGGTTTGTTCTTGAGTGAATAGTGTTATTTTGTCTCTCTCCTTTTAGGTCCAAAACCCTAGAAGATAAAGAGAGCACAATTTTTTTTTATTCATTTTAGCGAACCTACATATAAAGCATTATATTTTTTATTGGGACTGCATTTATATCATGGATTTAAATTTCATTAACATTACATTAGGTTTGACATTGTTTAATTTGAATTCTAGGGTTTAAAAATTTTCATTAATGAAAAGTTCATATAGCTTGCATTTGTGCATATATTTTTATACAAAATCATTGAAATTTGCATTAGCATCCTAGATCTAGGTTAAAACAAAAATAACATAAAAATCAAGTAAAAAAATTGAAAATTCTGAAAAATATCCCTACAAGGACTCATTCGCCACCTTGGGAAAATCAGTCCCAATGCAAAATTATATTCAGTTAAGATTCAATTTATCTTTGTTACTTTTTTGTTTTAGTGTAGTTACTTTTTGTTACATTGGAATCATTAGAAATAACATCATTTACATTCATGGTAATTATATGGATAGCATAAAAAGAATTCAATTTTCATTTTTTAGCATTCATTCCTAGTTTAATTAGACCAAATTCATTAGAAAATGAAAACAAAAAATCTAAAACATCAAAACAAACAATTCAAAAAATGCTAAATTTTAGAAATCACATATCATCTGAGCCTTCTAGTAGTGATGACTTAGATATGTTAGATGAATCCATTGATGACTTCCTCTCACGAAGATCATCCAGTAAGGCTTGTCATGAAAGACACAAACCAAGCAAAGTTAACCTATCCCTCAAGCCTTTTAGTAGTGATGACTTTGGTATGTTAGATGAAGCCCTTGAGGACTTCATCTCACAAAGCCCAACCACTAAGGCCTATCATGAGAAACTAAAAACACAAGAACTCAATGTGATTCAACCTCAACTCATCCTTTACCCACCTTCATATAAACCAAAACCTAAGAACAAACTTGAGTATACCCCTTATTCTCCTAAGACTAATGTATTGCAACAGCCAAGTCATAATAATGTTGCTCATACATACAACACTAGAAATACACCCTTACCATTTCCTAATCCCATATTTCCTAGTGCCCCTCATTTAACTTTGCATAGTGGAAAGGAGTATAATCCCATTGAGCAACTTAAGAATACTCCAACAAAGATATCCCTATGTGATTTAATTTAGAACTGACCAAAATATCATAATATGCTTCAAATAGCCTTATAACAAGTAGCGGTTCCTCTTGGAATGAATGTAAATGATGTGGCAACTATCATACAGGGAATGAATATAGTTAATGTAGACATCACATTTCATCAACTTGAGTTGCCCCCTTTCAAATTGCGATAGAAAAATGAGGCCTTTATGATAATATCTTAATTTAATTGAATATGCATCGAAAGAACCATGATTGATAATTATTCAACCCTTAATGTGTGTAGTGTGAAGCTCTTAGATAAGTTATGAGTAGACAAATCAACAATGCAACCTAACTCTTTATCAATTTGAGGATTCAACAATGTAGGAAGGCAACCCCTCAATGTGATTACTTTCCCTATTACAATCAGACATGCCACCTTACAAACTCATATTCATGTCATGCCTCATGACCTTTCATACAATCTTCTTTTGGGAAGACCATGGATTCATGATATGCATGTGGTGCTTTTGAATCTTCATCACATTATGAAGTATGTCAATGAAAACAATGTATACCAAGGTTAAATGGACCCTGAGCCTGAAAGTTGCTTACAAGTTGAAAAAGGAACAATAAGTCCTTTGACCACATTACTTCCAACATCCAACATAGAACCTTTACAAGAAGATGAGAAAGAAATGAAAGAAATGTCAAAATTATTAGACGATGATTGGGGTTCTTTGGAATTCACACGCTCATTTTTGGGTCAACACTTAATCACAACAAAAGAAGAGGACAAACAAAAACAACCAATGGCCATGTCAACTTAGAACTTATAAGAATTATCACAAACATCTAACTCATATAATCTTGAAGAGGATTTAAGTTATATGAAAAACTTTGATGAAATAGACTACCAACAACCACCAAACCTAAAAGAAATGGAAAAACTTTATGGCAAAGGTTATGAACTTGTGAAATAATTGGGTTATAGTGGTAAAGAATGTAGAAATAAAGAAAAAGGAATTTGTGTCCCTATAAAACCTAATACACAAGAGATGAAAACTAGTTTGTGGATTTGTCCTTAAAAAAATACACAAGCAACAAAGAAACCATCATTAAACATGAATACTATGATGTGCACTTGCCAAGGTTAAACTCACTATGAAACATCTTGAATTGTTTGACATGGATTTACCACCATCATGGGAGAAATTTTATGATGATTGAAACAAATGTTAGGAGTTTATGATACACCATCTGATCCTTCCAAGAAAAAGGTTACATGCACTATGATCAGCACTAAGAAAAGCAATGCAAGAGATGAAAGTAATGAGAATGATATAAGTGCAAAACAATACAACCTTGAATTTCCAAAGTCAACTGCACTTCCTTTAGGGGACACAATTGATATACCAATGGATATAACTAACAAAGAAAAATTCATTAAGATAGGAACAATCCTTGATGATGAAGAACAAGAGGATACTACAACCTTTCTCAATGACTTTCCTAAACTCTTTGCTTGGAAATATCTAGACATGCTAGGAATTGATCTGAAAATAGTGACACATATTAACATTGTCCATGTTGAAAATGAAAAGCATGTTCGACAAAATATATGAAAGATGAATCCTAAAATACCTTTGCTTGTTAAAGGTGAACTTAAAAAACTCCTTGATGATGGTTTAATAAGACCTATAGATTATTCTCGATGGATCTCAAACATTGTTGCAGTTGTGAAACCTAACAATCATATTAGGAAGTGTATGGATTTTTGTGATTTGAATAAAGCATCCTTAAAAGATGAATTTCCCCTTCCTAATATAGATATTGTAGCAGATTCGACTATCATACATGCTTTATTGTCATTATGGATGGATTTTGTGGATATAAGAAAATTTTCATCAACCCTCAAGATCAATACAAAATGACATTTACAACTATTTGGGGAATGTTTTGTTGGGTTATGATGCATTTTGGATTAAAGAATGTAGGTGCAACATATCAACGAGCTATGAAACTAATATTCTATGACTACATACATAAAATTTTGAAATATTATGCTGATCACATCCTAGCTAAATATTTAATAAGACAAGGAAATGTGAGTATCCTTCAAAAAATCTTTGAGCAAATGAGAAAGTACAACATGAGCTAAGTATTTTTTTGGACTTAGCTAGGATTTCATCAACATAGTCCTCAACTGTTTTATGGATCATATCGTGGAAGATCAATGTCATAGCCCTTTGATATGTTGCTCCTACATTCTTTAGGAAAAATGGCATCATGTTCCAATAATAAGTCCCCCATGGACAAGTGAATGTTGTTTTATGCTGGTCTTCCTTAGCTGTCATGATTTGGTTATATCCTAAAAATCCATCCATCAATGATAACATCTCATGTCCTGCTGTCATGTCCACTATCATGTCAATGTTAGGAAGCGGGAAGTCATCTTTTGGACATGCCTTGTTCAAATCTCTGAAGTCTGTACATATTCGAATGGTTCCATTAGGTTTCGAAATAGGTACTAGGTTTGATACCCATTATGGATAATCTATGGGTCGGATGAATCCTGCATCTAACAACTTTTTGAGTTCCATTTTTACCAGTAAAGCTATTTGAGGGTGCATTTTTTAGAGTTTTTGTCTAATAGGTTTTGCATCTGGATACACCGCTAAGTGATGGACCACAGTCTCTGGATCAAGCCCTGGCATGTCAACATAACTCCATGCGGAGTTTATTTACCTCTCCCTTAGGAATGCTGCTAGGAGTTCTTGCTCTTCTGATAATAGTGATTCCACATAGAATGTGATATGCAGAGTTTCTTTTGTTCCTAGGTTGACAGGGTTGCATTTTTTGGCCAAAATTGCTGACTTTTCCTGATGAATAGCTCCTAAAGGAAGATTGAATCCTTCATCCTCGGGCACTTCAGAGAGGTTTTCACCATTGGATATGTCTTTTATTTTTACTAGTTTCTTGTCAAAGAGTGCCACAGTGTGGTTTTCACTCAAGGACTTGGATATGATTCTTAGTTTCTCACTTTTACGACTAAAGGATTCAATCATTTCCCCGTAATAGGCATGTGTGTCCAACTCCTTTATAAACCCTGCCTTATGATCTCCATCTAGAATGTTATCCCGCAATCCCATGAATTCTGAGAGCACCTCATCGTTTTCAAATGTATCAAGAATCGGTGGTCCTCATTGGTCGTAGTCGATGAGTTGGGGATAGACTAAGTGAATCTCATGATTTTGATGGTCAGATTTGAAAGATAAGGTACTAATCATACATAGGGTGGTGTCCTCAAATAACCTAGGTAGATCGGATATGGGGTCCTCATCATCGCTACTAATATAGGCCTCAGTTATAAAGTTATGTATGTCTCTACCTATGGATGTTGACGAGCGTACTTTTGCTACTATTGGCTGAGGAGAAATGTTAACCATTCTATTCAGAGGACTTTGAGCACGTATGGTTATACTCAGAGGGGTACATCCAAGGCCAAGATTTTTTATCGGTCGCATCTCTGGCATGATAGGTATTATAAGGCCATTGTCTTTTTGTCCCAATCATTGATTTCTATCGTAACCCATTGCAAGCATCATTTGGAAAACTTTGCTTCTTTCATCCATTGGTAAATTAACTGTTGGTCTCTCATCTTGGTATAGCATATGTGACGGATCTATCTCAATGTCCTCTTGGCCAAGATCTCCCCAGCTTGTGAATTCAAGATAATCTTTAGGAGAGGCTCGTGATGTTGACGCTTGATTTTATTGTGGGCGTCCTCGTGACCTAGGAGATTGTGGTAACTCTCCTATCACAAAAGCATTTTTAGGGAGCTTGTAGCTTCCACAACCATCCTCTTGTATGATGAGATTGATGTCAGAGATGGTAGGAATGGTGGGTGTCTCTGTCTCAAATGTGGATGCGAGGGTGGCGGGGTCGATGTATGAATTAGATGGGCCCTCATCATTCTTTGGCACTTGGGGGATTTTGTAGTACTTGGCTTCAATAATTTTGCAATATGAGAATGGTTCGGGATCTCCATGGACGGTAACCTCTTGTCCATTATGTGTAAATTTCACACATTGGTGGAAGGTTGATGCTACGGCTTTCATCGCATGGATCCATGGGCGTCCCAGGAGGATGTTATATGGTGAATCTAGGTTTAAGACCTAACAAGTGGTTTCCATGAGAGTTGGCCCTACTTGAATAGGTAGTTTAATCATTCCTTGAGACACTCTTTCTTGGTCATCATAAGCTCTTATCGTGATGCATTTTCCTTTATCAATGGAATCTTCTGATATTTTTAATTGCTTGATGAGGCTGAGAGAACAGATGTTCAAACCTGCACCTCCATCCACTAGGACCCTTTTGATTTTTCTCTTATTTACAATGGCTTCCAAGTGAAGTGCATGGTTATGAGATGGTTGGGCAGGAAAATCTTGGTCAAAGAATGTAATGAGATTAGGTGTTATGATATTTCCGACCATAGCTTGGAATTGTTCTGCATCAAGATCTACAGGGACAGTTGATGAGGCTAATGCTTCCTCAAGGATCTTCTTATGGGCTGATGATATTTTTAACAACTCCATGATGGAGATGTGTGTTGGTGTTATCTTGAGTTGTTCTACAACATTGTAGCTATGCAGAACAACTCTAGATGAAGGGATTCTATTAGGTTGGGATTATCCTGCAATGGTGACTTTGTTGCCTCTTGTGGTGACTCCACAATATTCAGCATGGGCACCCTTGATGGTGATGATCATGCAGTCTTCATTTAGGGAGGCAACGACTGTTTTGTATACATGATTTACATTGCCCTTCCCTTTATCATTTTTATTCCCTTTGTTGCCATGATTCGGCATCGGATTTTTGTATATCTTAAGGTTTTGATTTCTCATAGGTTGTTCCACGTTTATGATTTTTTGATCAATGAGATCTTGGACAATGTTTTTGAGTCTCATACAATTTTTTGTGGTGTGACCTTTTATTTTATGGAACTCACAAAGTTGATTCTCATTATACCAAGGAGGTTTGACATTGGGTTCTTGGTAATTCTCAAATGTAGGTGCTTTGATGAGTTTTTCATCGATGAGCTTTTTCATGATGTCTTCAAGTGGTTCCCCCAAAGTAGTGTATTTTCGTTTTGGATAACTCTTGCATTGGGGTGGTCCTCTTTGGTCATTGATATTATTGATGGTGGTATTGTTGTTTGGATGGTATGTCATGTGATGATTGTTTTGGTGTTGTGTTTGAGTTTGTGATGTGGGTGTATTTTGGCGTGGACCACTAATGACCACCTTGGCATCAATGATGCCATCATTAGTGATGTTTTTGTTCCTTGCCCATGTATGAGGTTTATCATTGTAATTTGATGGTGGATGGTTATTTTGTTGTTCGTGATATGATGTTGATTCAACGGGTTGAGTCACAAGGGCTCTTTCGATGCTAAGCACTTTGGGGATCAATTGATCATATGTGGTGATACCCTAAACCTTGAGGTGAAATTCCTAGCATCCTTCAAGGTTGGCTATGATGGTGCAAACTTTTTGTTCTTCTGGCATGGTCCACTTGCTCCGATTGGCCTTGGATCACCATCGTTGAAGGAATGAAGTGAAAGATTCATTCTTTCCTTGTTTTAGAGCGTAGAGTTCTTCGAGGCTAACATCCATTGTAATGTTGCATGCGTATATTTTAATGAATGCATCTATGATTTCCTGAAATGTTCTAATTCCTGATGGCAGATGAGAGAACCATTCCATAGCGGGGCCTGCCAAGCTCCTAGGGAATAGTCGCATCAGATAAGTGTCGTCATATGTGACCTCCATACAATGAACCTGGAATTCCCTAATGTGATATTCATGGTTTCCCATCCATCAATATTTGTCAAATTTGGGGATTTCAAATCCCTTAGGGAATGGTTTCATCTCAAGCCTCCTATCAAATGGATACAGACACAAGTTGCTTGATGTTTTCGTTGTTCGCCCAGATTGCATATTGAGCACTTGTTGTGAAAGCAACCTAATTTGTGTTGTCAAATCATTTTGCAGATCAGGGGGTGGGATGCAACTGTTTTAGGATGTTGGAAGTGTGGGTTTGTTGACGTGTTGTTTGATGGTATTTGTATGTTGTGTTGAGTGAGGTAGGCTTCCACCTGCTTTTGTATGAATAACGCTTGTTGTTGATCTTGTTGTTGCTGCGCGCTAAGATCTGTGTTTGTTGTTGTTCCAACAATGCTTGTTGTTGTGCTTGTTGTTGGGCTGCCAATTGTGCTGCCTCTTGCTATTCCTGATATTGCTTTAATGCTTGTTGATAGGCTTGTAATTGTGTTGCTTGTCTTTGTGTACGAAGTTGTGCTTGATATTGAGCTTGTGCTTGTGCGGCTTGTTGTTGTAGTAAGGTTTTTGTAGTCTTTTGTGCTTGCAATGCTTGCAATGTTTGAGCGGCTTAAGCAGCTTTTTGTTTTTGTTGTTGTTATAATGCTTGGGCTTGTTGTACTTGTAATGTGGCTTGTGCGATTTTGGCGGCTTGTGTAGCTTGAGTAACTTGCTGAGTAGCTAGTTGTTCAGGTTTTTGTTTCTGAACTTATTGGTATCCTCTTTGAAAAGCAACTTGTAATGTTGTGTCGTTTTGGCTTGATGTTGTGGAAGTTGGTGGTGGTGGGGGTGGAGGTGGATTTGGAATGGTGTTCGTAAGTGTGGTATTGGTGTTTTGTTTGATGGATGGTGTTTTTGACGTGGTTGGTCCTTGGGAGATCATGTTTTGTGATGTTAAGGGGATGTTTGATGATGTTGCATTTGTTTGTGTGTTTGTCGTTTGTTGTTGCGATATCAATGAAAATTTTTGAGTGTGTAGTACGATGCTTTGATTGATATTTGGGATAGTGATTTGATTGATATTTGATAGAGGGGGAAGCCCTAAACCACTTGGAGTGATGTGGATGATGTTAGTAATGGTGGAAGAGGTGGAAATGTGAGGGGTGTAATTTCTTGTGAAAATGTTGTGGTGTCAAAGATGCCCCTTGATACAAACATGTCTTCTTCCTCTTGTGAATTTGTAAGGAGAGGAATTTGAGGCGTTGCACTAAAAAATGTTGATGATGGATCACAACGAAAAGTGAGAGGAACATTTTTTTGTGATGGGTTTTCAAGTATTTTTTGTTCCATGGTGGCATTTGCATCCAAGTTTTGATTATTAACAAGGGGGTGTGCTTGAAGAGCTTGGAGGGGTGTATTTCCCTTATTAACGCTGGGTATGGTTGGAGCAATAGATGTCACGATTTGCGGAATGTTTTGTGCAATGCTTTGGGATGGGGGTGTAGATAAGATGGGAATGGTGGATGAGATTGGAGGAAAAGATGTCTCCACTATGGTGCTCATGTCAAAATCTGACGGCAATTTGGCCCCTTTCTTTGCTAGTTCGAGCATGTATAACGAAGGGTTAAGCTTCATCATGATATTGACGATCTTATGGTTTTCAGGATTTTGTAGCATTTCAGTCATTTCATCATGAGTCATTCCAAAGCTAAGATCTTCTCCTTGGTTTTCCTCTTGTGGATTTTGCGATGATGTTGGAAGGTCTACTTTGAGGTTTCCAGACCCGATGGGATTCATTTCAGGTGTGTTTTGCCTTAAATCACTTGAAGCGGGTGTTTCTTTGTTGGTTTCCATGCTCTTCTTGTATTGAGATATAGTTTGAACCATAAAATAGGGATCAATTTTCAAGAATGGGAGATGAATCTCTTGACTTCTTTGGATTGATCTTTATTTTATGCACCAAAGTAGAAAGTTTCTAGGATGCTTTAAGGATCAAAAGGTGATGATATGATGATGATGTTGGGGATGGATGACACAATTTTTTTTGGCTTTTGATAAATCTTGAATGAGACACTAGGCTTTGAGGACTTGCAGATTTTGATTTTGATTTGTTTTTGGATTTGGGGTTTTTTCCTTGAGTTTGATTTGGATTTGGATTTTGAACAAATAGATCCTAAGATTTTTTGATGATTACCTAAGGATGAATTTTCTCAAATGATGATAATTTGAATATGTGCGAGGAGAAGGATGCATCTACCAACACCTATCCAAACAAGATGATAGTTTCACTAAGCATATGATGAAGGATTCATCTACATATACTAAGCTAAACAAGGTGATTTTGATAACTTTTGTCTAAGCATATGCAAAAGGATGCATCTACATATACCTAGCCAAAGGTGATTTTGATAATGTTTTCAAGGATTCAGTCTCAAAGATTTTGATGATTTTGATTTTTGCCAAAAAGCCTAGTAGTAAGTATGATTCCAAGATTTTCAAAAGGTGATTATGAGATGGTCTTTGTTTTGATGTTTTGAAGGATGGGTGAAAAGGATTTTGATTTGATTTGATCCTAAGATGAACCTAAAAAGGACACTTTGTTTTTCTAGACCTGGGTATTGAAGAAAAAACTTTTCTCTAAACAAGATGTTCAAACTCTCTGAAAATATTTGGGTTTTGGCAATAATAGAATTAATACAAACTAGGATTGTTCCTTGAAGCCTTCTTGTAAAAGTTGAAAATCAGTCTTTGTCTAACTTCGTATAACATAGAGAGACATTCTTGATGGGCTATCAGACTAAGGGCTTTCACCTTCAATTTCTTGATCTTGATTTTTCGCGAAATCATTGGAGACACATGTGTGGGGTCCAATTGTCTTTAATCTTTGCTTAATGGATTATTTTTACCAAAAACAAAGTCTTGATTAGTTTTCAAACTGAATATCCAATGTCACAACTTCTTTTTGTCCCACGAAGTGCTATGTGGAAGTTCCAAGAAATCAGGACAAGGGTTGCCTAATGTTGACCTTTGTAAGAGCAAATTAAGATGTAAACCCAATTACTTAGAAACCTCTAAGGACATAATCCTCAGGGTAAGCAATAGTTCTTGGGTTTTGTCAAAGGTATTTGCTCTAACTAAGGGGTTTGAAATTTTTGATGATGATGTTGAATGTTGGTTTGCAAATGTTTTTGAATCAAAGCACTGTGTTTTCAAACAATGTAACATCCTAGCTCAATCGGTATGTTTTTCTTAGTGGGCTTGCCTCATGCCATTCATAGTAGAAGAGATGAATTTACATGCAACCAAGGATAAAATATAGAGGTATGTTAAGAATGAAGTCTTAACCTCTATATTTCAACCAAGATCAGACATGGCAAGTAACTTCTTGGAATCTAAGTTCCAATGCACCACTTTGATAAACTCGTTGGATGGACTAGTTGGCAACTACAAACAAGGTTCTTAATGACACAACATCGGGGACATGGCACCTTGTGAGCATCCAGCAAGTCACTAAAGGCTTTGATCAATCCTACTAGGGACTCTTATACATTTTACGGTAATACCCCAATCTAAAAGACATTGTACGGTTAAGGCCTACATACCATGAGGACTTGATAGTTTAGTCTTATCCATTTGTATACCGGCCCGAATGAAAAACCAGTTGGAGTCACCTTCGAGTTCTCCTTTTGGATGTGTCTCTTAGGTATGACCCTCTAAAGGTAAACAATACAAGCACATCCATAGTTCAATCGACCTTCGTTTAGAAACAAAGGGAGAACACACGCAATATACCTAACTCACACTCACAAAGTATTTTGTTCAATTTTAAACCCAAATCAAAGTGTGTATGGGAAATTATTTACACAACTTAATGTCACCAAAATCCTTTTGATTCTTAAGATCGCTGTGAGGTGCGAGAGAAGCGCATATGTCTTTTGATGATATTACTTTGTGTACGTAATTGAAAAATAGAGCAAACACTTGTTTATTTTAAATCACACAAAGTAATAATGACTTCGTTTTAAGCACCAAAGGAAATGTGATAGTTTGATTTATTCATTTTTAGCCCAAAATTGTAAAACTAGTGCATTTGACTAAGTTCTTTTTAAGCCCCTTTGCAACAAAAAATTGAAGTGTTCCTTTTAAGAGCCCAAAAAGAGATGTGAGTTGATTCAAAATAGAAAATTAAAGCATATAACGAAAGCTTTAAGCATTAAAAAATGCTTTTGAGCTTGAAGTTTCAATGTCCGATTCTTTAACTCCAAGGTTCTTCCAAGATCGCCTCCTTGCTTTTCCTTCTTCACTTTCCTTGTTCATTGTACCTTGTGCCTTCGTTTTCCTTTATACCTATAAAAGGAAGAGACAATAATGTGAAAATAAAATTTATTAAACAATAATATGACTCAAATTTATAAGATAGAAAGAGGCTTTCATAAGTGATTCATGCTTTCCTTAGATTTTAAACAAATATAAAACTAGAGGGTTTTCTAATAAAGGTAAAAGATTTTCTCTTGTTGATAACTTAATCCCAGCAAACTAAGATTTTGATGAAAGGTGTATTTAAAGATAAAGACTATCAAATTTGTTAAACTCCTTCCAAAATAAAGATAAGAAACAATCTTCATTGGCATCAAAATCTTAATAGACACTTGTCCCCATCCGTGATTACATTCAATCCTAATTTATCACTAAGGATTCATTTATTATATAGAGAAATTATGTTTAAATATTCTCTAAAAGATCTTTGAGTTTGTGAAAAAAAAGTAGGGGGATCTTAAAAAGTCTCCACTTCAACAAATCTTTTTCCAACCATAGCTCAAGTGCTTATACATAACATCAACGAATGTAACTAAAGTTATTTCGCACAGTGCAGATATAAAAAGAAAGACATTAAGTTGGGAACTTCTCTCAAGAGATAATAAATCTGATCTTTATTTCATTCTATCACTTAGCCCGCACACCCATACATGGCCCATAACTTCCCAACAAATAGAAGGCTCGACAGATATCTTATGCAGGAAGGCTCTAAAAAAATCGTTTAAGGTAAAGCATTTAGTCAACGTCTAAGGGAGACAGTAGGTATATGTAATGCATAGCTCTGGAGGGGGAATTTTATAAATGGCAGTGAATTAATGAGAGCCTAAAAATGTGTGATAAGCATCTATCTTAGGACTGCAAGATGAGAACCAATAGGATTAAGTGACAAAGGTGTTTTGGTACTTTTGAGCAACTACAATTGGTAGGTGTATGAAGATATTTCCAGGAAAAAGCTTTTAATCAAATGCTTTTGGCAGGTGCAAAAAATCATGCCCAAAGCTAGGGCGATCTTTGACCTTTCAAATGTCTTCCTTAATTCTACACAGGACCATAAAGTTCATCTCCAATCAACATGAGGTTGGTTCCCATAAACTTCCACCTACGCACTAGACATAAAGATTTCATATGTTTTGATTTAGACATGGATCCAAGCACGCCAACCAACGTTTTTCTTTTCTTCTGATGCCTTTGACCTGTACACCACTTCTATAGATAGAAGGTATATAACAACTAATCAGAGGTGTATCAATTAATTGTTTCTCAACTTGTTATAGTCAGATATTCAGATATTCAATATAGGCAGAGTTAAATATACAACATTTTCTTCTCATTTCGTTTCACGTTGTTTTACTAACAACAACAAATGTTTGACTAGGTAAACGATGAGTTTGAACAAACAATCAAATTTGAAGGAATAGATTCATATCTTAAGCCACAGCCGAATCATACCTACCACAAGCAAGCATTCACTTTATTTAAAAAATATACATTGCTTAGGTAAAAAGGAAATATAGAGTAACGCAAAACCAACAGTAAATCGACTGGACTGATAGCGAAGCTTTAGACTTGTGAGATACTTATCTCTCTCCTACATTAGTCTTTTGATGGTTCCTATTCAAATATATCCTCTTCATTCTATGTTGCCATAATGTACTAACCCCAATTTGAAAACTAAAAGACAAATTTTAGCAAATTTTGAAGCTATTGAAAAGGAATATACACATAATAGTGGATACAGATGAAAAGTAACAATATGAGTAAATTATTGGAAAAGTTTTAGCTTTTCAAATCAAGTAAAAAATGACAAAAATGGCAAGGTTTCCCTCCTTCTAGTGCCAAATGTGGTGCATACTTTTGAAATCTACAAAAAAAACTAAACTTCATACAAGGTTAGTAGCTTATAAATTCCTCAAGAATGACCCTATGAAATACCTTGTGAATGTTTCCAAATGCAATAAATGACAAATAGAAAAACTAAAATCATTATGAAAACTAGAACAAGTTACCTATTCCATAGTGGATTGGTGCTTCTTTGATGTGGAAAGAAGCCCTTTCCCAATCCTTGCTCAAAGCTTAAAATGATGCAAATACAAATATGGTGAAGAGAAAGATTATTTCTCAATTCAAGAGAGTGACCTTGCATGAAGGTTGTAGATAGAATTATGGAGGATTAAGCTTCCATTTATAGATTTTCTTGATGAGAGATTGACCAATGAGATGAGGCCACTTATCAACCTCTTATTGGTTGAGGAGTGAGTACATTTTGGTCAATGTGCCAAGAATTTAAAATTGTTGAGTGAGGGGACATGTAAGACTTTCAGAATTTTAAATTCTGAGTGGGAAACATGTCAGAATTTAAAATTCTGAAAAGGCATGAGTGGAGGATATGTCAGAATTTAAAATTCTGAGTGGGGGACATGTCAGAATTTAAAATTTTGAAAATGCATGGGGGGAGGATTTGTCAGAATTTTAAATTCTGAGTGGAGAACATGTCATAATTTAAAATTCTGAAAATGCATGGGTGGAGGATATGTTAGAATTTAAAATTTTGAGTGGGGGACATGCTAGAATTTAAAATTCTGAAAATGCATGAGTGGAGAATATTCTTCCAAGATGCCATGTTGAAAGAAAATAGGGAGTTTAATAATTCAATAAATTGATTTATTTGTGCAAGTGGATGATTAGGTTAATTTAATCAAGATTAGATTAGCCTAATGATGATTTGACTTATTTGATTTAAATACTTGATTTATTTAAATTAGAAAAGGATGAAAAATGCAATTAAATGAATGTTTGATTTATTTGATTAAAAGGTTGATGATAAAGTTTATTTAATTTTGAATGAACAACCTTATGAGCGAACTTAATGAGTTTAATTTATCAAATGAATGGGCTAAAGTGAACTTGATTAAATGAGTGGGTGAATGCAAAACTTGGTTTACTTGATGAATGAACTCGATTGAATGCATAATGATACTTTTGCATGTTTACACTTTGATGTAGATAGGGGGAAACTTTTAGGGTTTAGCATATCTCACAGAGGCATTGAGGTCAATAAAAAGAAGATTGATGTTATTGTCAACATGCCACCTCCTAAAATTATTTCTCAGTTACGCACATTGCAAGGATGAATTCAAGACATCCATCATTTTGTTGCATCTTTGGCTGATTGAACATTACCATTTACACATCTCTTGAAAAAGGATGTCCACTTCGATTGGAAAGATGATTGCAAATAGGCTTTCGAGAGCTTGAAGGAATACCTTGCAAATCCACTTGTTTTACAACTTGCTATGCAAAATAAATTGTTCATACTTTATATAGCTACATCAACTCATGATCTCATAGAATTGTTGGCTCAACAAGATGAAAATGATAAAGAGCACCCAGTCTATTACATTATCCAAACCATGATAGATTATGAGAAATGATACACAACAATTGGAAAACATTGTTTGGTCCTTGTATTCACTACTAGTAAGTTGCGACATTATTTACTGAATGTTGAAATACAAGTAATGACCAAATTTTACCCTCTTAAACATCTTTTCAATAAAATAGATTTATCAGGATGTCTAACTAAATGGGTGATGTTGTTGACTTGAAGTTTGTTTCACAAAAAATAATTAAGAGTTAAGCCTTGACTGACTAGTTGGATGATGCTCCTTCACATTTGGCATTATCTAGTAATGACTCTTTTCCCAATGATAATGTGTTGACAATTGAAGCTAATACATGGGAGTTATATTTTGATGGATCTAAGTGTAGAATAGGATCCGATGTTGGAGTCATACTAGTCCCGCATGAAGGAAAACCCATTCCATTGTCATATCGGTTAAACTTCTTATGTATAAAAAATACTGCTAAGTATGAAGCATTGATTACTAGGTTGCATGCCACTTTAATCTTGGGTGCACAAGACATTAAGATCTTTGGTGATTCACAGTTAGTAATCAAACAAATAAATGGAACATATCAAACAAAGCATGACAAGCTAGAAAAATATAAAGACCTCACGATGAACTTGTTAGAGAATTTCAAGTCATTCACCATTGACAATGATCCATGAAAAGATAATCGACATGTAGATGCAATGGAAAGTGCGGCTTCTCTTATCTCACCTCAAGATCCTTTGAAATATTTCAAATTTACTATTCATCCTATCATGAAACCATCCATTGATGACAAACTTGAGGAGGTATATGAAACAACCAAGCATGAATCAAGTGAACGGTATGATACAATGTTCAATTATTTGAAAGATGGTACCATTCTCGAGCCCACAACCAAAAACATCCAACATCGCTTATGAAAAATAGTAACCAAGTACATCATCCTTGCCGATGTGTTATATAGACGATCCTTTAACATCATTTTGCTTTGATGTCTTAACAAATCCAAAATACCCATAGCACTTGAAGAGGCACATGTGGGTGCCTATGGAGGTCAATTTGGAGGAAAATATTTAGTGCAAAAACTCATTCACATGGGATATTATTGGAGGAATATGGAAAAAGATTGCTTTGCATATGTTAAAATATGTTACAAATCTCAAGAATATAGCAATTTGACTCATGCTTCTACTTTTGAGCTCCATGCCTAAATTCCTATTTGGACATTCTCAATTTGGGGATTGGATTTGATAGGAAAAATCTCACCACTTGCATCTACTAGACATACATTTATAAACAAAACAATAGATTGTTTCATAAAATGGGTAGAAGCTATTCCTATTTGACTCACAACTACTGATGTAATATGTCATTTCATATTGGAACACATTATTTGTTGATTTAGACTTCCTTCTGCGATAGTTTTGGATAACAAAACACCATTCAAAAACAATGATGTGAAGAAATTCCTTGATACCTTTAATATCCAACATCACTTTTCAACACCTTACTACCCGCAATCTAATGGACAAGCAAAAGAAACTAATAAGACCCTCGAACAAATCCTCAAAAAAATAGTAAATAAACATAAAAAGTATTGGCAT
The DNA here is from genome assembly GCA_007258455.2 of Sequoia sempervirens. Taxonomy (NCBI): domain Eukaryota; kingdom Viridiplantae; phylum Streptophyta; class Pinopsida; order Cupressales; family Cupressaceae; genus Sequoia; species Sequoia sempervirens. The sequence goes on from VDFB02271358.1 coordinate 1,186,090,744, forward strand.
ACAAAACTGACATATGCATTATAGGCTTACCGTACTAGCATTAGAAAATCTATTGGAACAACTCCTTATAACCTAGTCTATGGTGCCAAGGTGATTATGCCTTTGGAATTAGAAATCCCCATGTTATAGATTGCTCTTCAAGGACTCATCAATGATGGCATTTACAAACAACAATAATTGCATCAGCTTGAGATGCTTGATGCACAATGCATTAACGCTCTTGAGCACCTTTAAGCTTATGCTAAGAAATTACAACATAATTATAGTGATCATGTCATCCCTCATGTATTCAGTAAATGTGACCTAGTCTTGTATGAAAATCAACAAAATGTCAATGCCGACCCAATTGAAAAAGGAAAATTCAGTCCTAATTGGTTAGGATCCTATGTAATTAACAAAAACTATCGGTTTGGTGCATACACATTAACATAAATGGATGGAAAACCTCTCAAAGACCCTATCAATGTCATGCATCTGCGGTGGTATTATCTCTAAGCCTCTTGAATAGTATGAATGACAAAGCAATGTTGTTAGATATACTAGATCATATCCCATATGCTTTCACTTTGCTTCATTCTTGACAAACACATAGGCATATGTCTTGAACGCTAAGGTGATTATATAATTCATTTTTATATAATTACTATAGGTTTCATGCTATTCAAATTCATCCTCTGTGTTATGTTTGATTAGATCCTTATATGCATTTGATGTTCTTCAGCTAGATCATAGGTGCATTTAATTTACCATAACATACTTAATTACAATGTTGCATCTAAGAGAAACTATAATATGTTTTAGTTAGATCACATAAGGCATGTTGAATCATGAAGATATTCATTAAATAATCTCACAAAGGTTATTTAATTAATCAAATTTCCATTTAACACATAAAATTAACTACTAAAACATCACATTCTCATATCTATATCTATATATATATAAGTTCTATGTACATGTCATCAATATATACAATATGACTAAGGTCTGTGGCTACTAGATTCCTTGGGATTTGGTATTCATGTTACTCCAATGGTGTTACCCTGGGAGATGGTGGCATGCGATCGTGATTGTGATCCACCAAATCTAAGAGGAAACTCTAAGCCCTGTATTTGTCCAAGGGACTCCCAATGAGCTCCTTCTATCTGATCTCTCTCTACTTGTAGCCTGGCTACCTCTGACTCTAGTATCTTGAACTTTTCTAGGGTTCGGGATGACTGTGCCTCTGATGCAGTATTGGCTCAGTGGACTCACCTCCTCAAACTCTTATATACTGCCCATAGTCTTGTGAATGGCCTAAGAGACTCTGAGTCTTGATCAACAATAGGTGGGGGCATATAGTCTGATTCAATGACCTCCTCGTTGACTAACGCATGCACTATCTCTATAGCTACCTATTGATAGGTATCTCACAAATTGCTCACAACTCCTACAAGATAGAAAAAAAATATATTTAGTACACATCATGAAATATATTTATAGAGAAGGGTGATTCTCTACTCATGAGTTCTCTTCATTTAGAGAGCCTCACAAGGAAAATTTCCCTAAACTACCTCAAGGAACAATGTGAGAGTTCTAGAATCTGAAAGAGTAGGTCATAAATATTTTCTAGAAAAATTGACAAGCTCTTGGCCAAAGGAGGTTAGCATGGGATAAGGATGACAACACAGTGTACTGGCATCCCATAGGTGCATTGATGTCTCATACAAAACAAAAAGTGAGAATATCATAGAAAATAACTAAGCGACTACTAGCAATTTGATTGCTAAGAACTTACATAATGTGTGAAGATAATATAATACCATAGAATTGAAATAAAGTGAAGTAAATGATAAAGTAAGAGAATAAAAGAAATGCTCACAACCACACAAGTGATGAAGCCTCCAGCATGTGAACATCTTCAAAACCTGCATGCATAAGATCTAGAGAAACTGTTGGGGATATATAGGGGTTTTCCTTGGTCAAATCCATGTTTTGGTGTTTCCGCCTCCGTGAACAACCAAAAAGATAGAGTGATGAGAGAAGGAAGAAAATGCGATGTGATAAAAGCAATCCCTACTCAAGGAGGAGAAATCATATCATAAAGTAAGGATGCAATAGATAGGGGATATGGAATCCCAAGATGCTCACAAGCATGAAGTAAAGGAGATAGAGCAATAAGGATTAAGGAATCCAAATGGAGAGAGAAAAAGAAAAAGAGAGAGGGATATGAGAACCAAGAGAGCTACAAAGGGGGTTGTAAAAGCTTGAGAGTCTTGTAAAAATGTGAAATATTGGAGCTATTGTAACAAATAAGGGAGACATACAAGAAAAATATTAAAGAGGGAAAAGAGAGAAGCCAAGATGATAGAGTAAAGCTAGAAATAAGAGAGACAAATGAATTGAAAGAATAAAATTTAATGAGGGATAAGAAGCTTCTCCATCCATTACAAGGCATATTAGGTGATTACCACAGACAAAAGGTGAGGAGGTGTGGAAAACATGCTCAGAGATATTTGTTTGAGCATTGAAACATTGCAAGATGCTAGCATGGCATGTCGACATCTGTGCAGTGCGCTAGTGTCCAAACACATCACACTACAAAAAGACACGAATAGGAAAAGCACAAGATTTGATACAAAAGAAATGCATAAGGGTGGCTACTAAAAAGGGGTGTTGAGCATCCTAAGAAGGGAAAAATGTTGATACAAGGGCTAAAATGAGCCTACATAAGATGCTAAGGGAGTGGACACTAAAGAAAATACAAGAATGTATGTGAAATTACAAGGGGTACAATATTTTGACATTAAAATATATATAAAGCATAAGCATAAGCATAAAGCACATGCATAAATAAAATATCATCACCAATATCTCTAGTAGTATGTGAAACATCAACCTCGTCTTGTGTAGAGGGCATGGAAGTTGTGGTAGCTCCTCCATGATTGTGGGCACTAATTCCTATTGTGGCCATTGCTAATGATCTAGTGATACGACTGGGTGAGGGATCTTCCCACTCATGTTGTGCCTAATCCTCAGCTACTGCCTCATCACCCTCACTCATGTGTGGGTCCTCCTCACCCTCCTCCTCCAATTCCTCATCATCATCGTCATCTCCTCTGTCCTAACCATTATAACTAGGATCTGCATCCTTATCATAGTCCTCATCTATGACATCTCTGAATATGTCTGCATCACTGTGCCGTGTCTCCTTGGCCATGTTCTCTATATCATCTCCATCCTCTAGAAATGGTACTACATCTCCCATAAGCTCATCCATGGGAAATATGAGAGCTACTCATGATACTCTCCACCACTCCTCATTATCATCTGTGGCACTGACATCATCAACATCAAAGACTAGAGGCATATCGTGATCTGAGTATTTAGAGTTGCTGTAAACAACATTCTTTATAGTGAACTGTATTGTATCACCAGGTCTCTGGACACTCTGCACTAGCCTCCTGAAGAAGGGTTGTGTCCTTGATGGTGTCTAGAGCTTCCCAAATTTATGTGCAAACCAATCGTAGTAGAAATCATGTACTCATAATCATGTTGGCCAATCAAAAATCTATCCAGCTGTAATCTCCTCATCCGTCGAGTGTGATCTGGCTGCTAAAGTGTAAGCTGATATGGTCTCCAAAGGATCTCATCTTCCTCCAATCAGTTAAACCACACTCTCCAAAAGTGTAAATTACCACACTACCAGAACCATCATAGAGGATAACTAAAGGCTTGAGGACACCCCATGACTATCAGACATGAGAACCCAGTAGGTTTGGTACAAGTGATATGCTCAAGGAACCAAACCTATAGAAGTGTACAATGTACCATGCTTTCCACCTCTCAAAACACAAAGCATCCAAGATCATAGTATAAGTGTGCTAGGATATAATTCCCCCAGCGTATATTTTCCTATGCTCTACCATCCTTTGTATCAGGTGTACTAGTCCTCCCTCTAGGTGCATTTTCCACCCATTAGAGATGAGTACTAGTGCAACTGTGTGCATCATAATCCATCTAACTAGTGGGGCTCATGAATATAGTAGCATTAGTAGATCAATTCATGCCCTAACTTGCTCCTCATGCACTAGTCCATTCAAGAAATACTACGTGTTGGCCTTCTTTTCATGGAATGTCTAATCTCCTCAAAAGTGTACCTACTCACCCCAAATAGGAAATCAGAGTATGTGGTGGACATCCTCTAGGGTGATCTTCATCTCACTAGTAGGAAGGTGGAATTTACACATGTCAGAATCCCAACACTTGGCTAGAGCCATTAGCATTGCATCATGGTACCTCATGGGGGGCATGAGGTATGCCCAATATATCCCTACATCTTGTAATAACTTTGTGTCCTCTGCTAAAAGTGTGGGGGATAAGTCTCTAAGAAAGCTAAGCTATCTACCACCTAGATGTTGATGCGAATGGGTGGGTACCTATTAATAAAGCAAAAATATACCTTATAAGTAGTCTAAAATCTTCATTTTCTACATTAATTATCATAAAATTGTACCAAAGTTACTCTAGTGTGCTTTCCTAAAGGCTCTAGACACTTTAGACCCCTTTTGGGATACTTTGTGAAGAAATGGGACACTTTTTGAAAAAGTGGGACACTTCACAAACAAAAGGGACACTTTGCAAAAGAATGGGACACTTTAGAAAAAATGGGATACTTTGCAAACTTTTTTTGAAGGCCCTAAAATAATCTAGAAATATACAAAATTCATAAAATAATTGGGCAAAGACAAAGTGAAGGCAACAAAATTGACTTACCTCATGATGACATTGGTCGCGTGCCACCTAGGCCCATAGCACATCTAGTCTTGCAACCATGTAGTCTTGTCTACTTGACATATTTCACTATTCTTCAATCACTCCCAATCTACAAAAGGTAAAATGCAAAAGTAAGTTACAATTCACTTCGCTTTTTACTTTTATGAAACATAAAAGTAGGGTATTTACTACATTAGGGTTAAAAATTTTACTTCACTAAGGAAAACATAATGGGTGCTAGTGAACTCTATTTTGGATGTTGTTTGTTGCATTGAAATGGTGATTCTGCTCTCGAAATCATCAATTGTCTATTATTATTTGGCATGGTACTTGGAAATGCCCTATATGGTATGACTTACCCCATTCAATATGGCTAGATTTCTACCTTGATTCCACCTCTATAAAGCAAGCATAATTAAGGGGGGGCATACATCTACCCTCGAATGTGAGTTCTAGTTAGAGGTTTAATAAGAGAATTTCAGAGAACTAATGGATTTGTGTTGCAGGATGTGGTTCTTAACATTGTGGTTTTGTAGATGACTACAATGGGGGCTTCATTCTCCTGTATCACAATCAAACTTGTATGTGAATCCTTTAATGAAACAAAGATTATTGTTGGATTCATTTAGCTTGCATATGCACGAAGAGTCATATGGGTGCTAAAGTGGGGGCTAAATGTACTATCAGAAATTGTGCACTCTTGAAGAAAGAGGGAAGTTCACACTTAATTTGGACCCATTTTGGCACCCTTGATTTATCCCCCCTTTAAAAAAATCACCTTTTATACGTCCCTAGGACCCATTATTTTGGATCCTAAGGCTCATTTCACTCAAAAATCATATAAGATCACATAAAAACATTCAAATCCCAAAAATCTCAAAAAAACCACCTCAAACATTTAAGGTGGGACTCATTCACCACTTTAGGTGAATGAGTTACCTTAGGTGGGACCGATTTTCCAAGTGCAGCAAATGAGTCCCATTTGAGGTATTTTCCAAATTCGAGCAGGTTTTCATTAATTCAAATCTTATTTTTGGTGAATTTTGGCCTTTGAGATTAAAATAATGGTAACATTGTGGTTTTGTAGATGACTACAATGGGGTCTTCATTCTCCTGTATCACAATCAAACTTGTATGTGAATCCTTTAATGAAACAAAGATTATTGTTGGATTCATTTAGCTTGCATATGCACGAAGAGTCATATGGGTGCTAAAGTGGGGGCTAAATGTACTATCAGAAATTGTGCACTCTTGAAGAAAGAGGGAAGTTCACACTTAATTTGGACCCATTTTGGCACCCTTGATTTATCCCCCCTTTAAAAAAATCACCTTTTATACGTCCCTAGGACCCATTATTTTGGATCCTAAGGCTCATTTCACTCAAAAATCATATAAGATCACATAAAAACATTCAAATCCCAAAAATCTCAAAAAAACCACCTCAAACATTTAAGGTGGGACTCATTCACCACTTTAGGCGAATGAGTTCCCTTAGGTGGGACCGATTTTCCAAGTGTGGCAAATGAGTCCCATTTGAGGTATTTTCCAAATTCGAGCAGGTTTTCATTAATTCAAATCTTATTTTTGGTGAATTTTGGCCTTTGAGATTAAAATAATGGTCAATTAGGCGTCAATGCCTATAAAATCAAGCTTCTAAGTCATTTTTCAAGGGAAGCAAGCATAATTCAAGCACTTTGAGCAAATACCAAGCATCAAGAGTCTTTCACAAGAGCATTCTAATTCCAAAAGTAGGAAAATTTGAAGAATTGGGGCAACATTAAAGCATTTTTGCGGGTCTTCAAGCTCACTTTCTATGAAAATCTAACATGTTGAGGGTTGATTATGGATGCCTATGGTGAATCATGATGGATTCTAGGTTGGGGAGATGTAACTAGCCATTAAACCAATCCTAAAGACTTGTTTCCTAAGTGATTCCATCTTCCATTTTCACTCTACACTCATCCTAAGGAAGGTACAAGCATCATTAAATTTCACTTAGGGTGATTGGAGATCATCACAAGTGATTTATTCACCTTTGCATTTCCATTGTTGCGTCATATTCTTGCACATTAGAATAGGATTGCATCATATCTTAGATTTCCTAGCCTTTAGCACACTTAAGGCTAGGGTTTTTATGCACATTTCTTAGTTTCTACCAAGGTTTAATTACCAAACTAGGTGTTTTCCTCAAGAAAATCCCCCATTAGAAAATACATTTGAATTCTATTTTGCAGGTATTTTTCACATATTTGGACCCGAGACTCAGATTGTAAGAAAAGGGAAAGTTTTAAAGTGTAGATCAGAACTTTCAAGTTTTTAAAAAGTGGAACTAGATTGATTCATCAATAGTGGTGAATAAGTCCCACTATTGTTATTTTTTAGATCTATCTGTAGATTCTAGTACCCATTTTCTAGGAACAGGCTCCCATGTAGAAAACATGATCTAGGATAAATTCGCCTAGGTTGGCGAATGAGTCCTAGTGGCATAAAAAAATTAGATTTCTAGAATTTTAGAGTTATTCCCAGCCTCTTCAAGGTTTCCAGGTGCACACCATTTGCATTCTTACCCTTTTTTTTCTATTTTTGTTGCATTTCTAGAGCATTTTTCCTTTGTTTGTATATCACACTATGTTTTCAAACATCCTGCATTATCCAAGTTTACACTTGGTGGTGAACCATCATTTGATGTTATCCTTTCCCTAGAACACTCCCTTTGTGAGATTTCAATCTCCATTGTATTGAAATCTCAAGGGTTAGTTCTTGAGTGGATAGTGATGTTTTGTCTCTCTCGCTTTAGGTCCAAAACCCTAGAAGATAAAGAGAGCACAAAATTTTCTTATTCATCACCAAAATTAAAAGAGGGGAAATAGGTGTGTCCACCTTTTTAGGAGATGGACAACTTTTTGGGACCTTATATGCACTTCAATTCATTAGGAAACCAAGATCCCTCAACCAAGTCACGCAATTGAGAGAAGGACTAGGGGTTTCCTTCAGTTTGACTAAACGAGGGTTCACCATAAAATGAAGTTTCAAAGGAGAAATGAAAACATGTATGCACAAAACCCATGAACTTATGACATGAAATTAGATTATTAAACACAAAGAAATAGAAAAGTACTTGGAGGATAGGAGATGTCTAAACAAGATCTAAAAAATTTTAAATTTTTTGTTTCTAAAGTGCACTAGGACTAATATGCAAGACTAGGTGATCTAGTCCTAGTTTAGGGTTTTTGTGTAGAATCTATAATCTATTGATGACTAATCAAAATCCACTGAAATATGCCAAAAGGGCTATATAGGGACTCATATGCCCAATGTGGTGATTTAGTCCCAATATTAGGGATTTTCTAATATTTTTGTAGGCTCTAGTGATCTTTTGTAGCTTTCGTCTTGTCTAATCTTCAGGTTTGAAAAGCATGAATTCTAATCTGTAGGTGAGTTTCCATGAATATGACAACTTCTTGACAACTTTTGAAACTTCAAAGGATCTTCACGCTCCAATTCACCTAGATCTACAAATACACATCAAGAGATAAAAGTTTTGTGTTAGGGAATAGAAGTTTTCCTTGATGAAACCATATTTTGGCAATTAAACCTTGAAATGAAATAGAAAAGCATGAAGGAATGATGAATGAATAAATGCAATGTTGCAACTCACGAAATCCTTGAAATGAAGGTTGCAAACTTGTGTGAAATGACTAGCATGAATGTGGATCTTGACTCTTGATTGAATTATTGAAAATTTATCTTGAATGCTTGCTTGAATCATGGAAACCTACATCACAAATGTTAGCTCACAAACACACATGATGCATGAAGACTTTGGCATGATGCTTGAATCTTGAATGCTACTCCAAATGCTCGATGATTTCTCTTGAATGCTCTCTTGATTATAAATTTTCTATAATGCTTGAATACTTGAAAGCTTAGATCTCGTAGTATGAAACTATGTGAAATAACCTTGCATTTATACTTGTTTATGTCAAATTTATTGAAATTACAGTTCACTACAAGTTGACATCAGATCTAGGATAGTAAAATACTTCCAAGAATTTGATTTAAATTAGGTCCAAGTTAAATTGGGACTCATATGCTAGTTGGGGCATATGGGTCCTAATAGCTCAAACATGGGACACATATTTCCTTAAATGTTAAGTTCAATGTCACATTTAAGATCAAACCCCAAGACCTAGGTGGGACCCATATACCCAAGGTGGTGTATGAGTCCTAGATCACTAGAACTGGAACACATAACCAAAAAAATTAAATTATGATTGGAAATTTCTTAATTTTTTGGATTATCCTTAGAAAAATTCATTTAATTAGGCTTGTGGATGTAAAAGAGAATCAATTAGAGCATAAAGAAACCATGTTTTAACATAGAGGGCCCAAACAAGTGTGAAAATGTGAAGGGATACATTTTTCTACACTATAGTTGTAAATTGGCAATTGTCTTGATTTTCTCTAATTGGATGCCATGCATGTAAAGGATAATTAATATTTTCATAAAATATCATATTTGGATGCATTTCATGTGCTTGCATGTTGTTTCATGTTGGTGTATATCAATGCATATTTGACAAGATTGATTTTTTGCTCAGATATGAGTTGTGCACATTAGTTTTCTTAGTTTGCATGCATGTAGAGACTATGGAGATGACACATGGTTGTATTAAGTGCCCATGATAGAGGTTTATAAATATTTAAAATTCTTATGTATTTATAGTCTTTATTTTTGTATTTTATGAAATTTTAAGTTGATAAATCAAATCATGGGACCCATTTGCAAGTTAGCTTCCTACAAGTTTGGTGGAGAACATGAAATTGTGCCACTTGACACTTGGATGGGAAATTTGGTAGAGAAGTTTGTAAAAACCCCTCAAAGGCGTACCATATTGACATGTGTCCTTGATTTTGAAAGTTTTCACTTTGGTAGGATTTGGAAAGATGTGAAACAAGACTTTGACAACTTCATTGATTAGAAGTCAAAGGGAAGTTATAAATTGATAGTTATCTTGATTTTATCTAGTGGGATGCATTTCATGTCAAGGATAATTAAAATTTTCATAAAATAGTGGATTGGGATGCATTGCATGTGCTTTCATGTGATTTCATGTTAGTGTATATCAATACATGTTTGACAAGATTGCTTTTTTTATTAGATAGTACTTGTACTTGTTATTTGTTTTAGTTTGTATGCATGTAGAAAATATTGAAATGACACATGGTAGTCTTACCTATTCCCATGATAGAGGTTATAAATATGTTAAATTCTTATGCATTTGTAATCTTGATTTTGGTATTTTATGAGAAGCCATTATGTTGCTACAATCACTCTAGATTTGTAACATAGTGTAAACATACCTGTAAGAGCATAGACTCTAAGATTATATTATAATCATCTTGTTAAAGATAATACAATTGAGTTGTTCTTTGGTGTGTGGGTATTTCCAAAAAGGTTTTTCCCACGTAAAAGAGGTGTATTATGGTTTATGAATTAAATATGAAAATTAACTTAATAATTAAAAGTGCATCGAAAATGTAGCATAAGAAATATTTGTAATAAACCTTTCTCAACACTCTCTTGCCTAGATCCTTTTTTGGAAGTTTTTTTTGCACCTAGCTTTCCTTTCATTGCTAGATAGAAATTCGTAATATAAAACATATTAATTTAATTCTTCACACATATTAGTATAACTAACTCATTAACCAACTTCAAGAATGATGAAATATTCCTAGCAACTCATCTACTCATAATTTATATCTTAGGTTGTTATCTTCCAAGTACTTATTTACTTTGCATGAGCTTCCTTTATGTGTTGTGTATAGTTTTAAACTTTTCCATTGATGAAATTATCATCCTCAATCTTCAACAACTTAATGACACCCCTTAGAGATGCTCCACATATTACTTGGGATTTTGTGCTTCCAATAAGACCATTTATTAAATAATTATAAATAAAATATGCCTATGAAAATATAGGGTCCCACTACATAGGATCTATTCCACTAAACATATCAAAAGATTACCAATACTTTAATTCAGATGATAGGTAAAACATTCGAATGGTATTGCCTTACAAGTGCACCTAGCAAGTTACTAGGCTCAAACTATAGGTGCTATTTTATGTTGTAGGGGTGAGTTTCTATGAATAAAAGCATAGAATGGTAGGTTAGAGGTTACAAAATAGAAATTGTACTATAAGAACTTATAAAAATTTAAAGTGATTTTAGGTTATATAATATGGGTTCCCATTGAGTTTGATAAAATGTATATGGTAGAATAGAAAGAGGAAAGAAATGACACACATGCAATGACATGCATCTTATACCGTGTTCTCCATCATACCTTTGTTTGAGAAAGAAGATGATGGATGTAAACCCAATAAAATTGATAAGTCTTCAATCGCATCCAAGGATCTTCTTGGTGATCTATTAGTGTTGATGTGTTGATGGTAGAATTTAGATACTTCTCAAAACTACAATATAACTAAGTTGCAATGGAGAGTGTTATTGATTTTTGCTTGGATTGATATATCTTGAGGATGGAGAATAGATGGTTGAGATTTGATTTGGATATTAATCGTAGAAGATTCATTAGAGGTTATATTTGATGAGGGATCACCAAGTGACATCAATATATTGACGCACTTGAGAGAGGGGAGGATTGATAAAGTATTAACAGTTAGAATTTACTTGACCTAGTGTAGTGGAGGAGGATGAGTTTTCACACACATATGTGGGAGGATATATAAGAAAGAGGGACTAAAGAAAAGTTTTTTTTCTCATAGATGTGTGAGGAGACCTTGGAAAAAGAATTTTGGATAGGTATCCTCAGACACATGTGTGAGGATACTTTAGAATTTCATTTTGACGCGTATTCCCTTACACATGTGAAGACACCTTGGAAAGAGAAAATATCATAATTATAAAAAAATAGAAGAAAGAATAAAGAAGTAACAAACTCTCACATACATCCATTCATCATTTGTTTTAATTTCAAATTTGGTAGAAACAATTACATTCGTCGAAACTTAATAAGAATAGAATTCTAGCATATTTTGTTGATTGAATATTTTAATAATAAAACAATTTTTTGGCTTAACATTTTGATATGAAATGTTGGATTTGAAGTTAAAGATTATTAAAATAACAATAAACAACACTAGCCTTGTAGTTCAAATCAATTATAGAAATTAAAAAAGAATAAAGATTCTTGCAAAAGCTTTTGAAAATTTTGTTAATCAATAGAGACAACATAGTTTTATTATGATTGAGAACTAAAAATAAAATAATAGCAATAAATGAAACACTATTTAGCATAAAAATATTTTACAATCTCTTTCCATACCATGTCATATTTAAATTAGAAACTACTGGTCTTTTTTCAAGAATCTTTATATCAATTATAAGACGTTAATCTTGAAATTTTTGAGAAGTTGTTTTGATGGTGAAGTATATTTTAAGTTTTAATTTGTTTAGGCAGTTCATTTAAATTCAAATAAATTGATGGGTTTCACTAGAAAAATTAGAATGTGTTGTTTAAACATGTCTATAAAAACATTACAATTGAAATACTCTAAAAATACAAAAAAATATTCAATAACATAAGTTACATAGAACATAATTATGGATGATGTGTACACACTTACCATTACACTAATAGATAATAAGAATTTGATAACTGACAACTTTTTTAACATTTGAAAAATAGATTTAATGGCAGACAAATATTCTTTTGAAATATGTCTAATGATGACACAAATCAATTCAATTTTAAAAAACAAAAATTAGAAGAGAAGCACATCCCATGGTATAATTCCTAAATCAATGTATGGGCAGTTTGACTGTATAACTAATTTCAAGAAATAGCTAATCAGCACAGATAATGATGACAGATTATACAATTGTTCTGACAGTAAATACCTCAGGAATCTAAAGATTGTAGACCATTTCTTTCTGTAAAGAAGCATTTCCTTCTGCTTGACCGTTCCGCTTAATAACAAGAAAGAAAAACTTAATAACAAGAATTGGGAGGAAGGAATCCCGGAGCTATAGTTATGATTAGCTTGTTCTCTTGGAGGTCAATTATAGAGAAAGTTGTAAATGGCAGTCCAGCGGGGATTAGAAGGGTAGGAGGCAATACGGTGTAGAAGAAAAAGGCGAAGCTCCTCTCTTCTGGCAGGTGGAGGCTTAGCAAGCTGTAAACTATACAAAGATTGAACACGGAGATGCAAATCCCGCAAGGAATTCATGGAGTAGGGCTCAACCCAATCTATCTGAACGAAATGGACGTCCTCAGGAATTCCGTTATAGTAAACCACCGCTGCAGGAAGTCCACCATTGAAGCGAACGACATATGTCTTTACTGGAATCGCATTTTCTGGCTTGTAAGATTCAAGAATTCTCAAAAAATTGGGTAACCAACGTGCTTCTGCACTTGTCCAGTTACCTGGCCATTCGAACACGTCAACATTAACCCATCCAGCTCATGTTCGATCTGGTCATAGAAACAAAGTGTCCTCTGCAATTCGGCATGTTGTGAAATTAGTGTCCAGAAATGATGGAAAGAGCAAAGACAAAAATAAAATAAACCCAGATTGCTACAGCAGAAAACAAATTTTATTCATAATATTTTTCATCACCAAAATGCTACAGCAGCTGGTTTAAATAGATGCACACAATCTGTCAACAATGATAGCAAAAAGAAACTTAAAACCAAACAGCAAATTATGCAGCAATCAACACAACAGATTGATTGGGCTGATTTTAAGAAAAAAAACAGGAAAACTACCCGAAACCACAAATCACGGAATCAACAGAGGAAGAAATTAGAAAGTTTCTTCCAACACTATCCCTTAATTTTGATCATCAACAATTCCCAAGTTTTGTCTTAGATATTCAAAGCTATCCTTTGGTAATGCCTTGGTAAAAATGTTTGCTAGCTGATCTTCAGATTTACAAAATCCAAGATAGATTTTGCCTTTGTTGACCAATTCTCCGATGAAATGGTACCTCGTATCAATATGGTTGCTCCTTTTGTGAAATACATTATTCTTGGACAATGCAATGGCTGACTTGTTATCACAAAGGATTGGTTTTGGATCATCTTGATTATGCAACAAATTTGACAAAATTCGACACATCCAAATTGTTTGACATGTTGCAGCAGTTGCGGCTACATATTCTGCTTGAGCTGAAGAAATTGTCACTATAGGTTGCTTCTTTGATGCCCATGAGACAGCTCCCGATCCAATATGAAATAGATGTCCTGATGTACTTTTCCTGTCATCTATGCTACCTGCAAAATCACTATTAGTATAACCAATCAAATAAAAATTGTTAGTTTTGGAATATAGAATTTCATATCCCGTTGTTCCTGCAACATATCTGAGTATTCTCTTCCCAACTTTCCAGTGAGAATTTTGAGGCGAATCCATGAACTTTGCAATCAAACTTACACCATACATAATATCAGGCCTTGTAGCTATAAGATACATTAAACTACCAACAAGCTTTTTAAATCTGGTTGGATCAACATTTGACCCATTATCCTCTTTGCTCAATTTTGTTCTTGTGAGAACTGGAGTTGGTGCAGGATTACAATTCAACATTTTAAATCTTCTTAATACATCCTTGGCATATTTGGACTGATAAATAAAAATTCCCTTATTTGTTTGAACAACTTCAATACCCAAAAAGTATCTCATCAAGCCCAAATCTGTCATTTCAAACTCTTTCATCACATCTGACTTAAACATGTCCATAAAAAAATTTCCACTAAAAATAAAATCATCAACATACATACATAAAATCAAAATTTGACCTTCATCATTAGTCTTTATATACAATGTAGGCTCACTATTGCTTCTTCTGAATCCATTATTTATCAAATATGAATCAATTCTACTATACCAAGCCTTGAGTGCCCGTTTCAATCCATAAAGTGTCTTTTTTAATTTATAAACCTTATTTTCATGACCATGAACTTCATAACTAGGGGGTTGTAAAGCATAAACCTCTTCATCAAGAAAACCATTTAAGAAAGATGATTTTACATCCATCTGAAAAACATTCCAATTGTTATGTGCAACTACTGCTAGAACAGTTCTAATTGTGTCTAACCTTGCAACTGGAGAAAAAGATTCATTATAGTCAATTCCATACTATTCTGAAAACCTGTTTGCAACTAATCTTGCTTTATGTTTTACAATTTGGCCTTCAGCATTAAATTTAGTTTTATAGACCCATTTAACTCCTATGGAATCTTTACCTTCAGGTAAATCTACTAACTCCCATGTTTTATTTCTTTCAATAGTGTCAATTTCTTCATCCATTGCCTTAATCCAATTATCATCTTTTATCGCTTCTTCAAAATAAACAAGATCACTAGCAAATAGAGCAAAATTTGAATTCACAATTTCATCTCCTTTATCATATATTTCTTTTAAGCTTTTTGCTTTCTTTGCTTTGCACATTTTTCTTAATGAAGCAAGTGTTGGATCTGATTCATCACTTAAATTTGAATTTGAATTAGAAGGATTTGGATGGGAGGATGATATACCTTGCACAATATTTCTTGGTAGAGGACTTGGTGGTGTTTGACCATCTTTTTCTTTTGGTTACTCCTCACTATCATGTATAGGTGCTCCACTTGACACTATTTTTTCAACTTTTGAATCCCATGATTCTTCTTCCTTAAATTCAATATCTCTACTAATGATCAATTTCTTTGTAATTGGATTATACAACTGGTAAGCTTTTGATTGCTCATCATAACCAATAAAAATGCATTTTTCACTCTTATCATCTAATTTCCTTCTTAATTCAGAGGGTACAAGAGAATAAGCAACACGCCAAAACATTCTAAAATGAGAGATAGTATGCTTCTTACCATTCCAAGCTTCTTGGGGGATTTTATCCCTCACACTCTTTGTAGGACTCCTATTCAGAATGTACACAACACATGCCATTGCTTTTGTCCACAAATCATTGGATAAATTTTTGGCCTTCATCATGCTCTTGGCCATATCCATTATAGTTATGTTCTTCCTTTCGGCTACTCCATTTTGTTGTGGTATATATCTTGTTGTAAACTGATTCTTAATTCCATGATATATGCAAAAATCCAAAAATTCATTAGAACTGAACTCGCCACCCCTATTAGAACTAAGTACCTTAATGTAGAATCCACTTTGTTTTCCAGTCAAAGCTTGAAACTCCTTGAATTTATCAAATGCTTCAGACTTCTGCCTGAGAAAATATATCCATTTCTTCCTAAGGAAATCATCAATAAATGTTAGGAAATATAAATTTCCTCCTAAAGATGGACTCTGCATTGCCCCACATATATTTGTGTGAATTAATTATAATGGTGTCTTTGCTCTGTATGAACTCTTTACTAGAAAACTCTCTCTATTTTGTTTTGCTAAGATACAACTTTCACAAGCACTAGCTAGATGATCTATAATTGGTAAACCTCTCACCATATTTTTCTTTTGCAATAAAATTAAACCTCCAAAATGAAGGTGGCCATACCTTAAGTGCCAAAGCCATGTATGCTTTAAGTACACTGTTTTAAAATTAATTTCCTCCTTTCCTTGAATACAATTAATTTGAAGGGGGAACATTTTGTTTTGTCTCATTTTGACCCTTGCAATTAATCTATCATTAGAATTTCTATCTAGAATTGTACATTCATCATTTTAAAAGTGAACTTTGTACCCTTTTTGCATTAATTGACCAACACTCAACAAATTATGTTTTAAACCAGTTACAAAGAAAATATCATCAATGTGTCTCTTTTCACCACTCTTAGTCATGATATTAATGGTTCATTTCCTAGTTACAGATACTCTACTATCATTTCCCAATTTTACTTTTCATTTTATAGAATCATTCAAACTAGCAAATAATTTTTTGTTTCCTATCATATGGTTGCTACAACTACTGTCTAAAAACCATACATCATTCGAGCTTTCTTGAGCCACATTACAAGTTATGAGAAAACTTCCAAAATTATTAGCAGATACATCTTTGTAATGGATCTTTTTGTTTTCTTTGCTTTGCACATTTTTCTTAATGAAGCAAGTGTTGGATCTGATTCATCACTTAAATTTGAATTTGAATTAAAAGGATTTGGACGGGAGGATGATATACCTTGCACAATATTTCTTGGTAGAGGACTTGGTGGTGTTTGACCATCTTTTTCTTTTGGTTACTCCTCACTATCATGTATAGGTGCTCCACTTGAGACTATTTTTTCAACTTTTGAATCCCATGATTCTTCTTCCTTAAATTCAATATCTCTACTAATGATCAATTTCTTTGTAATTGGATTATACAACTAGTAAGCTTTTGATTGCTCATCATAACCAATAAAAATGCATTTTTTACTCTTATCATCTAATTTCCTTCTTAATTCAGAGGGTACAAGAGAATAAGCAACACACCAAAAAATTCTAAAATGAGAGATAGTATGCTTCTTACCATTCCAAGCTTCTTGGGGGATTTTATCCCTCACACTCTTTGTAGGACTCCTATTCAGAATGTACACAACACATGCCATTGCTTTTGCCCACAAATCATTGGATAAATTTTTGGCCTTCATCATGCTCTTGGCCATATCCATTATAGTTATGTTCTTCCTTTCGGCTACTCCATTTTGTTGTGGTATATGTCTTGTTGTAAATTGATTCTTAATTCCATGATATCTGCAAAAATCCAAAAAATCATTAGAATTGAACTCGCCACCCCTATTAGATCTAAGTACCTTAATGTAGAATCCACTTTGTTTTCCAGTCAAAGCTTGAAACTCCTTGAATTTATCAAATGCTTCAGAATTCTGCTTGAGAAAATATATCCATGTCTTCCTAAGGAAATCATCAATAAATGTTAAGAAATATAAATTTCCTCCTAAAGATGGAGTCTGCATTGGCCCACATATATTTGTGTGAACTAATTATAATGGTGTCTTTGCTTTGTATGAAATCTTTACTAGAAAACTCTCTCTATTTTGTTTTGCTAAGATACAACTTTCACAAGTACTAGCTAGATGATCTATAATTGGTAAACCTCTCACCATATTTTCTTTTGCAATAAAATTAAACCTCCAAAATGAAGGTGGCCATACCTTAAGTGCCAAAGCCATGTATGATCTAAGTACATTGTTTTAAAATTGATTTCCTCCTTTCCTTGAATACAATTAATTTGAAGGGGGAGCATTTTGTTTTGTCTCATTTTGACCCTTGCAATTAATCTATCATTAGGATATCTATCTAGAATTGTACATTCATCATTTTAAAAGTGAACTTTGTACCCTTTTTGCATTAATTGACCAACACTCAACAAATTATGTTTTAAACCAGTTACAAAGAAAATATCACCAATGTGTCTCTTTTCACCACTCTTAGTCATGATATTAATGATTCCTTTCCTAGTTACAGATACTCTACTATCATTTCCCAATTTTACTTTTGATTTTATAGAATCATTCAAAATAGCAAATAATTTTTTGTTTCCTATCATATGGTTGCTACAACCACTGTCTAAAAATCGTACATCATTAAAGCTTTCTTGAGCCACATTACAAGTTATGAGAAAACTTCCAAAATTATTAGCAAATACATCTTTGTAATTTTCCTTTTTCTTATCCAGTTTAGTTTGTTTGATTCTACATTCATTTGCAAAATGACCATATTTCTTACAATAGTGACATTGTATCTGTGATTTATCATGCCTTGATGATTGAAACTGATTTCTTCCACATCCTCTATTGTTGAAATTTTGATAGGATGAGTTGTTTCTTTCTCCTTGATCTGAACTTGTGTGTTCACTTCTTCCTCTTCCTCTTCCTCTACCTCTTCCTTTTCCAAATGATACCTGTGCTCTGAAAGCATTCTCCAAAGAATAATTGTCATTTCAATTCATTCTAGTTTCATGAGAAAACAAAGATCCCATCAATTCATCTATGGACATTTGAGATAAATATTTTGATTCTTCAATTGCAACCACTATTGCATCAAATTTGTTAGGAAGGCTTCTAAGAACCTTTTCTATCACCTTTTGATTAGATATATTTTCACCATGTATCTTCATTTGATTTACAATATTCATTACATTACTAAAAAATTGATGTACAAATTCTAATGAACTCATTTGAAGATTTTCAAAATTCCTCCTTAAAATCTGTAATTTTTCAACTTTTACTTTAGTTGTCCTTTGGTATGAATTTCTAAGATTTCCCAAGCTTGTTTAGAACTAGTTGCATTAGAAATTCTAGAAAACAAAGTTTCATCCATTGCTTGTTGAATAAGAAACAAAGCTTTATAATCTTTCTTTTTCTTTTCCTTAAGATCGTCTTTTTGTGTTTGTGACAAAGTAGACAAGTCTTGAGGTTCTACAAACCCATTTTGAACAAACTCCCACAAATCTTGTGAAGAAAACAATGTCCTCATTTTTATTGCCCATGTATCATAATTTTTACCAGTAAATATTGGAATTTTGGGCTGAGTTAAATTACTAAGTTGGATGCCATGAAGTTATCTCCCCTTCTTGATCTACACTTATCTTATTTTCCAACAAAAAATCCTTTCAAATAATTTATTTATATCAAATTCATAAAAGAGTTTCAAGAAAATATAAAAAGACATATAAATGACTCCAATACTTAGCAATTTCAACACACACAACAGCTACAACAATAATCACACATTTTCCTTATTTCTATTAGCAGATTTCAACCTTCTGAAATCTTCATCCCTGATCATCTAGCTTTGATACCAATCTGATAGAAAGAGTAAAGACAAAAATAAAATAAAACTAGATTGCTACAACAGAAAAAAAATTTTATTCATAATCTTTTTCATCACCAAAATACTAAAACAACTAGTTTAAATAGATGCACACAATCTATCAACAATGACAGCAAAAAGAAACTTCAAATCAAACAACAAATTATGTAGCATCAACACAACAAATTGATTGGGCTGATTTTAAGAAAAAAATAGGGAAACTGCCAGAAACCAAAAATCACGGAATCAACAGAGGGAGAAATTAGAAAGTTTCTTCCAACAAGAAAGCATCCTTCACAATGCCATCAATCTCACCAAACTCAAGTTTGGAATGGAAAATTCTCGACATGCTTCTTTTACTTATCTATCTTCTCTTCTCTGCCTTCAATCCAACTATGCTTATTCTTAATTGGTATTTTCTACCAACACACAGTTTATAACCCACTTTTGAGATCGATTGTATCTCTTCTTCATACAGTCTTGTAATGTTTCTTTTAAATGCTATCTTTCTTTTAATCTCCACATTAAACCCTTTTACATGTACTCATACATCTTGTGATCAAGTTTGTAACAATAGCACCATCCCAAAGATTTTACTACTCGATCTCAAGGGAATTGGTTTTTTAAATTTATAGATTAAATTGTTTCAAATTTGATTCATTTCACATTTGACCATTGAATCCCTTTCTTATTTCTAATTAATATGTAATAAATAGCAACAAGTAACTCAAGATTGGAAGCTTTCCTGTGGAAATAAGGAAAATAGCCAATTTGATTCTTCAAAGAATTGTTATCAACCAGAACTAAATATACTAGTTGTTATACAATAGATAACTTTTAAAATTAGATTTTGCAACACAATATTTTTTGTTCATTTATCCTTAAATACACAACACTAAATCATAAAGCTTTATGAAGCTAAAATATGTTGGAGAATGAAATTATTAAGAAGGGAAAGATGAAATATTATAAAGCCATAATAGCTCAACGTCTTTTACTTTAGAAATAATTCTCGAAGGAATATTTCACTTCTTTGTTTTTAAAAACAAATCATATTTGATATTCTATGCATTAGAGAAGGTTCATATTTATCTATGTAGAGTGAGAATGATTGGTTGCTTCTAATAATTGTTTGGGAAATCACAATGAAATGCAATGGTTAACATAGGGAGTTAAATTGTTAAGATAATGGCATTTAGAAGGCTTTCAAAATGCAAAGATCATTCAAGGGAAATGTTGATGCAGGGGTACTCGAAACAATTATAGTTGAATACTCATTAAGAACACTAGAATTTCAAAGTCACTTTTAAAAGCGAAATTGTAAAATAATAACTTAGGTGCTTTAAAATTCTGAAAATTAGTTACAAAACTGAAAAGACTCCATGAGAGGAAGTTAAAGAGGCGTTTTAATTGTGGAAAAGTTCTTCTTAATAAAAATACCCCTAGAATTACAAGAAGTAGTTAAGGGAAAACTAAAAAGGGTTTTCCCGAATGTTATTTATGTTGGAAAACTAATCCCAACAACCCAAAATTTATTCCACCATCGTCCACTTCAAATTCGATCTCGAACAAATCTCCCAAATTTTTCTCACAAGTGGGAAGTAATTCTCCAGCTAAATCAATTTAAACAATATTTTGTAATTGTCATGTGCAAGACAGATTTAAATGTAAATCAAAAGCAAGATTTCCCAATTATCATAATTACTAGCACTCACAGTCGGGGGAGCTGCAAGGAATACGCGGATAGTTTAATATAATTTCCTAAACATTATTCACCCTATGTTTCACACATCTTCTTGCCTTGTGAAGAATTCTGTAGTTTTTCTATTTGTGTGCTTCACAATATTGATGGGTGTACAATATACTAATCGCTTTAAAGTAATTTTCTTAATTGAGGGAAAATATAGAAATGTGAATCGTAGTTAGGGGAGGTAGTTTCAGAGATATTGTCTTTGTAGTGTCAGCAATATTTTTTGTATTCTATAATTCTATCTAGAATAGAGTGGGGGAGAAGCTATTGGCAATATTTCCTTTGTTCCATATACGTGACCTATTCAATATAGTTTGAATGCATAAGCATAGTCATTGGCATTGTCTCATTTATTAATTAAATTTTATATTCAATTCTTTGAACATAACTGTCTTAATGCAATTTATACTTTCACATTGGCTCTGTAGAAACAAAATTGCTCCTCTCTCCACTTGAGAATTACAAACATGCTTCCGACAACTAGATATTATTGGAAAAAATACATTTAATAAAGGAAAATTCAACGGTAATTTATGATTTAGTAACAAATCATTGACAATTATAAAAAAAATCACAATATTAGGATCTAATGTTATTTTACTGCCTCAGACTATTGTATGAGGCATTGAAGCAATGTAGCTAGAACATTAAAAAATCATGAAAAAAGTTTCTGAATGGTTTAAAATATATTTAAATAGGCTCATTTCCTCTGGATTCTTAAATTTGAAGATTAGATTGGGTGCTGTCATAATAGTGGTTTACAATTCCTGAGAGGAACGAATTTTAGCTGAAATCACATATTTTTAGAAAATATAATGATTTAAGCCTTAAAAATTTCCATTTTAAGGATTTCAATTGAAGAGGGTTTGATCAAATCACCTTAGATCAAACCCCCTTGGATAGAACCTCGCTAGTTTTAAACAATACCTATAAATGCATCTCCTTTACACCTATCAAAATGCTGATAAAAAATCACTTTTGATTTAGATTTTGGGGGATCAAATGAATTCATTTAAAATTTATTTCAAATGATTATGGTATTCCTCAGAACAAGCTATCCAATGAATATAATTTTAATATGTTTTGGTTTTGTTATGTATTTGTTTTTAAGTTTTATTAAACATAGGTTTTTCATCAAAATGAATTTCTTTGTTCTTCACATGTGGAAAAATAGAGATTATCAAAAAAATTGAAAAATATGGTGCACCAGATATTGAAGTCAGAGATCAATAAAAAATTAAAATTTTGACATATACAAAAAGTTAGCGTTATCACGATTCGTTATTGTCGAATATACAATTAAGTTTGACTTTGAAACTTGATTAAGGAAAAATATTAAATAAAAACTATCTAACAAAGTGGAAAGCACTAGATATCAGAGTTACAAATCTAAATTTGAAAGAATTAGAATTTTATCCTTCATGGAAAAAAGTTATGCGTTATACGGTGTCGTCACTTTTTAAAAATGTTGTTTTTTGAAAAAATCTATTTTCATGGGAGATGGAAAAAGAAGTGAAATTTGATTCCAAAAAATTTGAAAAAAATATTTTTAGAGTCTACAGACAAAATTTGATGAGACTCTAGTTTGCACCATCTTCAAATTCCTCACAGTTTAGTCGCTATAGGTGCCTGAATGTGAAGATTTAGTTAAAAATAATAATTTCAGTGTCCAGTTTGGCCAAAAATTGTAAACCACTATTATGGGATCACCCGATTATAAGTACCAAGATTGACTTGATATCTTATGTTTAGGAATCTTGAAACTATATCCAACCTTTAGACACAAAAAATTGACATCATGCATATCTAACTAAGCATATTCGCCCATCAATTAAATAAACCAAGTTTAATTAATTTAATCTCTAAAGATCGTCCATCTAAAATTAAATAAATTAACTTTATTTAATTTGATCCCATCATTATTCCCCTTAGCTAAATAAATCAAATATTTATTTAACTAAATCTATATCACCTTTCATCTCCCTTTGATTTGATTTAAATCCCTAAATCAAATCAAACTGGTCAATATCATCTAATCACCACCTAAGCTAATCTAATCCTAATTAATCTAATCTAATGCTTCTCACATCCTCTAGCTTTTCCCACTTGCACCGATAAATAAATTTATTGATTTATTAAAATAACCCCTTCCATCATTCATCTCATCATTGGTCCTAAGCAGCTTAGAGGTCACTTTTGCAACAAGGTTAAAACACAAGGAGAACATGGAATACAAAATTGATCCATACATCATGAGTAATCCAAATCTATTGAACTTTCAAAGCCTTACAATGTTGATTAATTATCAAAACTCACACTTATACAATCCATACATGGGATCATTACCTTCTAAAAATGCAAATGGTACAAAAAGTGTGAGTATTCCCAAATCAAAGATTGGAACAAGTTTCCCAATGGTAGATCAAAATCCAAACCTACAAGTCTATCAACCGAACAATCAATGCATGAGCCTTCAAATGAACAATGTCATCCCAACAAATCTCTACATGCCAAATGAGAATGTACCAAGTACAAGTTTTCCAAACATAAATCCAAAAAAATTTGGGATAAATATGTTTGTGAATCATAAAAATGTTGTTCAAAGTCCAAACACGATGATAACAACTCCATGTATTAATCCAAGTCAAGGTAACACCATGCAAAATCAAAGTTACCTAAATCAAGGCAATGTGATTCCAAACACTAGCAATGTTAAATTTCAACCTATCATGTGAAATATGAACATCATCCCAAATCAAAACATTGTCCAAAATCAACTCGTCCATGATCCCATTCAAAAAACACAAGTATGCATCCCAAATTTTCTTGAACAAAAACCAAATAAACTATATCAAGGGAGTCAAGATCGAAATCAAGATCAAATTTGGCGAGATCAAATTGCTACACTTACAAAAATATTTGAGTCATTGTGCCAAGAGACACCTCCACCACCATTACCCATATCAACATCATTCCTTGGTTTAGGGCTTCCCCCTTCACCTAGTACCAATCACTCCATCCAAACCAATCCACCTAACACCAATCAAGCCATCACATCAAATTCTTTGAATATGGTGCAGGAGCACCAATGGGTCTAATGGACCTAGAATGTTTTGGTTGTGTTTTTTTTTCTTGTTTTGTGATGGAATAAGGTCCTATGGGCCATTTCAAATGTTTTTTAATAGGTCTCCTAGGTTTCTTGTTGAGTTTTGGTATTGGTGATTAACTTCTTTGTACAACAAGGCCTCCATCCTCCTTTGTAAGTTTAGTGCATCTTGGAAAATAAAAATAAATAAAAATAAATAAAGATGCCTTGATGTCACTAGACAACTGAGGGGAGTCACCTTGCTCATTTGAGTGGGCTTTGATGCCTTTCGCACATTTTAGAGGTATTTTGTAGGTTCATTAAGGTAAGTTGTTCAAATTACCTTAATTAAGCATTTAAAAGAAAATATAGAGTCTCTTGGTGTTCCAACATCCAAATGATTAAAATTATAGTTAGAGGACGTTTTAGGAAGTTGGAAGACCTTAAATATTCCTCTCTTGGTTGAGGAAAGGTTGTTGTTGAAGTTGGAAAGAATTTTCAATAAAAAAACTTGTTGTTTTCTGTGATTTCTGAAACAAAATCTGCTGATCCCGTGCTTTGTACGGCCTATACATTTCGAGTTATGCTCCAAGCATGTGATGGTTGGAAATAGAATTGAATAAGCTTAATTTTGGCGTTGGAGTGGTGAATTTTCATTAAGAAATAAAGGAGATATCCCCAATTCTTCATCGGGTGGTCTGAAAACCCTTAAAATAAGGGTTTTGAGAGAAATATGTGGATCTCTTCCATTCCCACATGTTAGATCTGCTTATTCTTGGTGGGATGGAAGGTTTAACCCTGTACCATTATTCCCTAAGTGTTTTGGAGAATGGAAGGCTCATGGAAAGAAGTGGTGCAAAGTTTTTGGCTTGACATCTCTATGTGGCAAGCCTAATTCATAAGCAAAAAAAAGGATTTTTGCTTGGGTTTTGGAAAATTTGTTCTAGAGATAGTTGGAAATGATTTGGAAGGGTGTAATTAGCCTGTAGGATTCTATTTGAGGCTTTGGGGTGAAGGGGAGAGCCTAGGTTTTGAAGTCTGTTCTCAGTCCTATTTAGGCCTCTAGGAACTTTCCTTTTGAATTTTGCCTAATGCTTTTGATGGTGTGTGTAGGTACCATGGGGAAGCCTAAATACAGATTTTGAGCCTTCTTGGAAGTATTTTAGGCCACTAAAATTTGATTGTCCTCTTGATAGCATTGGTTAAGCCTAGTAGGTCAGAGTGCTGAGTTGGATGAATCTTGTCTCCACCAAGCATGGTGATCATTTTGAGGGTGTTATGTGAGTATTTTGGGAATGTCTAAGTCATCTTGTCTATGGTTGTATTAATGGGATTTTGAGTTCCTTAGTTTGGCCTTTAGAAGCCTAGGAACAAGCCTCTTGAGTTGAAAGTTTGTTTGGAAAGTCATAATACAAAGAAGTTGTGCCTCCTAAGTCTGTTATCCCACCATTGCCTCTGCATCATAGTGGTATCAGAGCTTGATTGCAGGTAGTTTTGAAGGGAAGACATCATGCCTCCAAAAGCTGGACCGGTGGTTTCAAGAGAATTGAAGGCCTTGAGAGAAGAGATAGAGGCCTTG
Source organism: Sequoia sempervirens (assembly GCA_007258455.2). Classification (NCBI taxonomy): domain Eukaryota; kingdom Viridiplantae; phylum Streptophyta; class Pinopsida; order Cupressales; family Cupressaceae; genus Sequoia; species Sequoia sempervirens. Next base: position 1,186,116,705 of record VDFB02271358.1, read on the forward strand.
AAAGCAAGAGAAAGGAGAAGAGCAGTGGTAGTTGAGGAAGAGAGTTCCTCTGAAGAAGAACCAGAGGGTGAATAAGATGAAGAAAACCCTCAGGGGGAAGAGATACCCCCACATGAGAGAAGACTCCTTAAAGCCTTGCAAGCATCTAGAGGAGAATCCTCTGAAGTAATGATTGATTTTCCGGTATATAGTGGAAGGATGGATGTGGATGAAGTGTTAGAGTGGGTGGAGGCTCTAAATAACTATTTTGAATACAAAGACATGGCAGAGAATAAGAAGGAAAAGTTTGCCAAAACAAAGTTGAAGGGATCCGCCTTGACATGGTGGAATTTCACCCAAGGAGAAAGGGTCAAGATGGGTAAATCCATGATTAACTCATGGGATAGGATGGTGCATAGGTTGAAGGCACAATTCCTTCCTGTTGATCATGAAGTACAGGAGTATAGAAAGAGGTAGAATCTGAAAAAAAAAGACATGGATGTTTCATCCTACACTGAGCAATTCTACAAGCTGAGCATGAGATGTAGTCATAAAGAAAGTGAAAAGGAAAAAGTGGCCAGATATATCAATGGCCTAAGGCTTAATATTCAAGATGAGATCAGTTTGGTTGTTCCCAAGACTATGGAAGATTGCATACAAGTTGCACATAGGGTTGAAGAGAAGATAAAGAGGAAACAAGAGCAGCAAAATAGAGGAAGAGGCAGAAATTTTAGAGGTAGGGGTAGAAATCAGTCCCAAAAACATCAAGAAGAATCTAGCCACAATGAATCAAATGGAGACTCAAGCAATAGAGGGGGATTGAGGGGTAGGAGACCCAATGGCAGGGGCAGATTTAATGGAGGAAGAGGTTCAAATCAGTTTTCAGGGAGATTTTACAATTGTAACCAGCCTGGACATCCAGCATTCAAATGTCCAGAAAAACAAGGCTCAAGCTCTCATGGTGGAGAGAGGCGAAACCAACTAGTGCATGAGGATGAAGAAAGTGTGACTTCACCTACAGTAAACCTTACATCAGAAGTTGGAGAGTCCTTGATGATTAGGAGAACATTACTCAAGGTACCAATCCTTGAAGAACCCCCACAAAGGAAAGCACTCTTCAGAATAAATTGCAAGGTACAAGGTAAAGTGTGTAGGATAGTGGTGGATTCAGGATCAACTGAAAATCTTGCTTCAATTGAGTTGGTAGAAAAATTGAACTTGAAAAGGATTTCTCACCCTAACCCATACAAAGTTTCATGGCTTAGTAAAGGACAACATGTCTTGGTGGATGAGCAAGTATGGGTGGAATTTAACATTGGGCCATATAAAGACAAGGTTCTATGTGACATCATCCCTATGGATGCGTGTCACTTGCTGCTTGGTAGGCCTTGGCAGTTTGGTAGGAAGACCAAGCATGATGGGGAGAAGAACACATACTCCATTGTGAAGGATGGGAAGACTTACAACCTCACACCTCTCATAGAAGAAGACAAGTCAAAGCATGAAGGGCCTAGTGTTTTGATGGTGGGTGAGAAGGAGTTCATGAAGACCTTGAAGGAAAGTGGAGGAAGATGATTCTTCCTAATTATGAAGCCAAAAAGTGAAGCAGATTTGCACACAAAGAAGAAGGAAGATGCACAAAAGGAAGTCCAAGAATTGTTGGAAAGGTACAAGGACATAACAGTAAATGAATTACCTAGTTCCCTACCTCCCATTAGGGATATAAGTCACCATATTGATCTAATTCCAGGGGCTACATTTCCCAATAAGGCTGCATACAAAATGACACCTGCTCAAAATGAGGAGATTGCAAGACAAGTGCAAGAGTTGATGGATAAAGGGCTAGTGAGGAAGAGTTTGAGTCCATGTGTTGTTCCTACTGTCCTAGCACCACGAAAGGATGGGAATTGGAGGCTTTGCACTGATTCAAGAGCCATTAATAGGATCACAATCAGATATAGGTTCCCAATGCCAAGAATGGAGGACCTCATGGATTGTCTATCAAGAGCATCTTACTTCTCCAAGATTGATCTAAAGAGTGGGTACCATCAGATAAGGATCAGAGAGGGGGATGAATGGAAGACAACTTTTAAGACTAATGAAGGGCTCTATGAGTGGTTGGTGATGCCCTTTGGGTTATCAAATGCCCCTAGTACCTTTATGCGCCTTATGAATGAGGTATTGAGACCTTTCATTGGAAAATTTGTTGTGGTTTATCTAGATGATATTCTTGTGTTTAGCAGGTCTAAAGAAGAACATTTGAAGCACCTTAACATGGTACTAAGGAGGTTACAAGACGAGAAGCTGCTGATCAACATGGAAAAGTGTGAGTTCATGAAGGAAGAACTAGTATACCTTGGGTTTGTCATCTCCAAGGGAAGTTTGAAGATGGATCCTTCAAAGGTGGATGCTATTCTTACTTGGCCAACACCAAAATCCATGGGAGATGTGAGAAGCTTCCATGGACTTGCAAGCTTTTATAGAAAGTTCATCAAGAACTTAGCGAAATTTGTGCACCAATCTTGGACACCATCAAAGGAGGTAACAAAGGTAATTTTTCTTGGACCAATGAGGCTGATAAAGGGTTTGAGTATCTAAAAATGAGAGTAGCATAGCAGCCTATACTTGTTCTCCCTGATTTTGATAAAGTTTTTACCATTGAGTGTGATGCTAGCAATCAAGCAATAGGGGTTGTTTTGAGCCAAGAAGGCAAGCCAGTTGCATTTTTTAGTGAAAGGCTTAATGAAGCAAAGAGAAAGTATTCTTCATATGATTTGGAATTGTATGCTTTGGTCCAAGCCCTCAAAAAGTGGAGGCACTACTTGTTACCTAAAGAATTTTTTGTTTATACTGATAATCATGCCTTGAGTTTTTTGAATGCATAGGAAAAACTCAGTCATAGGCACATAAAGTGGGTAGAGTCTTTACAAGCCTACACGTTCACAATAAAGCATAAGAAGGGCCAAGCAAACAAGGTGGCAGATGCTCTCAGTAGAAGGGCACTTGTAGTGCAAGAGATCCAACTCCAAAGCATGGGGGTTGATGCATTGAAAGACATGTATCAAGAAGATGCAGATTTTAAGGAGGTTATAATGTTTGTGATCAACATTTGAATACTTTTCATGATGAATACTCTAATTTTTTGTTGCAGAATGGTTTTCTTTTCAAAGGAAGTCAATTGTGTGTGCCTAAATGCTCAATGAGGGAGAATATTATAAAGGAGAAACATAGTGGGAGTCTTGGAGGCCATTTTGGTCTTGATAAGACCTTAGAACAAGTGAGGAGATTCTACTACTGGCCAAGGCTGCAAGTGGATGTGAGAAAGTATGTAGAAGGATGTACAATTTGTCAAAGAGCAAAGGGGATTTCATCAAATGCAGGGCTCTATCAGCCACTCCCCATTCCCAATAGGCCTTGGGAGAGTGTAAGTATGGATTTTGTATTGGGGCTGCCTAGAACCCAAAGAGGTTTTGATAGTGTTTTTGTGGTGGTTGATAGGTTTAGTAAGATGGCTCATTTTATTCCTTGTAAATGCACCAATGATGCATCTAGTATAGCAGGTCTCTTCTTTAAGGAGGTTGTTAGAATACATGGATTGCCCTTAAGTATTGTTTCTGACAGGGATTCTAAGTTCATAGGTCACTTTTGGAGGACCTTATGGAAGAAACTTGGCACAAATCTATCCTTTAGCTCAGCATACCATCCACAAACGGATGGACAAACTGAAGTGGTGAATAGATCATTGGGAAATCTCTTAAGATGCCTTGCCAAGGAGCATGGACAAGCTTGGGATATGATTTTACCTCAGGCTGAATTTGCATATAATGACTCCATGAATAGGAGCATTGGTAGAAGCCCTTTTGAAGTAGTCTATGGCATGCACCCTAGAGGGGTCTATGAATTGAGAGATCTACAAGGAGTTGATAGAAGAAGTGCTCAAGGGGAGGACTTTGTTGTTACAATCAGGGATATCCATCAACAAGTGAAGGAAACTCTACAAAAGAATGTTGACAAGTACAAAGGAAGAGCAGATTTGAAGAAGAGGGATGTTCAATTTGAAGTTGGAGATTTGGTGATGGCTCACTTGAAGAAGGAGAGACTTCCAAAGGGAAAGTATACTAAACTCATGATGAAGAAGATCGGACCTTGCAAGGTGGTCCACAAGTTTGGCCAAAATGCTTATGAAATCGAGCTACCTCCTGGGGTGGCAATCTCTCCTATCTTTAATGTTTATGATTTATATCCTTTCAAAGCTCATGTGAATGCAGGTGATGAAGCAGGTACAATAACAACGGAGGATGAAGATTGGGTAAAGGACCTACCTCCTAGCCAACCTTTGTCTCTTGAATGCATCCTAGGCACCAAGGAGATAAAGAGGACTAGAAGGAAGGTCTACAAGGAGTATTTGGTGAAGTGGCAAGGTCTACCTGAAGAGGATGCCACTTGGATGTCTGAAAATGACATTAAACAGCATGGGACTACTGTAGAAGACCTGATCTCAAAGAGGACTTGAGATCTTTTTCTTGCTTGGGAGTATGGTGCAGGAGCACCAATGGGTCTAATGGACCTAGAATGTTTTGGTTGTGTTTTGTTTTCTTGTTTTGTGATGGAATAAGGTCCTATGGGCCATTTCAAATGTTTTGTAATAGGTCTCCTAGGTTTCTTGTTGAGTTTTGGTATTGGTGATTAACTTCTTTGTACAACAAGGCCTCCATCCTCCTTTGTAAGTTTAGTGCATCTTGGAAAATTAAAATAAATAAAAATAAATAAAGATGCCTTGATGTCACTAGACACCTGAGGGGAGTCACCTTGCTCATTTGAGTGGGCTTTGATGCCTTTCACACATTTTGGAGGTATTTTGTAGGTTCATTAAGGTAAGTTGTTCAAATTACCTTAATTAAGCATTTAAAAGAAAATATAGAGTCTCTTGGTGTTCCAACGTCCAAATGATTAAAATTCCAGTTAGAGGATGTTTTAGGAAGTTGGGAGACCTTAAATATTCCTCTCTTGGTCGAGGAAAGGTTGTTGTTGAAGTTGGAAAGAATTTTCAATAAAAAAATTTGTTGTTTTCTGTGTTTTCTAAAAAAAATCTACTGATCCCATGCTTTGTACGGCCTGTATGTTTCGATTTATGCTCCAAGCATGTGATGGTTGGAAAGAGGATTGAATAAGCTTCATTTTGGAGTTGGAGTGGTGAATTTTCATTAAGAAATAAAGGAGATATCCCCAATTCTTCATCGGGTGGTCTGAAAACCCTTAAAATCAGGGTTTTGAGAGAAATATGTGGATCTCTTCCATTCCCACGTGTTAGATCTGCTTATTCTTGGTGGGATGAAAGGTTTAACCCTGTACCATTATTCCCTAAGTGTTTTGGAGAATGGCAGGGTCATGGAAAGAAGTGGTGCAAAGTTTTTGGCTTGACATCTCTATGTGGCAAGCCTAATTAATAAGCAAAAAAAAGGATTTTTGCTTGGGTTTTGGAAAATTTGTTCTAGAGATAGTTGGAAATGATTTGGAAGGGTGTAATTAGCCTGTAGGATTCTATTTGAGGCTTTGGGGTGAAGGGGAGAGCCTAGGTAGTTTGAAGTTGCTGTTCTCAGTCCTATTTAGGCCCTTTGGAGCAAATTGTCTTGTTCTAGGAACTCTAGTTTCCTTTTGAATTTTGCCTAATGCTTTTGATGGTGTGTGTAGGTACCATGGGGAAGTCTAAATACAAATTTTGAGCCTTCTTGGAATTATTTTAGGCCACTAAAATTTGACTGTCCGCTTGATAGCATTGGTTAAGCCTAGTAAGTTTGAGTGCTGAGTTGGATGAATCTTGTCTCCACCAAGCATGGTGATCATTTTGAGGGTGTTATGTGAGTATTTTTGGAATTTATAAGTCATATTGTCTATGGTTGTATTAATGGGATTTTGAGTTCCTTAGTTTGGCCTTTAGAAGCCTAGGAACAAGCCTCTTGAGTTGAAAGTTTGTTTGAAAAGTCATAATACAAAGAAGTTGTGCCTCCTAAGTCTGTTATCCCACCATTGCCTCTGCATCAGAATATACCATGAACATCATACCAACAGATCTAGTATTTAATCAAATGATAACATCAATCTCAACAAATCAAAATATCTATCACCTTAGTCATTTTGACCATTCTTATCACCTTGATCATTCCAACCACCCCTATCACACCCATCATATCTCAAACCCTCACTACCATGATCACTCCAAGCATATCTCAACCACTTCTCACTACATCCAAAGCAATTCTGAATCCGCCACCACCCCCACCCAAACCAAACACATCAAACCAATATAGCATTACATTTCAAGTTTCTCAACAGGCTACTTATCAAAAGGCATACAAACAAAACCCAAACTAAAAAGTTGCACAACTAGTTACTCAACAACTTGTACAAGCTGCTCAAGATGCGCAAGCCACACTAAAAGCCCAACAAACACAATCCCAGGATCAATTACAAGCGCAATCTAAAGCCCAATACCAATCCAAACAAGAAAATGTTCCAAATCCCAACACAACGTTAACGAATCTATGTATCAATCCAAGTCAACAAGCACATGATCAAGACCTATCCAACAACAAACACATGGAAGATGTTTCTAACTCATCTGAAGATCAAATCAACATACATCAAGAGTCACTTTTCAATCATGATCAAAATCCACCAACCAACAATGGTTCAATCCAAGAAATGTCAACATCATCTGACCTTATGGTTGAAAACATTGGAAATCCCTTCACCACAATTATTGAAAACAATGATCAAGATATCTCCATCGATGAGCACCTTGAAGATATTTCCACCTCATCCGATGATCAACTCACCATACATCAAGAGCCACTTTTTAGTGATCTATTTCAAGAAGTGTTAGAATTATTTGATCCTATTGAAATAATCTACAATCCATCGACCAATGATCATGTTGAAAATATCTCTACATCACCTAATGAGTTAGAGAACATATCTCAAAAATCTATTCCAAAGCATGATCATCGTCTTTCACCAAGGTCTAGCAATGGTCTTTTCCAAGACATTTTGACACCCTTTGACCTTATGGTTATAGATACTGAAGGAATCCTCAACTCAAGATTTGATCCAAGTTGAAAATCAAGAGGATATTGAGCCACTTACCAAGACTAATTATGATATCCAAGAACCCTTTATAAGCAATCCATCCTTTGAAATTAACCCATGTCAAGAACTTGATCCAAAGCATGTCAAAAGAAATTATGAAATCATTCAAGATCAAGAATTCATATCTCCAAAATACTACAATGATGTAATGGAAACTCTCCTATCTATGCAAGATGATCATATCCATGTAGTACATACTCCTTCATCTACCCATGAGATGCTTTTTGTGGATGCGCACGTAGATGATCTTCATTCAGAATAGGATTCCTTTAATCTTGACATTATTACACAAAAAGAGTAGGTTATTGATTCCTACAATCAGACTAAGTTGACAACATAAGGATCAAATATATCAAAAATCCAGACTAAAGACATCATGTGGGTATGTGCAGGATCATGATGGGCCAAAAAGTGGCAATATTATGGGTATTTGTAGGGAATGTGGCTAACGACTTTTTTTCACCCAAAATTGATGAAACGAAAAGGGTTTTTATAGGAGATTCTTAGATTTCCACCAATATAAATTATGCTTTAATTTGAATTTAATAAATAATTATTATTCATTTTCTATTAGAATTACGACTAAAGTCCTTATCGATAGGCTGATTGAAAAACATCTATAACTTTCAAACGGTATCACATTTTTTGAATCTGAAACATGTGTCACATTCTATGATTCACATACTATAGGATTAAAAAAATAAAAAATAGATTTCATGAAGTTTTGACCAAGTTAAGGTGGTCACACATATGAGTTTTTATATTTTTTAAAAGTTGTAATAAAAAAATCATAATTAATTATTTAGTTGGAAAAAAATTACAAAAATGTATGCATCACATATGGACATGAGTCCTCTACTTATATATAAAATCTTATAAAAAAATATTATCATTTTATTATGGTTAGGGTGGTCAGACAAACACCTACTTATTTTTTTCCCTAAAATTTAATTACTATTGCATTGAAATTTCAAATTTTCACCAAATAGATTTTATTTATTTTTAAATAAACTTACTAGTTTAGAAACTACATTCAATTTTATACAGATTATGTTCCTACATATTTTTGAAATAATATAGATAACTTATTCAAAATTTTATGTCAAGTTTCTTAACACCGATTTTTTTGAATTTTTTTCCACTTAAGGGCCTATTTTTTCCATGATGATCCTAAACATACCCATGTATGAAGATATCTAGCATTATCCACTCAAAGAAAAAAGTTAGATAGAACAGGATATTCTAGAGTTAGCAGAGCATCAAATGGAAATAACATCATTTGTAGTGGTCGTTTATGAGAGAATGCATTCTAAACAAAATCTCTTAGAATAGGCAGAATCAAAGCATGAAGGTACCACTACCATAATACTGGGGGCAACTTCGTCTCAACCAAATGTCAACATAGGGGGCATGAAGAGTCTTTATGGTGAAACCGATGCGAATACTACAACTAGCCATGTCATGAATCTTCATCCACCCATCACCCCATCCATGAATTGGAACCAATGTCAAAAGAAAGAATTGAATCAAAGTACGAAGAATGTTATCAAAGAAAAAGAAGCTGGAAAACATAATGGACAAATCAAATACAAATGGATACCAAAAAATACAAAGAAATATCATCCCTATCAAACTCCATCAATCAAAGAAACTATGGGGAAAAATAAAAAAGGGAAAAGTATCCATCAAAAATGTCTACAAAAGAGAAAGCAGGATTTTCAAGAGACGTATAAAGTATATCAAGCAGTTGGTCCTAATTCCATGGACACTTCCGTATCCACCCATTATTGCTCATCTTCCCAAGTTTGGAGAGTCAAAGATTCCAAGCTATCAACCAATCCATCTTTTATCCCTAAACACACTCCATACATGCCTCCACGTATGATATCCAATTCTCACATTGACCATGTATTAGCGATGACCCTTTATCATAAGGATTCAGAAGGTACTCTATCGCGATGTGTGCACCAAGACAGTCAACTCTAGTATCAATAAAGCAGATCAAGAATCACAAAAGTTGCATTCAAGTACACGTATCTTAGCAAAGCAACTTCTTCAGGAAGTATATCGATGGCACATTATGATAGAAGCATCTACATCAACACCACCAGGTGGGTCAGCATGAATCTTTAAGAAAAATCTAAAAAATATGAAAATATGAAAATCCAAAAAAATAAAAAAATGGATTGAAAACAGTAAGGATAAAAATCATCCTCTAGTGAAAATCATATGGGTGGCGCTTTGGGCAAGACCATGATGGAAACTTGGAAAATAGGCATCATGTGTAGAATCAAGCATCTACATCCACTATTTTAGGTGGAAGCATCACATCCCATCCATAATAAATCCAACATTCCATCTGTCTTATCCATAATAATCCATTCATCCATAAATCATTTATCCAATCCATTTCCATCCATTTGCATCCATCGTCCAAATTATCTTGATCTTGATGAAATGTTGGTGCAGACTTTACGCTTACTTATGGTTAACATCTTAACATGGATTGTTTTCATCCTATCTAGTGTTATTTGAGCCATGAAGCATTATCCAATGAGCATTCTTTATCTAAACACCTGATCTTATCACAAGATAATCCTTGGCAACCTTTGCGTACTTACCATATCCATCTGTCCATACACCTATCCAAGGATCCACCCAACGCATTGCTAGACATTGGGAGCAGATATTCACATCTTGCTTTGGGAATAAATCTTGATCTATTTCCTTCAACTTATGTGGTGATCCAAACATTGGCAAATGTGAAATCAAATTGGTCAACCACTTGTGAGCAAAAATCCAAATCACTAGCCCATGGCATATTTTGACAAAAAGACATTCCTTACCAGTCTTCATCTTTCAATCGAACATTAATCCTAACAATCAATATCAGTCGCATCTAACGCACCCTTCAAACATCACATCAAATCAATTGAACAACTTTTGTTCCAAATCAAGCTTCATCAATCATGATCAATCAAATCCAATCAAAAAATCATCATCTTAGGATATCCTTGTGTTGCTTAACACTATCCTTGCATTGTTGTGTATCCTCAACAATGTTATCATCGTCAATCCAATCGACGTCTCAATCCTTGTGTTGCTTAACACTATCCTTGCATTGTTGTGCATCCTCAACAATGTTATCGTCATCAATCCCGATCAATCAAATCCCTGCATTGTTGTGTATCCTCAACAATGTTATCATCATCATCAATCCATCAATTTGATCAATCAACCTTAGCTTGGTTTTTAGAAAAATCCCAAATAGAGCACTAATATCATAATAAACATCCTTATCCAAATTGTCAAAATCATGTGAAAAATCCAAAAACATCCTAAAACATATCAAAAATAGAAAAACACTCAAAAAAATATAAAACAACAAAAACTTGGAATCCAAATTACGTCGTCTTTGAGCTTAAATGTAGGCAAGGCTAAATCTTTGATCAACCCTTGAGACATCAAAATCCAGAACATTCAAAAAACATCAAAACACAAAAACATTAAAAAAAAACAAAATCTAAAAACATTCGAAAATCAAAAATCAAAACATTTGTAAAATATTGAAAATACCAAAAACAACCTCAAAACATTGCAAAATGTCAAAAACATCCAAATATTTGAAAAAATCCATTTGTCTTGTCTCGCTTTCACCTGCAATAATCAATCATCCATAATAAACTGATCGTCACCTTCATCCTTTGGCAAAACAAACAGAAACAACCACAACAATCAGCAAAAGCAAACTTCAATCGCAAAATGAAAATAGAAACAATAGATTTTTAAAACAAAAATTGAACTTTTGATCATTTTCAAACATGTCAGTCAACAATATATCAATAGCCTATCCATCAACTTAGCAAACCATCATCATCCTATACAATGCATGTCCTAGGATATATCGTTCTGACAATGGGCATCATTCTGGATATCACTTTGGATTCTTATCCTATCAAAACACATCCCTTTGGCTCAAGGCATGAAGAACATTGAATTTTTTATGTACTTGATCTTTTCTTTGGATTTATCTTATTGTGCTCATTCCAAGGACCTCTCGATGATATCCGAATGAAGGATTTAGAGAAATAGGAATGGGGCAGCAATCATTTTTGTCTGTTGTGCTTGTTGGACATTCTTGTAAAATAAATTGGTGAATACTTGCTTTGTTAGGTACGTCCTAGCAAGGTTTCCATATGTTAAGTGTGAACAAGAATACTCCTATCTGTTTGTTGAGTCAAAGTCCATCGCACAAGGTACAACACCATCCTGGTTCTTCATACCTTGATGCATCGTATATATGTGTATTATCAAACACAAGGTAAGTAGCCCTTTTAAAATCCCAATCCTTGATGAAAATCGTCATCTATCATCATCATCATCTCTAATAAAGTATCGTCAGATCATGGACTTGTTGGATCCTCTTGTCATCACCTGATTTCTTCTTTTCCGCACTAACATCACATCATGAATATTTAAATCATCATCACCAATGCATCCATCATGCATCCATCCTGCATCCACAAAATGCCAACATACCACATATCATTCATATAATACATAATAGGAAACATCGATCATTTTACATACATTGCATTTGCATCATCATCATAATATAGATTTGTTAGTCTAAGCATCTGCATAAATCATCCATCGCATAATCATAGAATATTGCATCATACATCTCAACTATCTCATTTGCATCATCATCCATAACCATCCATTTTGAACCTCTTTATCGCGATATCGACCCTCAAATAGAATCTTTTCATTTGATCTCTCGAGGGGGAAATGTACCAGTGTACTTTCCACTAGGGCATCTAAAAAAAATCAGAAAGTTTTTCAATTTTGATCGCGGAAAGTTTATTCTTTGAACCAACGCAACAAGTACATTGCTTCAAAGAGGGGAAAAATGTAGACACACAAAATTGACATCATGCATATCTAACTAAGCATATTCACCCATCAATTAAATAAACCAAGTTTAATTGATTTAATCTCTAAAGATCATCCTTCTAAAATTAAATAAATTAACTTTATTTAATTTGATCCTATCATTATTCCCCTTAGCTAAATAAATCAAATATTTATTTAACTAAATCTGTATCACCTTTCATCTCCCTTTGATTTGATTTAAATCCCTAAATCAAGTCAAATTGGTCAATAACATCTAATCACCACCTAAGATAATCTAATCTTGATTAATCTAATCTAATTCATGTCACATCCTCTAGCTTTTCCCACTTACACCAATAAATCAATTTATCGATTTATTAAAATCAACATTTTCCATCAACATGGTATCTTCGAGGAATATTCCCTCAAGTTTGAATTCAAAAGGCAAGTTGAAATGTACATCAAACAAGGCATTTCAATAAGTCTTACATGTCTCTTTCATGTCCCCCACTCAACATTTAATTCACAATTTTAAATTTGAAAGTCTTACATGTCTCTTTCATGTCCCCCACTCAACATTTATTTCACAATTTCAAAATCTTTGGAACATTGACCAAAATGTGCTCATCCTCCAACCTATCACAAGTTGACAAGTGGCCTCTTTTCATTGGCTTATATTTAATCCCACATCCTCCATTTTTTGCATTCTTTTGTCACTTTTGTCCATAAATAGAGGCCCCATTTATTGTTAAAATCGTCCATAATCGCCACAATCTCTTGCAAAGTCACTCTCGTAAATTGAGAATTGATTTTTCCCATCCACTCCATCTTCATAGCATCTTAACATCAAGCTTTTCAAAGGATTGGGAAAGGGCTTCTTTCGGGTTTGGTCATGATTTTATGTGCTTGCATTTAATTATCTTTGTTCTATTTAGCTTGCATATTTTAGTATGATTAATTGTCTCATAAGGATGCTCTATCTTATTTGCTTGATTCAACTAAAAACTCATGTTTGTTTGTTTTTGAGCCAAAATGCAGATTTAGCACTGACACAACCTAATCCATTATTGGTTACATTTAAACATAAACCATGTTTATAAACCTTAATAATGTTGTTCCATAGCTTTAGCCAAGGGTTACCTTGGAATTTCCCAACTATTTAAATAGAGCAATAGGAAGTCCATGAGAGGAACCAATTGAAGTTTTATTTCCATTTTTTATGCCTAGAATCTATTTTGGCTTTGATCGAGTGTATCTATCCATTGGATTAGATTGGTGGAAAGTTCCACTGGTAGGGTTTCCCCTATTGATTCAGGGTTTTGGTGGATCATTCTACTCTGAGCCTACATCAAATGTACAGAAGATCACAACCTTACATATATGCCTGGTGTACAAAGCAGGATGAGACTTATCTTGACATTACAGATTATTGGTCTTTCAAAGAAAACCCTTTTGTAACCTCCCATTTTAAATTTTCCTTTTTTTTCCCTTAAATATAAACAATAAGACTTGTGTAACTATAAACATTAATTGAACTTTAAACTTATAATTTTGATGACTATAAACTACAAATTTAAAGTGTTAATACATATTGGAAATATTAAACTTATATTCTACTTTAATCTTTCTTCCAATTTGCAGCTTCCTCGCTTGTATAAATGTCTTGTTCTGTAAATTTCTATTTAAAGTTAGGGGTTGTCGTCCACTAACTTGGTAAATGAAATTAAGTTTTTTCATCCTTAAATTTCTAATCTACAACAAATAATTTTTTTATTTTTTATTTATTTATTTTATTTATTTTTAATTTTGTATTTTTTTCTAAATATAATTCAAATGCACACAAAGCATTGAACTAAAATAAAATGATACAATTTACTGGGTGCATCTAGTATATAAGTCTGATTCCTAAATGATCTTAGTCACTTTGTAGCAAATTTGAATGCCTAAATGATTCTGGAAACTTGGCAACCTGCAAATTTGAATGCACCATGAACTGCTTGTTGAAGGCTTATATCCCAAGAAATTAGGACTATTTACTCTACTTCCTTAGGGGTTTTGTCCCCAAGAAATCAGGGTGACACACTTGAAGAGTTTTATCTACAAACACCATCACTTGCCATGATAGTGTCATAATTTTTTTTGATGAATAGGAAACTATCTATATTAAATTAAGATAAAGATACATATTCACAAAAAAAGATGGCTGGTAAGAAGGAAAACCCTGAGAGTCATATGGGTAGCACCCATAAAAACCTAAAGATCGCATATGGGGCAAGCAAAAAGAGGCAACCACCAGAGCTAGGAGGGTCTCTGTCATCCATGTTCTTCCCCCATACATCAGTGGGGTCTAGAGTGACATCAAGAGGAGGACCCCAACCATCATCAACATCTTTTTCCTTCTATTTATCTTTATCATCATGTCGGGGCGAGATTGCAAGCGCAAGATGCATAAATTTTTTACTAGTATCTTGCTAACCAGAGCCAAAAGTAGGAGGGTCATCAGAGGGTCACCCAAAACTACCACCATTGCTCCTTGAAGCACCCCCCATAAGTCCACCCTTAGATAGCCTATGGTAGAGGAGATTGAATTCTTCGAGGAGTGGGAGAATCCCATTGAATTAGAGGATGAAATCAGAGATGTGTAGAACCACTCTACTGTCGACCCCGAGAGGGAAACTAGCCATGGGAAGAGGTGGGTAAAGTAGGAACCCAAGTAATAGTACACAGGGCATTTTCTCAATGATCTAGCAACACTTGTAGGTGAGCAACTTCAAGCACAACTTTGTTAGGTCGCACTTGAATCTATAAAAGCATGTTAGAAAAAATAATTGCTTTAGCATATAAAGATACATTAATATCCATTTGAGAATGAACAAATATGCAAGCATTTTTGTCATTCCAAATATTGAAAAGAATTTCCACCCTTCAGGGAGAATGTTCTAGTAGAACCATATGTCAGGAGAAAGGTTCTAGCCTAAAGGGCCAAATGAAGTCATAGTCCAAAGTTGCCGAGCTCTAAGAAAAAACCAAAAATGATGCTTAAAAGTCTCAACTTTCCTGCAAAAAGGGCAACGAGGGTCCTAGACGCTTCAGTGAGCAAGCCGAGAACCACAAGCAAGCCTTGGAAAAGAATACACCAAGCAAAGTGGGCAAGTTTTTACTCAACACTTGCAGACCAAGTGGCAACAAGTCTTTTACGCTAGACATGAGTGGGAGATTGAAGAATCCACCTCTAGTTCAAACTCTGAATCATAGGAAAGTGTGGTGAAAGCCAACTGTAACCAAGCCAAGGCTTGTAATTCCTGAAAGGGATGTCTGGATACCATTTCCTAACTTTCCACCAAGGTTTGGTCCCATTAATTCAAACTTTATGAGGCATTTCTATAGGAATAGCATTCACTAGACCATTATAAATAGCACGGTCCTAGTTATGAAGCTTGTATGGGTCATGAAAATCTTCCCACAACATGATACACATTGTGAGTCTATGAAATAATTGTTGCAGGGTCTGGATACCCTTCTTTTAGAATCTAAGCACCTTAAGCCAAGGAGACTTAGCCAACGACTGACCATTGCAAGCCAAAAGAGGTGACCACCAAATATTCTATTGGTTGAGTGAAATCCCATCATGAAAACCAAAGCCAGCCCAATGGAGCTAGGGCTTGACAACATCCTAGAAATGCTAGATACTTTTGGCCACAAAAGTCCCAAAAATTTGGATTGGTTATATAGTGTGACAATTTTGAGTATAAGGTTGATTTTTGTTTTCAAATTTGAAATTTCTAAAGTCTCTTTTTCTTTTCCTCCTAGTGCTACCTATATACTCTGTGCCTTTTCAATCATTGGCAATCAAGCCCTCAATCAATGGCAGTCTGAATAGCAAGTTTCTTCTTCTATCATTGGTCATGCAATCTGCAAAATAGTTATCCTATCTCAAACAGTGAATAAATACCACCTTGTCAAAACTCCCAGTTTTTGCTCATATCTCATCAATTAATTTTTGTTTTTTTAATTTTGAGTTTTTAGTAGATCACTTCTGACAGCCATTAATTACCAGGATTTTTTAATATTCTAGTTCTTTGATAAGAAGGAAAACACGTCTAATCAATGCAATCAGTTCATTATAGAGTGAAAAATTCCCAGGACATGTATGATGAATTAATATGCAATCTTTATGGAAATATGGATAGAGGAAGAACCCCTTTTTATCAAATAGGACAAACTAGTCCTGAAAAATTATTTTCAATGCATATGATCATTTAGTTTTAAATGGTTCTTATTCCAATTTTGGTATTGAAGGGTGACTAAAAATGCCAATTTTTGAGAACATGATACCCTTTTCCAAGAAAATTTTGGTTCATTTTAACACCTTAGTTGTAAATTTTAATATGTATTTGTCCATCTTCAGGTTGTGGAGAGTAAAAGAAACAACATAGAGATTAGAGACATTAGATTACCACAATCCATATTGATGAGAGTGCTATCTTTGAGATTTAACTATCTAAAGATAATTTGCATTAACATTTCAAATCACACTATAACTTGATGAATGAGAATTTGAGGCAAGTATAACAAAAGTTGAAGTAGAGAAAGCTGTAGAAAAATTCCACACTCCTAGAGACTCATACATTGGATGTTTCAAACTTGGATTAATGGATACATTAGTAGTCTAGATGCTGATATTTTTTTTACTCAAAGAGGGGTAAAAATTTATTAAAACAAGAAGTACAACACAAGGCTTTACACAACCCTATAAAACTCAACTAAATTGTCCAACTCATGAGACAAATCTAGGGGCAATTTAACCCTATCCAAAATGTTCCAATTCTAGAGGCCCACTTGGCCAATCAATCCAAAACAACATTCCATTCTCTAGGAATATGACTGAAAGTAACTGAAACCAAAGAAGCACAAATAGTAAGAATTTTCTTAACAACCAAAGCTAACTGCCAGCTAACATCCTCAAAATCCCGCCTATTCAAGAGATTCACAACCACCTGGGAGTCAAACTCACATATGATACTTCTCCACCCAAGATGATAGCCATGCATCATAACATATAAAATGGAAAGAGCTTCCATTAAGCTGCTATTATGAAAACCCTTGTAAAGAAAAAAGAAAATTGAACAGTCCCAAAACTATCCTGCCCAACTCCATCAATGCCAACATGACTAGGGTTTCCTCAAGAAGACCCATCCGTGTTGATTTTCAACACTCCTTGAGGAGGAGGAGACTATCTTCCCTCCCTATTTATTTTCTGATTAGGATGTCTACCATGCCTTCTTATGAACTGACCTTGCAAAGGAAGATGAAGACACTTGCACAAAACATCATGAGGATACACTACATCCGTCAAATCACATTTTGCTACAATAGTTTCTCCTAAAGAATGAATAATTTTCCACCACAAACGATGGGAACCATCCTCACATCCTGAAAAATCTTGTGATTTCTTTCTATCCATATGTGCCAAATAATAAAGGAAGGGCCAAGAGCCCAATCAACTTGAAGAAAAGAATAAGAAACAGGAGCCTTTCCCCACTGATCAAAAAATTCAGCCAAAGATGAGACATGCCAACAGGACATGTTCCACACACCCCATCGCAAGTGCCAAATCTCCCTAGAAAAGGAGTAGTGGAAGAAGAGATGTGAAACTCTCCTCACAATTACGACACAACACACACATTGAGGGACCCTGAAAACCATATTTGCAAAAATTATCCCAAGTAAGACACCTATTATCCAAACATCTGTCTACCAAGCTACCCATATCTATAGATACAGAGTACTTCCTAGACAAATCATTTCCAACCCAAGCCAAAACATCCTACGCCCCCCAAGGCACTACATTCATGAGAAGTAAGAATTTGAGCTAGCTCATGCCTATCCACTTCAGACCCCCCTGGTGGCCAATCAAAAGAGTGCTTCCATTGAAAAGTAACTAGTCCACAATGCTGAGAAACCTTTTAATGCACAACTATCTCCCAACTAGCAGTAAAAATATCACATAGAGATTAGAGGTGAGGATAGTTAGAAAGGATAGGAGGGTTCCCATACCATGAATCCAACCAAGAAAGAGCCTAAGACCTTGAATGATAGATCCAAAAGATCCCACTCTTAACAAACTAAGCCCCCAATTTCAAAGTATGCCCTCAAAGGGAAAGCAAGGACATCAAAAGAATTGACGCCTTTAAAATACTTATGATTGAGAATGCAAGTCTAAAGATGATGTTGACTGATACACCAATAGCAATAAAGCTTAGCAATAAGAGCTTTCCCATTCAAAATAGAAGAGCATAAACCAAGACCACCCTCCTTCCGCCTGCACATGGTTTCCCACTTAACAAGGCTACACTTAGTAAACAACAAGTTACCACTCAAAAGAAATTGTCCTGAGAGAGCATCAAATTCCTTAGGGAAATATATAGGAGTAGCCTAAACAAGGCACTTGTAAATAGGAAGAGCCTAGATAATAGACTTAAGAAGGGTCACACAAGTAGCAGTAGATAGCTGTCGATGAGTCCAATGATTGACCTTCCCTCGTAACTTACCAAAAAACTTCATCCAAAAGGACTTGCGTTGCCTACCTACTCCAAGGGGAATGCCCAAGTAGACAAAAGGAAGAGACCCAAACTGCAACCTTAACATAGTCACAATCCACGTTTGAATAGGTTGGGGAGTATTAAAAAAGAAAATAGAAGAATTTTTCTCATTGAATTTTTCTCTCGAAGACAAGCTAACCCCATAAGAGACGTATAATCCACAAACTAGAGATGTGAAAGTGTTGGTAAACCATTTCCCCACTACCACCCATGAATCAAGCCTTCAAAAACTTGAATCTTAAGAAACCAGCCCAACCCCTCAGCCATAATAATAAACAAATAGGGAGAAAGTGGGTCCCCTAGTGGTGCCAGAATGCTCTGAAGGTTCTTCATTCATAATAATCAAAAAGGAAGAAGAAGTAACACAACTAATAACCCAGTTCACCCAATCAGGACAAAAACCAAAGGCCAAAAGAATCTTCTAAAGAAAAGTGCGCCACTTCACTCTGTCATAAGCCTTAGCCATGTCCAACTTAATGAACATAGATTTTTCCTTTGAAGTCACCGTAGAATGAATGACTTCCAAGGCCACCATCACTCCATCCATAATTTGACAACCAACCACAAAATCACCTTGCTCCTTAGAAATGACAAGAGGAAGACAAGGTTTGAGCCACTCAACAATCACTTTAGTAATGATATTTTGCACCACATTGCACAGAGCAATAGGCCTAAGAACTCAAGCCTATCAATGCCTTCATTTTAAGGAATGAGAACCAGAAAAGTAGCATTCAACGCTCGAAGCATCTGTTTACTATGGAGGGATTCTCTAACAATCTCCAACAAATCTAGATTAATAATATCCTAAAACTCCTTGTAAAATTCAACTAGGAACCCATCAAGACAAGGAGCTTTACCCTTGTTCATCCCAAACACAACCTTCTCCATTTTAGACATAGAAATCGGTTGAACGAGGGAATTATTTATCTCATTGGAAATAAAAAAATGAATGAAATCAAGGACCATATTTTAATCAACCTCAGCCAAAGGTGAATCTTCCGTAAAAAGAGGGTATGTGCAGGATCATGATGGGCCAAAAAGTGGTGATATGATGGGTATGTGTAGGGTACGTGGTTGACGACTTCTTTTTTTTACCCAAAATTGATGAAACAAAAAAAGGGTGTTTAAAAGAGATTCTCAACTTTCCACCAATATAAATTATGCTTTATTTTGAATTTAATAAAAAAATATTATTCATTTTCTATTTGAATTATGAGTAAAGTTCTGATTAATAGGCTGATTGAGAAACATCTATAGCTTTTAAATGGTATCACATTTTTTGAATCCGAAACATGCATCATATTCTATGCTTCATATACTATAGGATTAAAAAAAGAAAATTGAATTTCATGAAGTTTTGACCAAGTTAAATTGGTCAGACATATGAGTTTTTATATTTTTTAAAATTTGTAATAAAAATTTCATAATTAATTATTTATTTGGAAAAAAATTACAAAAGAATATGCATCACATTGGGACATGATTCCTCTACTTATATCTAAAATATTATAAAAAAATCATCCTTTTATTGTGGTTAGGGTGGTCAGACAAACACCTACTTCTTATTTTTTCCTTGAAATTTAAGTACTAATGCATTGAAATTTCAAATTTTCACCAAATAGATTTTTTTTAATATAAGCCTAGTAGTTTAGAAACTACATTCAATTTGCTACAAATTCTATTCTTACATATTTTTGAAATAATATAGGTAACTTATTCAAATTTTTACATCAAGTTTCCTAACTCTGATTTTTTTAAATTTCTTGTCACTTAGGGCTTGTTTTTTCCATGATGATCCTACACATACCCAAGACTAGAGTAAAACTGTCGAGCCTCTTTAGACAAAGCCTATAGAGAAGAAATTGTAATACCCTCATAATTAATAAAAGAAAAAAATAACTCTTATTGCGGCGAGCCTACACAAAATGATGAAAGAAGGTAGCATTCCTATCCCCTTCTTGAAGCCAATCAATGCAAGCCTTTTTTTCCAAAAAATATCCTCTCAAAGCTCCCACTTCTCCACATTTCTCATAGCCAGGGATTCAACTTCCATGAGAGCATCTAAAAATCCTATGTCCCGAATTTGATGAGTAATCACATGAAGGCAGGCCTGAGCTTCCTTTTTCTTAGCCTGAAGGTTACCAAAACATAGACTAGTCCATCTCTTAAGATGATACTTAACATATTACAGCTTCTTAACAAAAGATAACATAGCGGTACCATAAGTAGGGGTCCCATCTCTCCACCACTAGTCAATGAGATCATGCAAGGAAGAATCTCAAAGCCACAAAAGCTAAAATTTGAAAGGAGGATTCTTTGGAATGGTAAAAGATGAGGCTGAAAAATTAATAGGCCAATGATCTAAACCCCTCCAGTCAAAAAATTCAGAGAAAGTGATGAAGTGGCCACCCACCCAAAAACTCGAGACAAGAAATCTATCTAACCGTTTGGAGATCACATTCTGCCAACTCCTTCAATTATTCTAGGTGAAAATCCCATTAGAAACTTTGATGTCAACTAAGGCAAGAGAATCCACATTAATCCAAATGAGATCAAAAGTAGGTCCAAGCCTAGTGAACCCCCCTCTTTTCTCCTTCAAACTCAACATAGAATTAAAATCAGTAGCTAAGACCCAAGGTAGATATGGAGCACAAGATCGGATATACCTTATATAAGCCCAAAGCTAAGATTTACCCAGGATATCAATTGGAGCATAAAAATTAGTAACTAAAATAGTGTCACCATATTACAAAATAGAAGCAACCATGGAGATAAAAGAATGGCTAGAGATCCACCAAAGAGGAACAACCTTACGTGGATCCCAAAAGGAAGCCAAACTGCTATAGCTTCCCTAAGATCTAATACATTGACAATGACTAGAAAACCAAATACAAGCATGCTAAAGCTTGCATGATGTCAATAGAAAGCTTAGTCTCCTAAACAAAAAATAGGTCTACAAAATAAACAATAACCAAATCATGAATAGCCTTTTGGCAGGAGGTGTTATTCAAACCCCTTACATTCTAGGAAAGAATAATCACGGAGTAGGTTGGGATAAGTGAGCATCTAAGGGTTTAATAGAATCGAATTCCACCAATTGATCCCCAACAAATCTAATCTTCACCATATCCTTCTTACAACCAACTTTAGAGGAATTATCAAAATGACCTTTCAAATGTGGTTGTTTCTACACACCCAGAGCTTGGGATGATCCCCTTATTTTACCTAGAGTCAATGCCTCCTTAGCCAAATCCACTAAGACAATATCATCCTGCAACCCTTATGAATAACCAAAATTAATGAACTCCCCTTGCCACTGTACTTGACGCTTATCCCTAACAACAATCACCTGATTCGACATTGTATGAACACTCATAGCATTAGCCATAGAGGAAACCTCTACAAAAATACCCTCCTAAACCTCTACAAAAATACCCTCCTCTAAGGCTAGATTATCTAAGACCTCAAAATGGTTGAAACCCACATCACTCTGACTATCCTTAAAGGATCGCTTCTGACCTCACCCTTTAGCCCATGGTTTGACAAGAATAAAACCATCTTATCAAGTGCCCCATCTATCATAGGAGCCTTACCTCTATCACCCTTCTCCATCCTATGCCCTGAAGAAGGAGGAGAAGAAGCCCCAGCCGATTTGTTAACTTGAGGACATTGGCATTGTAGGTGTTCATAATCGTGACAAATCTAACATCGAAAAGGAAGAGACTCATAATCTAGTGGCTAAACCCAAGAAGTAGACCTAAGGAAAATTTCCAAAGAATTCAGAAAAGGGTTATTTAGATAAATATCAACACAAATACAAGCATAAGAAAATACCTTTTTTATCTAGGGTATGTTGAGCAACGACAATTGGCTTCCCTAGCAAAGTAGCAACCTAGAGAGAAATATCCTCCTTCCAAAACTCCAAATTAAATTGAGGCAACCCAACCCATAAATGAAAACTTGAGGGAAAAACTTCTACAAAATTAAATCCAACATGCTAGGGAATCATGAATAGGCCAACAAGATTGTAAAAATATGGCCCTCCCTCAAACACTTGATTTTAGTCCAAGATGCAAGAAAAATCAACCATGAAATAGCCATTCACAACCACTAGAATTTCAAAATCTTCCTCAACCTGCCAGGTTCAGAAAATCCAAGAGTCCAATGCTGAGAGAGATATATGAATTCCAAGGAACTTTCAAATCAAAACATGTTTGCTCCAATAAGAAATATCTTCCATCATTGATTTATGAGAAATTACTAGAACTGGATGATGTCAGCTCTGCAACAAACATCTATTCACTTTCTAATTTTTTGAGCCCTCAGCCACAAAAGAATAATCTAACATCCAAGCATGCATGTGCAAATAAATACCTAGAGAAGACTCTAATTTGTGTTATTGTGTGATGATATTGATAATTTCTATGTGTTAACGGACCCAAATGAATGAACTTTGGCATACATTATGAAAACACAGGTTTCTTGCTTCCTGCTTATGATTCTTCTTGATTGTTACCAATTGCAATAAAGACTAACATTTACTACTCTATTCAAAATCCATAAACATAATCCTTTCAACTTGCCCTCATAACCAAGAACAAAAATAAAAATTATAAGAAGTTCATTAAATGATCCAAATTGGATTACGAAAAGTTAGTAACTAATCTTACTACACTTATTTCATTGACTAGTCAAATGACTATGACTTTAACCAGTATCAAAAACTCCTATTACAAATATTGTAGATGGTTCTGAAGTGAGCTGAACACCTTAGAGTCAAACATTGTGGAAGTGAGTTTCTGAGAAACATAGTAGAAACAAATAATAGATTTGTCAATGTTCAAACTGCTAGATGCATCATGACAGAGGTTTTGTTGTCTTAGAAATAATTTTTGATGTCGCATGGAAGCTTCCCCCTGATGTATGTAGCAATTTCATTGGAGTCTGAAAGAAAAGAAGAATGACAACTCCAGAAAGTGTCTCATCATGTTCTTCAACATTTGTGCTCCTTGTTCAGGTATTTCTTGATGAGTTTGTTATAAATGCATCCTTCAAGGGAGATGATTCCGCATTGGGAGAATGGAATTAAGATAAAATCGTATTCACAATCCTTCACTCGGTTGTGGTTGGGTGCTACATAATCTAAAAAAATCAAATCTAAGTGAACTGGACCACTGGGGAAATAGAGTTATATGTTTGGTTGGAGCATTGGCACCAAGCAAGGAGTCAGAGTTTGACACTAATTGATGGGTTTTGTTACACAAAGAGACTTCTATTATAACTTACGAAGATCATGGATGGGTTGTCACATATTTGGGAGTATTCATGAAGAGTTGTAGACCTCAAAATCACCTATTAAACCTAGTTTAGTGAATTCCCCTCTTTCAACACATGACAAATATGTTTTCACCACCTATTTTAGCAAACCAAAAGATAAAAAATTGTTTACTTTATTAGGAATAAATTGCAAAAAAATAGGTAAGGGTTGCAGAAAAATAAGATTGTTTACTAACCGTAACCCTATTTTTTGGCAAACAAAATGATATTTTAGTTTTAATGTCTCCATCCAGAAATTGGTCTAACAATATTTAGGCATAAAATGAATCTTTTGATGGAAAAAATCACATACAGGGAACACATGTTTTTGTCTACACCGTCTTGCTTCCTAATACAAGAGAGAAAACCCAACCAAACCTCCACACACACTAGGCTTCTTAGTAGCTTCTAAACCAAAAAAATAGCCTTAATGGCTATAAAAAACAAGCACAAAATGTAAATTTAAGCATCTGTAAACTTAATTGCAATGCTACCCACAACTCCTTAAAATCATTTTTAGTCCATGCATAAACCCAAAGGAAGTGAATTTCTTACCCTTAAAAATCACATGACAAGAAAAGCCTCTATAACTATTATAAGATTGTCAACACTAACTATTTCACCAGAGCCTACAAAACAACCCAAAACTAATTAAAACCATAACCCCCTAAAATTGTAACATAACACTTTAACTAAAAATAAAATTGCTTCTAAGACAGCCAAAAAACCCATTATCCAGGCCATCTGAAAGGACCATTTCTATGGTAGCAATTATGTCGCAATCATCGATTCTAGTAACCTAGACAATCTTATACATGACCTATCTTACCTTAGGAGCTATCCCTCTGCCTATTTCATTGTCAAAGCCATTGAAACTCGGTCCTCTTACTTTCGACCCTGCAACAGTCAATATAAATAGGCTAGAAGTTAAATACAAGAAACAACTATTCTTTATGGTGTGATTAAGCAACTCCTAGGTAGTCGAAAGCAGCTTCGTAGTAGGATCAGGTAGCATGAGGTGGGTATAAGGCACCAACAGTTGTAAAAACATGGCTTACAAAACTTTTATTTTTACCCCTCAGTGGTCACATAGTCTGGTTGAGCAAAATTTATCCATGACACAAAATTGAGCATTCAAAATCTTCCTAGCTAGAAGCTCACGCTAAATATAGCCTATCGGCTAGAATATGGGTATGTGCAGGATCATGATGGGCCAAAAAGTGGCAATATTATGGGTATTTGTAGGGTATGTGGCTGACGACTTTTTTTTAATCCAAAATTGATGAAACGAAAAGGGTTTTTAGAGGAGATTCTCAGCTTTCCACCAATATAAATTATGCTTTAATTTGAATTTAATAAATAATTATTATTCATTTTCTATTAGAATTATGACTATTGTCCTAATTGATAGGTTGATTGAAAAATATCTATAACTTTCAAACGGTATCACATTTTTGAATCTGAAACATGTGTCACATTCTATACTTCATACACTAGGATTAAAAAAAGAAAAAATAAAATTCATGAATTTTTTACCAAGTTAAGGTGGTCAGACATACGAGTTTTTATATTTTTTAAAAGTTGTAATAAAAAAATCATAATTAATTATTTACTTGGAAACAAATTACAAAAAAATATGCATCAAATCTGGACATGATTCCTCTACTTATATATAAAATATTATAAAAAATAATTATCATTTTATTATGGTTAGGGTGGTTAGACAAACACCTACTTCTTATTTTTCCCCTGAAATTTAAGTACTACTGCATTGAAATTTCAAATTTTCACCAAATAGATTTTATTTATTTTTAAATAAACCTAGTAGTTTAGAAACTAAATTAAATTTTGTACAAATTCTATTGTTACATATTTTTGAAATAATATAGATAACTTATTCAAATTTTTACGTCAAGTTGCCTAACACTGAATTTTCTAAATTTTTTGCCACTTAAGGGCCTATTTTTTCCATGATGATCCTACACATACCCATATGTAATTAAATGGTTTTTTATTTTCCCTTTTTTGTTGGGACCATTTGTAGCTTCTAGAGAGTCTTAGTTTTTGTTAATAGAATTTTGTAGTCATTTTTGTATTGTGATGAATGTGAGAAAAAAGACAGAACAACCAGTTGTTATAGTAACAACATTTTCTAAATCAACAGTTTAAGGAAGTAGCCAATTTTATTGCTGTAGCAACAATTAGTAAACAACTAGAAACAAGAGAGTTTATTAGTGCAAAGAGAAAGAGTAGCAACTCTATTTATATTTTATGATCATTATCAATGTATGTTTTGAAAAATATATGAAATAAAAAACTTAGTTTGGCTCAAACTTTTGTATTTAAATTTTTTGCACTTCATTCCTATCCCCTGTTCTATTATGTTCTATTTTATTTTTTTTATCCTTTACATCTTCCTTCACGTGGTATTAGAGTTGAAGGTTTTCAAAAAGGATTTTGAAGGGAGTGCTGCCACAACAATGGGTTACACTTTTTGGGACATCTTGATTTTTGCCTGAAATCACATATTTTTAGAAAATACAATGATTTATGACTTTAAAGGTTCCATTTAAATTATTTTAATTAAAGAGGGATTGATCAAACCTCCTTAGATCAAACCCCCTTTGATAGAACCTTGTTAGATTTAAACCATACCTATAATCAAGTCTCCTCTACACCTATCAAAATGCTGATAAAAAACCACTTTTGATTTACCTTTGGGGTGATCAAATGAATTCATTTAAAAATTGTGTTTTGTAAGCCTACAACCCTTATTATAAGCTTCCTAAAAGGTATAATTTTAAATATGTTTAATTTGATTATTATATTTATTTTTTATTTCCTGTGAATGTAGGATTTTCAATGAACATCAAGTTCTTTATGTCACAGATATGAAAAAATAGAAAAATAGAGAAAAAAAAATCTAAAAAATGCATGTGCCCTAGGTATTTATGTCCTCATTCCAACAAAAAAAGAATAAGTTAATTCAAATGAATACAAAAAAAGTTATGTGGGTTGAAATACACATCTGTCCAAATTATAATTATGCTGACTTGGAAAATTAATTAAAAAAAAATATGTAACAAAAAATTATGAAAAAATATCCATCCCCTAGATATTGGTGTGAAATTTTTTTATTTTAAAAACCAGAATTGTATCCTATCTATAAAAAAAGTTACGTGGGATGAAGTAAACATCACTTTTTAAAAATGCTGATTAGTAGAAAAAATAAGTTATTAAAAATTACATAAAATGATTCACAATTTATTTTTTAATTTTTTAAAGAAAATATAATTAGAATCTACAAAAAATATCTAACCAATAACTAGTTTGATTCATCTTCAAAACCTTAATAGTTTAGCTGCTATAGGTGTAAGAAAGTGAATGTCTGGAGAAAAATCTTGATTTTAATGTCAAGTTTGGCCAAAAACTGTAACCCATTATTGTGGGATCACCCAAGGAGTTAAAGTTTGACAAGCCCACAAATTCCTCATTTCAATGGAAAAAATTATGACTACTGGTCAATCGCAATGAAGGCACTATTTTTCTCTCATGATATTTGGGAGCTTGTCAAAAGTGGTTACTCAGAACCATCAGATGTAGCAACATACAATGCACTTATACAAGCAAAGAAAGATTTATTGAGGGGAAATGAAAATTATTTTAAAGGTCTCTTTTATATTTTCCAAGCAATGCATGATAGTATATTTCCAAGAGTTGCAATAGAAATAAAATCTAAACAAACTTGGGGAATTCTGCAAACAACATACCAAGGAATGGCCAAGGCAATGACAACAAAACTACAAATACTGAGAAGACACTTTGAGACAATATGCATGACGGAGACTGAATCAATAGACTCATTTTTTACACAAATTATTAGACTAGTTAATCAAATCTTGTCTCATGGTGAAACACTTGAAGAAAGAAGAGTGGTTGAGAAGATTTTTAGAAGTCTAGATACCTACAAGGTTTAAGTCCATTGTTGTGGCCATATAAGAGACAAAGAACATCTCTCAAAATTAAGTTGATGAGCTCCATGCATCTCTGATTTCACATGAACATAGGTTAAGTAGAACAAAAAAATTATCATTGGAGCATGCTTTCAAGACACAAGCTTCAATCAGCCATGGTAGAGGAAAAGGAAGATTGAATTCAAGAGGAGGAAGAATAAATTTGTATAGAGGTGGAAGAAGGGGTGGAAGAGGTAGCAGCTAAATTTCCAATGAAAATCAGCCCCAAGATAAAGGTATGATAAAGCACAAGACCAATGTCATTATTGCAAAAAATATGGGTATTGTTTAAATGAATGTAGAAAGAAATAATATGACAATAGGTAGAAAAATGCAAATTTTACAAAAGAAAATCAAAACTAGCTTGGTAATATATTTTTAGCCAGTAATGTTGCACAAGAACATCAAAAAGATGTATGGATGTATGGCTTTTATATTATGGATGCAACAATCATTTGCCAAGGAACACATAACTATCTTCCAATTTAGATGAAAATGTAAAATCATATGTAACATTGGGAAATGATAACAAAGTTTCAGTAATGGGGAAAAGAAAAATTGTCATTCTAACCAAGAAGGGGGAAAAAAAGTTTATTTCTGATATTTATTGTGTTCCTATGTTAAAATACAATTTGATGAGTATTGGGCAGCTCATTTAAAAAGGATATATAATATATTTTAAAAATGGAGAATGCACAATCTTAGATAAATATCCAAGCAATCAACTTATTGCAAAAGTGAAAATGACAAGCAATAAAATGTTCCCCCTTAGGATACAACTAGATTTGAAATTAGAATTTTCTCAAACATAGGAACTTGTGGATAAAGGAAAATGTGTAGTAGGAATACAAACAATATTTCAAGCTGAAATTAAGGATGAAAATTGATTATGGGATTTAATATTTGAGCACCTAAACTTTGGAGGCTTAAACCTATTGCATAGGAAAAGCATGGTAAAGGGATTTTCACTCATGGAGAAACCAACAAGGTTATGTGAAGGGTGTGTTTTGGGAAAACAACATACAGAATCATTTCAAGTAGGAAAGTCAATGAGGGCAATAGCACCATTAGAGATTTTCCATTCAAATTTATGTGGTCCAATGCAAACACCCTCAATTGGAGGAAAATATTATTCCATGACATTCATTGATGATTAAACAAGTAAAACATGGGTCTACTTCCTAAGGCATAAGGATCAAGCATTTTATTTCTTTCATCAATTCAAGGGTCTTGTGGAGAAGAAAATTTGGCACTACTTCAAAGTATTGAGAATGGATAGAGGAGGTGGGTATATCTCAAATTAATTCTTGAGATTTTGCAAAGATAATGATATTCACAAATAATTCAGTACAAGGTACACACCTCAACAAAATAGTGTAGTTGAAAGAAATAATAAAACAATCATGGAAATGTCAAGGAGCATGTTGAGGGAAAAACATTTGTCAAATGAGTATTGGGAAAACAATGACACAAATATAATGACATGAATCTTATACCTTGTTCTCCATCACACCTTTGTTTGAGGAAGAATATGATGGATGTACACCCAATAAGATTGATAATTCTTCAATCTCATCCAAGGATCCTCTTGATGAGCTATTAGTGTTGGTGTGTTGATGGTAGAATTTAGATACTTTTCATAGCTACAACACAACTAATTTGTAATGTAGAGTGTTATTGATTTTTTCTTGGAGAAGGTTGGATTGATACATCTTGAGGATGGAGAATAGATGGTTGTGATTTGATTTCAATATCAATGATAGAAGAATCATTAGAGGTTATATTTGATTAGGGATCACCAAGTGACATCAATATATTGATGTACTTGATAGGGGAGGATTGATAAAGTATTAAAGGTTAGAATTTACTTGACCTAATCTAGTGGAGGATGAGTCTTCACACACATATGTGAGATGATGTATGGGAAAGAGGGACCAAAGACAAGTTTCTTCTTGTAGATGTGTGAGCAGACATTGAAAAGAGAATTTTTGGACAAGTAACCTGAGACACATGGGTGAGGATACTTTAGAATTCCATTTGGACACGTATACTCTTACACATGTGAAGAAACCTTGGAAAGAGAAAATATCATAATTGTAAAAAAAGTGGAAGAAAGAATAAAAAAGTCACAAAATTTTGCATACATCCATTCATCATTTGTTTTAAATTCAAAATTGACAAAAACAATTACACCACTAAAATCAAATAAGAATAGAATTCTAGCATATTTTTGTTCATTGAATATTTTAATGATAAAACAATTTTCTGGCTTAACATTTTGATATGAAATGTTGGATTTGAAGTTAAAGATCATTAAAATAGTAATAAACAACACTAGTCTTATAGTTCAAATCAATTATAGACATTATAAAAGAATAAAGATTTTTGTAAAAGCTTTTGAAATTTTTTTTAATCAATGGAATACAACATATTTTTATTCTAATTGAGAGCTAAAAATTAATGTAATATCAATAAATGAAACATTATTTAGCATAAAAATATTAACAATCTCTTTCTCTACCATGTCATATTTATATCAGAAATTATTGTAGCTTATTATGTCAGTTCTTTTTCAAGAATATTTCTATGTAATATAAGAGATTAATCATGAATTTTTTTTGAAATAGTTTCAAGAAATTGTTAAATTAATTTTGGTAGAAAATTATATTTTAAGTTTTAATTTGCTTAGGCAGGTCATTTGAATTCAAATAAATTGAATATGGGTTTCAATGGATAAGTTAGTGTGATTTCAGATAAACCATCTAAACAATTGAATTGAGAATGTGTTGTCTAAACATGCCTATAAAAACATTACAATTTAAACAGTCTCAAAATACAAACAATATTCAAAAACAAAATTGCATAAAACATAATTATGAATGATGTGTACACACTTGCCATTACAATAATAGATAAAAAGAATTTGATAACTGACAGGCAAATTGGCCTTTCAGAAAAGACAAATTAGAAGAGAAGCACCTCCCATGGTATAAAAATCCTAAATCAATGTATGGGCAGTTTGACTGTATAACCAATTTCAAGAAATTTAAATACTAAATAGCTAATCAGCACAGATAATGACGATAGATTATACAATTGCTCTGACAGTAAATACCTCAGGAATCTAAAGATTGTAGACCATTTCTTTCTGTAAAGAAGCATTTCCTTCTGCTTGACCGCTCCGCTTAATAACAAGAAGAGAAAAACCTAATTACAAGAATTGGGAGAAAGGAATCCCGGAGCTATAATTATGATCAGCTTGTCTTCTTGAAGGTCAATAATAGAGAAAGTTGTAAATGTCATTCCAGCGGTGATTAGAAGGCTCGGCGGCAATGTTGCGTAGAAGAACAAGGCGCAGCTCCTCTCTTCTGGCAAGTGGAGGCTTAGCAAGCTGTAAACTATAGAAAGATTGAACACGGAGATGCAAACCCCGCAAGGAATCCATGGAGTAGGGCCCATCACCGTATATCTGAACGAAACAGACGTCTGGAGGAATTCCGTTATAGTATACCACCTGTCCAGGAAGTCCACCATTGAAGCGAACGACATATGTCTTTACTGTAACCACATTTGCTGGCTTGCAAGATTCAAGAGTTCTGAATTTTGTGTGTAACCAACGTGCTTCTGCACTTGGCCAGTCACCTGTCCATTTGAACAGGTCAACATTAACCCATCCCAGCTCCTGTTCGATCTGGTCATTCGAATAAAGTGTCCTCTCAAATTCGGCATGCTGTGAAATTAGTGTCCAGAAAGCATCCTTCACAACGCCATCAATCTCACCAAACTCAAGTTGGGAATGGAAAACTCTCGACATTTTTCTTTTACTTATCTATCTTCTCTTCTCTGCCTTCAATCCAAGTATGCTTATTCTTAATTGGTATTTTCTACCAGCACACTTATAACCCACTTCTGAGACCGACTGTATCTCTTCATCATACAATCTTGTAATGTTTCTTGTAAATGATCTTTCTTGTAATCTCCACGTTAAACATCTTGTAATCAAGTTTACTAAAAGTAACTAACTTTGTAACAACAGCACCAACCCAGATATTTTATTGAGATCTCAAGGGAATTGGTTTTTTAAATTTATAGATTAAATTGTTTCAAAATTGATTCATTTCACATTTGACCGTTGAAGCCCTTTATTATTTCTAAGTAATATGTAATAAATATCAACAAAGAATTCAAGATTGGAAGCTTCCCTGTGGAGATAAGGTAAATAGCCAATTTGATTCTCCAAAGAACTGCTGTCGACCCACCCTTCTATGTTTTAATTTCACAAATAATTCTCCAAGGAATATTTAACTTTTATGTTTTTACTCAATAAATTATATTTGATATTCTATACATTAGAGAAGGCTCATATTTATGGCAAGAATGATTGCTTGTTTCTAATAATTTAATGGATAGACATTTCATTAATGGTCACAGTTGATAGACAAAATGATAAAAAGGAGGAAAACATCTCTTCCACTCTCCTCTTCCACCTTTCTATAGAAGAAAAACCAAATTTGATGGTAGTCAAATTTATTTTTATCTAATTTTTAATGTTAATTATACACAAAATTTGGTTTATGGAAGGATAATATATTTAGTAACCAAATATATTTAGAAAGAAATGTTGATGTAAATAAGTTGACAGTTTGAATAATAAAGATTCATCATAGGATAATAATAAAGTTATTAAATATTAAAGATTTAGTGATGTAGGAGTATTTTGGGAATTAGTTGATTAATACTAATTTAAAATATTTATTCTTTTATTTGATAATTTTTTTAATTTAGTTTGGTAAAAAAAGTTCAATGGCTTTTAATAGGGAAAACTTGTATATAACTCTAAGTTAATATCAGGTTAGATGCAGATAACCTGAAAGGTGAACTATAGGATAATTAGTAAATGAATTTATTAAATAATTTATATATTCAATGTTTGGGATAAGATCAAGTTTGACATGGTTAGAAGTGAATAACCTAAAATGCTTACATATTGAATCTCATTATACTTTATAATTTGATTATGAATATCAATTTTTCTTTTTTAAATTTTAGTTTAGTAAATAATCTCACTTTATTTTAACCTAATTTCTTCTAAAGTTCTAAATATATAGAATTTTTTATGTCCAAATTGATCCCCATAATGAAATACTAGAAGGTGGCTTTCAAAGTCCATTGATTTCCCAATATAGATCTTAAAACAAAATAATTTTGGTTTAGTGTATGTTAATTATATAATAAACATACTGAAAGAACTAATGATCGCAAAGAAGATTTAATCAAACATAGATAATGCATAAGCTCCTCCACTTTTATTAGACATACATGGGTCTCCTTATAAAGGAGAAATATCCAAGTATGAGGAGAAATATCCCAGTATGAGGAGAAATATCCAATTATGAGGAGAAATATCCAAGTATGAGGTGTATCAACACCTCTCCAATTTATAAACTAGTTGGACAAAATATTAGAAAAATATCAGCATGCACAATAAATGCCTAAGTAGGCTTATGTCAACTTATGTGTATGCACGCATTAATGTATACATTGACACCCCCACCTTAAGCATAACTTAGGTGGACATGGATAAAATGGGTCCCAACTACTAGCCATGTTAGGTACCCATGCACAAAGTAATCTCTCCTGAAGTGGAGAAAAGTAGAAAACCCTATGGGAAAAAAATACCCTCCAAAAGAGAGAAAAGATGCATGAAAATTATACACGTGAAGAAGTACTACTTATTTCACTAAGTACAATATATGATTTCCTCCATAAGAGAGAAAATGATAGAAGGTCTATGAGACCCCCCTATAATCCATTTCCTTCTACATTAAAGTTGGATAGTTGACAGAGGATGTAGATGTAGTTTCATGAATGCTTCATAATGTTCCTTCCCTTGGGAAGAAATGAAACCAATTGAATATGTAGGATATCTTCCCCTATGAGAAAATGTATGGGTGATCTTGAATAGAGATGAAGCTTATCCAAGAATGATAATGATGGTTCCCATGATGGGTGATCCCACAATAGTGGTTTACAATTTTTGGCCAAAATGGATACTGAAATTATTTTTTTAAACTAAATCTTCACATTCGGGCACCTATAGCGGCTAAACCGTGAAGAATTTGAAGATGATGTAAACTAAGGTCTCATCACATTTTGTCTGTAGATTTTAAAAATATATTTTTAAAATTTTTTGGAATTAGATTCCACTTCTTTCCATCTCCCACAAAAGTATTTTCAAAAACAACATTTTAAAAAAAGTGGCCTTGGTATAACACAACTTTTTTTCCATGAAGGATAAAATTCTAATTCTTTCAAATTTAGATTCATAACTTTCGGTATCTAGTGCTTCCACTTGGTTAGATAGTTTTATTGAATATTTTTCTTTAATCAAGTTTCAAAGTCAAACCAATTACAATTCAGACATAGTGTGATAATTATATGCATAATTTTTTTTTGTATATATCAAAATTCAATTTTTTTTTTCTATTGGATCAAGGACTTCAATATCTGGTGTAGTCATATTTTTTTTTTTTGATAATCTGCTATTTTTCCACATGTGCAAAACAAAGACCTTCATTTTCGATGAAAAACCTATGTTTAATAAAACTAAAATATGAAATACATAATAAAACCAAAACATATTAAAATTATATTCGTTGGATAGCTCGTTCTAAGGAATACCTAATTCCAGTTGGGTTTGTGAATATTCCTCCATTTTCATCCTCAAACTTAGCTCCGAAGTGCAAAATTCAAGTTTTTTTCTGTCTCAGGGGAGATGAGGAATAAAGGGGGTTCGAGCAAACCACTAGGAGTTCGCTCGAACCAGGGTTCATTCAAACCCTCGTTCATTTGAAGCCCCCTTCTATAAGGGGTTTTGATGGCTTTTTTGGTGAGAAAGTATTAAGAAGGTTCAGACGAACCTAGGTTCTACCGAACCCCTAATTGGTTCAGTCGACCCAATAGGTT
This sequence comes from Sequoia sempervirens, assembly GCA_007258455.2. Taxonomy (NCBI): domain Eukaryota; kingdom Viridiplantae; phylum Streptophyta; class Pinopsida; order Cupressales; family Cupressaceae; genus Sequoia; species Sequoia sempervirens. Next base: position 1,186,151,623 of record VDFB02271358.1, read on the forward strand.
CGTACGAACCCCTAAAATCAAGTTTTTTTGCCATGAATTCATTTTTTGTGAGTTTTCCTTCCTCACTTCAATTATAAACCACTATTGTGGCTTGACCCTGATGTCTTCAAATGTTGCTCGGGAATCTCCAAGCCAATGTTGACATGTGACATGAGAGGAACAATCATATCCGAAGAAGATAAGGCTAATGCAACTTTATTGAAGTTGTCATAAAAAAGAAGACTAATGTCCTCAATGTGTGCTTCCATGTCGGCAATGCAGGACTCTACAAAAAGACATGAAATGTTGGGTAGATATGCATCCCAATCAGCAATGCTAGGAAGACTAATATCCTATTGCAAAGAAGTGTTGGAAGCTCTCGAAGAAATGACTCTGAAATCCAATGAAGCAATAGGAGGAGGTGGAGGAATGATGATTTCCTCTATGTCAAATAGACACTCTGTATCTGAATCATGATGTGGGATGTGTTTTGTGATCATAGTAGGATCATGTGGGAAGGGAGAAACATTGGATTCTCCATGTATTTCCCAAATTTTGATCCATAATGCATGTGGACATTCAATATCCATGATGACATACAAAGAGTCATCTAGAATATGTAAACCGATTAATCCATGAATATGATCATGATTATTAAACCATTTATCCTTCTGAGATTGTTTACCTAGTTTAGGGATAAGTCCATACATATATGGCATGAGATTATGGAACTTGAGATTTTTCAGGATGCCTTCACACCAAGACTTATAGTTTCCTATTTTTAGGTTGATTACAGAAGAGTGAGTTTCATATCCCATGATTACAAATAGGTTAATTCCTTTAGACAATAGAAAATCAACACATTAAGAAACCCTCATATTAGATGACTCCCTCCATTTTTGCACTTTATAAGTTAGTGCCTGACATCATTATACACCTTTTGCTAATTTGATTTTCCCTCTAACACAAATTTTAGAAACAAAAATCACATAAATCTGCCTACAAAAATACAATCGGTACCCTCAAAAAGGGAAATCATATGCCTAGATGTTTGAATCATGCCCTCTGTTGGAGAATACGTTCCTGCCAAGGGAATTCGTAACCTCCACAAGAAATTTGTGGCTTTACGAGAGGAAATATCCCTAGCTATTGACAAAATCATGGCTCCTAAGAAGAAAATTGCATCTCCTATCACACCTTACATGGCCTATAACTTGCAAATTGTGCCCCCTATCTCTCATAGAGATAGATGTGCTTGGAATGGAGAGTTGATTTGGAGTTGTAGCAACATCTGTGTGCTCTGAGAGGCCACATCAAAAAAATTGCAAGCCTAATTGGGGATCGAATGTGTTTGTAGAAACACCAAATTTAGCCTTAGTAAATAAAACATGCCCCTCCTTTATTTTGCACTAAATTCAGTATGCTAACCTCAGCCTTTTGGTCTCTGAAGTCAAAACAAACGTTTATTTTGAGAAGGGTTTGCATAAAGGCTGACCATTAGCTACAACAGATGCCCCAAAATGGGAAGTGGACCCTCACACCCCTGAGGTACTTTGCCTGGTAGCCCAAACACCTTCACAAAGGCCTAACTCAATGCCCAATGTGCCACCTCTATCTTGCACAAAAAAAAAGGCATAAATCACCCCTCTCACCTCAAGGAAATCAGCCCTAACAAAGGCCAAAAAAATGTAGAAAACACAAGGATTGTTTCCAAATGCCAGAACAGAAAAATCAAAGTGTGTGGCTCTTTAATGCATTTTTCTATGGCCTGAAAACTTCTTTGGAAGGATATGATACCATGAGGCTTGACATAAACTATGTGTAGATAGTGAAGGGCATAATTCACGTGAGAATGAGGTTTGACCTACCTCAAGCCACATACAAGCCCATGGTTGCGACTAGTCTACAACTCGCAAGCTACCAAATAGGAGAAATTTGCATGCCAAATAGTGGCATTCAAATCCTTGACATGTAGAAGAAAAATACTTTCCACTGGGATCTTCAACCTTCACCTCATGGCCTAAAAAAAATGTACAAACCAGAAACACAAAAAGTCATTGCTTTGCAAAAATTGTGCCTTTGTAAGAAGAGAAGATTGTGTAGCTGGGTGTTGATAGGTCATGTTCAAACCCAGACTATGGCAGAGATTACACCCTCCTCTACAGATGCCTCCAAATTCACACAGGCTAAGAAAGGCAAGCTGTCATCGACTGGCAGATCACATGCCTCTTCAAAAGCTAAAATTACCCCTCTATCAGCTTGGTGTGGGTCTATAGAGGGACTCCAACAAGCATGCAAACCCGCCAAGAAGTGTGCAGGTCGCCTCTACTCCAAACCATAGCAAACCACATCACAATAACACACAAGTAGAGGAACAAAAAAAAGGTGAGAAAAATAAAGAAGGTAGAGGATACAGAGGAATGCATTGGCCTGAAAAATTCTTTGATAGTTGTAATACCATGAAAGAACTAGTAATCACAAAGAAGATTTAATGAAGCACATATAATGCACAAACTCCTCCACTTTTATTAGACAGATAGGGGTCTCCTTATAAAGGAGAAATATCCCAATATGAGGAGAAATATCCAAGCATGACGAGAAATATCCAAGTATGAGGTGTATCAACACCTCTCCAGTCTATAAACTAGCTGGGCAAAATATCAGGAAAATATTAGCCTACACAATAAATTCCAAAGTAGGCTTAGGTCAACTTATGTGTATGCAAGCATTAATGTAGACACTAACACATAACAATATTAATATAACTTATTACATCAATTATATTTTTAATTTTTAATTTTTAGATAACAAATGTCATAATTGAAAAGAAACTTAAAAGAAAGAATAAAAAAGTTACATGCACATCCATTCATCCTTCAATTTAAATTCAAAATTGGGAGAAAAAATTACATTGTCAAAACTGAATAAGAATATAATTTTACCATATTTTTGTCCATTGTATATTTTGATAATAAAATAGTTTTTTGTCTCAACACTTTTACATGAAATGTTAGATTTGAGGTTAAAAGGTCATTAAAATAATAATAAAGAGACATTACAAAAGAATAAAGATTCTTATAAAATAATTTGAAAAAAATATTAATCAATTCGAGGCACATATTTAAACTATTGTACAATCCATTTCCTACATAGAGGAAATTGTAATCTCTTTCCATAACATGCCATATTTATATCAGAACTATTCACTTCATTAAATTATAGTAGTTTATTATGTTAGTTAATCTTGAAAAAGTTATTATTTTGTGAAATATTTTTGGGAAGTTGTAGAAATAATTTTGTGTAACGTGCTCAACTCAAATAACACTGAATAATTCAAATTGACAAGAACATATCATAATTTGAAAATAGTTGAAGTTGAGCAACATCATAGCATAACATGTCATCATATAAAGTTACATACATTCCAAATTTCATAATACATGGGTTATAATTATATATAGTTTGAATAGGTTATATTCACTAGGAAGTCATAATAGTTAAACATCAAGAGTACAACAATGTACATATAAACATAACTTGGAATCCTAGATTTTCCACTCGAACATTCACTTTGCAACTGAAGGATGAGAGCATGAACTAAGCATTTTTTCCAACCAACCATGAACCTATGCTTCCCCAAAAAATTTCTCCCTAACATGAAGAACAACCAACCCTATATAAAATACTTAGCAAAAGGAAATAAAAAGCAAGATGGAATCTAGTGTGTGCCTAACATATCTACATATATTTCTATCTATTTATAACATGCAATGAATGATGTTAGGGAATGGTAGAGAGCAATAATATAAGTTAGTCCATTTATTATAATGGTCTACAAAGTTTGGCCAAGTATAATGCCTTATACAACTATAAAACAGTAGATATGGAAAAGCAAAGTCTACACTCCTTGTTACCCACACTTGGCACCTATCCCAAAAGCTGACTTTCTACATGCACAAAGAAAACAACCTTTTATAGCTACATTTTTTCTTAGCAATCATGTTTTAGGTTTATAAATAGATTAACTAGGAGCACTTTTTGAATTGAATAATTCAACACAAAAATTTTCAAGCATGATCTTTTTATAATTTAACAAATTAAGCCTAATGAGTGGTGACTATTGGTAAAGTCAAATGCAAGCACATGTATAAGTAAATAAATCCATGGTTCATCTTTCATAGAACATTATGTTTTCAATAACTAAAGAAAATGCATCATTGAAAGAAGGTATATCACATGTATGTATATGTACATATATTATATATATGTATATACACATATATGGTCTTTGTATAAAAATAGTTAAGTATGTGTACATACATTATTTAAAGAAGGAATAATTACATGCAATAAATATATATCACTATATAAATATAAAATAAATAAATTTACTAATTGATTTCTTGAAACTAACAAATATTCTTCTGATTTTGAGAAAATTTTGATAACTAACATTTAATCCATTTAATACCAAATAAATCTCATCCTTGATCTGGAAGGGAATTTCTATGTATAAATATTTATTTCAAAAACCAATATTGCCATTCAGAATAATCATAATTGATTAATTAAATGTAGTTTTTGAAGACAAATAATTCTTCAGAATATTCATAATAGTTTAAATAAACATATATTTCTAAAGACAAGAGTTACTTTTAGGGTATTTTTAACAAATTATTAGGAAACCCATCAGTTGTTACCATGCAAAGCTATATTTCTGGAAAACAAGAATGATTAGACCCCTCAATCCAGCTACAAACTAGGTAGGAAAAAAGAAAGGAGAGAAGAGATATGATTCTTGAGTTACTGGCATTTATTGAATGGCTAACCGAATCCTCTCATACTGGTAATAATATGCTAGAAAATATCATTCAGGTGAATGACATAAAGGCATTCAACATACTAGTAAAAAACACATGAAAATTCACATACTAGGAGTTAACATATAGGTAAACAGTTTACTAACATACATATACTCAGAATCAACAGGATGGTAATTACCAAACTATAACCCTAGTGTGCCTCGACCGCTCTCATAGACAGAAGTGTCCTGACTAACATAGCTATACCATTGACCCTGCATCGTTAATTAATCTATGTAAATGAAAGGAGAGATGAGTCACTATGGCGGATTTCCTGGGCACCTTTAGAATGTTTTATGGGAGTTGTACATCGGTCTCAAAAGGCATAAAAACAAGATTATTTATTGAGCATAGCTAGCATGGCTGGTTACTAGTGAAGGCAGGTTATGCACAAAGGAGATAAACTTATGCATGACCATGATGATTACAAATTACTGTAAAAGAAACCCGTCCAACGTAATATAGGGATTAAGATCTGTAAAATAATGAACTCTCAAGCAAGCACATATAGCTGATAAAGGGAAGATGACAAATAAATAAAAGTTGTTATATACAAGTAGATTTCATTTTAAAGAGAAATAGTAAGACAAAGATGAAGAGGGGTAGAGAGAGAGCCCATCTCCTAACTAAAACAGATGATCCCAAAAGTATTTGTTGGTCATAATTCTATTTGTATTCCTAAAACTGAAACCGATGACCTCACTTTTGATGAAGGGAATGCTCAAAGACTTGCTCACCAATGTTCTTGGTTTTTTCAAAAAAGTTCTTCCCCTTTGTAGATTGGAAAAATCAACTCCACTTCCTATGCTAAGTCCTGTTTTTTATTCCACCATAAATAAAATGATCTGAAACAATATTCAAACTATTTTCTAAAAAATATTCCATTAGCCCATGTTCTTCCATCATTAATAGCCGTCCATTTTCTTCCTCTATTGTTTTCAAAAATATTCTTTTGTTTCATGCACGTTTAAATCTTTTATTAAATTTCAAGTGGTTTCATTCCTACAGTTAATCAAAACTTGTGGGAGTCACTTCATAATGTTCCAAAGGTTTTTTGTATATTAGAATTGGAGGGTTTGATAGTCCCCTATTGAAGCTCCCCAAGTATGTAGAGGATAATTTTGTTCTAATAAAAGTCTCTAAGAAGGTGGTAGAGGTAAATAAAAAGTGCCAGGAGAGGAAAAAGTTTGGTATATATTGGTCTTGGCCATTTCTCTTGTATACCCTCAAATTTCATTCTCCTTAGAAGTTTTTGGACTAACACATTTGTTTGCAGGTTAAAAATGATCTTTGAATGTCTAATGATTTGATTTTGCAGGATTCGGTTCCAACATTGTGGTTTTGTAGATTACTACACTGTGGGCTTCATTCTCTTATTTGATGAATGATCTATAGTATCCTTTTGAATATCCCTTTATGATATGATTTACTTTTAGTCCTTTAGCTTGCATATATGTACATGTAGTGTCATATGGCTGCTAAACTAGGGGCTAAATGTAGCATAAAAAATATACTCCTTTTTAGGTGAAAGCACAATTTAACACTTTGTTTGGAACCTACTTAAGTGACCCTTTCACCAATTCATTTAAACATTCCCTAATCAACCCCTAATTTCCTAAATTATGCATTTCATGGCCCATTTAATCAGTTATCGAGAAATCACATGCACAAAACCAAAGTAAAAGTTTAATATTTTCTCCTAAAACTTTACATGCCACAAAATAGGGTTGGAGCAATGAAGCTCTAAGCGACTTGGTCCCCTATTTTGGCTCCAATTTTTAATATGTCGAGGATAGTAATTTATTACTTAAATTTCAAATATTAAATTTTGGCTATCAGGATTTAATTTTCAAGAAATTAGATTAAATTCCTATAAATACCTAGTCATTTTACCATTTAAAAACTAATTATAGAAAGTAAGAAAGAGATTATTGCGAAAATTGCATTCTACCAAAATACATTTGAATTTGTAGGTTTTCAAACATATTTTCAGATTTGATCAAGTTTCATCCAATAATTGGAGTTTGATGCCAATAGAAGGATGTGATGGAATCTAGGTTTGGAAAGTGCTCTTGGCCATTTTCTGCAACCTATTAACTTATTTTCAAAGTGTTCTCATCTTCAAGCTTCATACTACTTGCTACCTAAGGTGAGGTATTCTTGTGTTTTTTAATTTTGATGAGGGAGCAAACCCGAGACACATAAATAATCCACACAACTAGCAAACTTTATTATTATTCAATAATGAAAATCTTACATGCAGAGGATCCCAAATCCTCGAGCTCTGCGATACATGCAAGCTACAGAAGTCTCAAAAAATTTACAAAAATTACAAAAAATCCCCTTTTCGCAGCATGCAAACTCTTTCCCCAAAAAGCTATCCAAAAATAAGAACTAGCCCATAAATGGCCCCTTTTCAGTTTGGAGCCAAAAACAACATTCGAGTTATGATTTTTGGCGGTTTGGCACCAAAACTACAATTTGAAATTCAAATTTAAATTCACATTCGAAAATTAACACATTTCTAAAATATGCACCAACTTCTGGAAGCCATAACTTTTAATCTGACTATAAGATCTTCAATGATAATACCTTTTCAGAAAGCTCTCAAAAAGATTATTTTCTATAAAATAGGCCTATAGTTGACTACTTTGGGATTTTTTCAAATTTTTGGGCCCATCCGAAACCGTTTAGTGCGTCAAACTGGACTCAGAAGGTTTTTCAGGGCAAAAAGCAGAAACTGGAAGTTGAATAACTTTCAAACCATGAATGATCTTGACTTGATTCTTTCGCCAAAGTGCTTATTGTTTTCTATCCTAAACCTTCCCATAAATTTATGTCTTCCCACACCTTCAAATTCACACCTGCTAAAAATAGCAGTTGAGCAAAAAAAATAGAAAAGCAGTTCTGAAAGTTGGAAACTCTTTTTCAACGAAAAGGGTATCCAAAAATACAAATAAATCTACAAAAAGAAAACAACAAGAACATAAATGGAAAGCATCTTTTTGGGTGATGCAAGATTGCCCTCACACCACCGGATGCTCCTGCATTAGACACCTAGGGTAATTTGAGAAGTGACCCTGTCACTTCTCAGATGGTTGAGGAAAACCCAAACGGTCAACCTTTGCCTTAGATAGCGAAGATGAATCTTCCATAGGCCTTCCTCTCCATTTCACTAGATATTCTTCATACTGTTTGTTTTTGGTACTCCTTCCCACACGACTATCTATAATTTCTTCAATCTCCTCCTTCTTTGAAGTAGGTACTAGAATGCCACACTGTTCCATTGTTGGTACTTCCTCTATGCCACCTTCATGATACTCTGTCAAATCTAAAATATTGAACACAGGGGAAATGTTGACTCCATCTGGCAACTCTACCTCATATGCATTCCCTGATTCATGCCTCTTCACAATTTTGTAGGGATCGAACTGCTTGATCTTCAATTTGCTATAGGTTCCCACTAGAAACCTTTCTTTCCTAAAGTGGACCATCACTTCACCACCAATCTGAAATTCCTTATACCTCCTCTTCTTATCTGCCTTAGCCTTATACTGTATATTCATCTTGTTAATATGTTCTCTTACCTTCTCATGTATATTCTTGATGTGCTCTGCAAAGTCTTTAGCTTCAGCACTAGTCTTCTTCTCTTGGTCCATCTTCCTCAATTTTGGAGCGGTCCTGGGACTGCCTCCATACACAATTTGGAATGGTGATCTACCGGTGCTTCTGTTGACATAATTGTTGTAAGAAAATTCTGCCTGGGGCAAGATCAAGTCCCATCCCTTGGGTTTATCTCTTACCAAGCATCTCAGTAGGTTATCCAGACTTCTATTCACAACCTCAGTCTGCCCATCAGTTTGTGGATGGTGTGTAGAGCTGAACTTTAACTCTATTTTCAACTTCTTCCACAAGGTCCTCCAAAAGTATCCAACAAATTTTGTGTCACGATCTGAGACTATACTCTTTGGCAGACAATGTAGCCTCACCACCTTTCTGAAGAACAAGTCAGTAATGTGGATTGCATCATGGGTCTTCTGGCATGGGATGAAATGTGCCATCTTTGAAAACTTGTCAACTACCACAAATACTGAATCATTCCCTCTTTGTGTCCTTAGAAAACCAAGAACAAAGTCCATACTTATATCTTTCCATGGCCTCTCTAGTATAGGTAAGGGCTAATACAACCCAATATTCTGGCTCACTCCTTTACCCATCTGACATACCCTACAACTTTGCACAAACTTCTTCACATCTTGTGATAACTGAGGCCAATAATAACCCTCTATTTTCATAGGCATGTTTTATTTATAATTATTTAATAAATGGTCTTATTGGAAGCACAAAATCCCAGGTAATGTGTGGAGCATCTCTAAGGGGTGTCATGAAGTTGTTGAAGATTGAGGATGATAAATTCATCAATGGAAAAGTTTAAAACTACACACAACACATGAAGGAAGCTCATGCAAAGTAAAAAAGTACTTGGAAGAGAACAACCTAAGATATAAATTATGAGTGGATGAGTTGTTAGGAATATTTCATCATTCTTGAAGTTGGTTAATGAGTTAGTTTTACAAATATGTGTGAAGAATTAAATTAATATGTTTATATTACAATTTTCTATCTAGCAATGAAAGGAAAGCTAGGTGCAAAAAAAACTTCCAAACACGGATCTAGGAAAGAGAGGGTTGAAAAAGGTTTATTACAAATATTTATTTTGCTACATTTTCAATGCACTTTCAATTGTTAAATTAATTTTCATATTTAATTCATAAACCATAACACACGTCTTTTACATGGGAAAACCCTTTTGGGAAATACCCACACACCAAAGCACAAATCAATTGTATTATCTTTAAAAAGATGATTACAATATAATATCAAAGTCTATGCTCTTGCAGGTATTTTTACACTATGTTACAAATCTAGAGTGATTGTAGCAACATAATGGCTTCTCATAAAATACCAAAATCAAGACTACAAATGTATAAGAATTTAACATATTTATAAACCTCTATCATGGGCACCTAAGACTACCATGTGTCACCTCTATATTTTCTACATGCATACAAACTAAAACAAATAACATGTACAAGTACTATCTAATCAAAAAAGCAATCTTGTCAAACATGCATCGATATACACCAACATGAAACCACGTGAAAGCACATGCAATGCATCCAAATCCACTATTTTATGAAAATTTTAATTATCCTAGACATGCAATGCATCCCACTAGATAAAATCAAGACAACTACCAATTTAGAACTTCCCTTTGACTTCTAATCAACCGACGAGGTTGTCATAGTCTTGTTTCACATCTTTCCAAATCCTACCAAGATGAAAACTTTCAAAATAAAGAACACATGTCAATATGACACACCTTTGAGGGGTTTCTACAAAATTTTCTACCAAATTGACCATCCAAGAGTCAAGCGGCAAAATTTCATGGTCTCCACCAATCTTGTAGGAAGCCAACTTGCAAATGGGTCCCATGATTTGATTTATCAACTTAGAATTTCATAATATACAAAAATTAAGACTACAAATATATAAGAATTTTACATATTTATAAACCTCTATCATGGGCACCTAAGACTACCATGTGTCATCTCCATAGTCTTTACATGCATGCAAATTAAGAAAAATAATGTGCACAACTCATATATGAGCAAAAAAGAAATCTTGTCAAACATGCATTGATATACACCAACATGAAACATGGAAGCACATGAAATGCATCCAAATCTAATATTTTATCAAAATATTAATTAGCCTTGACATGCATGGCATCCCATTAGAGAAAATCAAGACAACTGACAATTTACAACTATAGTGTAGAAAAATGTATTCCTTCACATTTTCACACTTGTTTGGGCCCTCTGTGTTAAAACATGGATTCTTTATGGTCTAATTGATCCCATTTTACATCCACAAGTCTAATTAAATGAATTTTTCTAAGGAGAATCCCAAAAATTAAGAAATGACCAATCATAATTTAATGTTTTTGGTTATGTGTTCCAATACTAGTGATCTAGGACCCATACACCACCTTCGGCGTATGGGTCCCATCTAGGTCTTGGGGCTTGATCTTAAATGTGACATTGAACCTAACATTTTAGGAAATATGTGTCCCAATTTTGAGCTACCAGGACCCATACGCCCCAACTAGCATATGAGTCCCACTTTAAGTTGGACCTATTTTAAATCAAATTCTTGGTAGTATTTTACTATCCTAGATCTGATGTCAGCTTGTAGTGAACTGTAATTTCAATAAATTTAACATAAATAAGTATAAATACAAGGTTATTTCACATAGTTTCATACTAGAAGATCTAAGCTTTCAAGTATTCAAGTGCATTATAGAAAATTTATAATCAAGAGAGAATTCAAGAGCAATCATCAAGCATTTGGAGTAGCATTCAAGATTCAAGCATCATGCCAAAGTCTTCATGCATCATGTGTGCTTGTGAGCTAACATTTTTGATGTAGGTTTCCATGATTCAAGCAAGCATTCAAGATAAATTTTCAAGAATTCAATCAAGAGTCAAGATCCACATTCATGCTAGTCATTTCACTCAAGTTTGAAGCCTTCATTTCAAGGATTTGGTGAGTTGCAACATTGCATTTATTCATTCATCATTCCTTCATGCTTTTCTATTTCATTTCAAGGTTTAATTACCAAAATATTGTTTGACCAAGGAAAACCCCTATTCGCTAACACAACAACACTTTTCTCTCTTGATGTGTATTTGTAGATCTAGGTGAATTGGAGCTTGAAGATCCTTTGCAGTTTCAAAAGTTGTCAAAGTTGTCAAGAAGTTGTCATCTTCATGGAAACTCACCTACAGATTAGAATTGAGGGTTTTTGAACCTGAAGAGCGGACAAGATGAAAGCTATAGAAGATCACTAGAGGCTACAAAAATATTAGAAAATCCCTAATAATGGGACTAAATCACCACATTGGGCATATGAATCCCTATATAGCCCTTTTGGCATATTTCAGTGGATTTTGATCAATCATCAATAGATTATAGATTCTGCACAAAAACCCTAAACTAGGACTAGATCACCCAGTCTAGCATATTAGTCCTAGTGCACTTCAAAAACAACAAATTTCAAAGTTTTTAGATCTTGTTTAGACATCTCCTATCCTCCAAGTACTTTTCTATTTCTCTATGTTTAGTAATCTAATTTCATGTCTTAAGTACATTGGTTTTGTGCATACATGTTTACATTTCTCCTTTGAAACTTTGTTTTATGGTGAACCCTTGTTTAGTCAAACTGAAGGAAACCCCTAGTCCTTCCCTCAATTGAGTGACTTGGTTGAGGGATCTTGGTTTCTTGATGAATTGAAATGCATAAAAGGTCCCCAAAAGTTGTCCATCTCCTAAAAGGTGGACACACCTATTTCCCCTCTTTTCATTTTGGTGATGAATAAGAAAAATTTGTGTTCTCTTTATCTTCTAGGGTTTTGGACCTAAAAGGACAAAGACAAAATATCACTACCCACTCAAGAACTAACCCTTGAGATTTCAATACAAAGGATATTGAAATCTCACAAAGGGAGTATTCTATGGAAAGGATAACATCAAATTATGGTTCACAACCAAGTGTAAACTTGGATAATGCAAGATGTTTGAAAACACAGTGTGATATAAAAACAAAGGAAAAATGCTCTAGAAATGCAAGAAAAATAGAACAAAAGGGTAAGAATGCAAATGGTGTGCACCTAGAAACCTTGAAGAGGCTGGGAATAACTCTAAAATTATAGAAATTTAGATTTTTAATGCCACTAGGAGTCATTCGCCAACCTAGGCGAATCAGTCCTATATCATGTTTTCTACACAGGATCCCATTCTTGGAAAATGGGTACCAGAATCTATAGATAGATCTAATAAATAACACTAGTGGGACTTATTCACCACTATTGGTGAATCAATCTAGTTCCACTTTTCTAAAAATTGAAAGTTTTGATCTGCACTTTAAAACCCGCCCTTTTCTTACAATTTGAGTATCGGTCCAAATATGTGAAAAACACCTACAAAATAGAATTCAAAAGGATTTTCTAATGGGGGGTTTTCCTTGGTCAAACCCATAGTTTGGTAATTAAACCTTGGTAGAAATGAAGAAATGTGCATAAAAACCCCAACCTTAAGTGTGCTAAAGACTAGGAAATCTAAGATATGATGCAATCCTATTATAATGTGCAAGAATATGATGAAACAATGGAAATGCAAAGATGAATAACTCACTTGTGATGATCTCCAATCACCCTAAGTGAACTCTAATGATTCTTGTACCTTCCTTAAGCTGAGTTTAGAGTGAAAATGGAAGATGGAATCACTTAGGAAACAAGTCTTTAGGATTGGCTTGATGGCTAGTTACATCTCCCCAACCTAGAATCCATCATGATTCACCATAGGCATCCATAATCAACCCTTAACATGCTATATTTTCATAGAAATTGAGCTTGAAGACCTGCAAAAAGTGATTTAATGTTGCCCCAATTCTTCAACTTTGCCTACTTTTGGAATTAGAATGCTCTTGTGAGAGACTCTTAATGCTTGGTATTTTCTCAAAGTGCTTGAATTATGCTTGCTTCCCTTGAAAAATGACTTAGAAGCTTGCTTTTATAGGCATTGACACCTAATTGACTGTTATTTTGATCTCAAAGGATGAAATTTACCAAAAATAAGATTTGAATTAATGAATTCTTGCTTGAATTTGGAAAATATCTCAAATGGGACTCATTTTCCCCACTTGGAAAATTGGTCCCACCTAAGGGAACTCATTCGCCCAAAGTGGCGAATGAGTCGCACCTTAAATGTTTGAGGTGGTTTTTTGGAGTTTTTGAGGATTTGAATGTTTTTATGTGATCTTATATGATTTTTGAGTGAAATGAGCCTTAGGATCTAAAATAATTGGTCCTAGGGGCCTATAAAAGGTGATTTTTTAAAAGGGGGGGATAAAGCAAGGGTGCCAAAATAGGTCCAAATTAAGTGTTAAATTGCCTCTTTCTTCAAGAGTGCATAATTTTTTATAGTACATTTAGCCCCCACTTTAGCGCCTATATGACTCTTCATGCATATGTAAGCTAAAGGAATCCAAAGATGATCTTTGTTTCATAAAAGGATACACATACAAATTTGATTGTGATACAGGAGAATGAAGCCCCCATTGTAGTCATCTACAAAACTGCAATGTTAGGAAGCACATCCTGCAACACAAATCCATTAGTTCTATGAAATCCTCTTATTAAATCTCTAACTAGAAGTCACATTCGAGGGTAGATGTATGCCCCCCCTTAATTCTGATTGCTTTATAGAGGTGGAATTAAGGTAGAAATCTAGCCATATTGAATGGGGTAAGTCATACCATATAGGGAGTTTCCAAGTACCATGCCAAATAATAATAGACAATTGATGATTTTGAGAGCAGAATCATGATTTCAATGCAACAAACAACATCGAAAATAGAGTTCACTAGCACCCATTATGTTTGCCTTAGTGAAGTACACTTTTCAAACCTAATGTAGTAAAAAACCTAGTTTTGTCTTTCATAAAAGTAAAAAGTGAAATGAATTGTAACTTACTTTTTTATTTTACCTTTTGTAGATTGGGAGTGATTGAAGAATAGTGAAATATTTCAAGTAGACAAGACTACATGCTTGCAAGACTAGATGTGCTACGGGACTAGGTGGCACGTGACCAATGCCATCATGAGGTGAGTCAATTTTGTTGCCTTTTCTTTGTCTTTGCGCAATTATTTTATGAATTTTGTATATTTCTAGGTTAATTTAGGGCCTTAGAAAATGGTTTGCAGAGTGTCCCCTTTTTCATGAAATGTCCCTTTTGTTTGTGAAGTGTCCCATTTCTTCACAAAGTGTCCCAAAAGGGGTCTAAAGTGTCTAGGGCCTTTAGGAAAGCACACTAGAGTAACTTTAGTACACTTTTATGATAATTAATGTAGAAATTGAAGATTTAATAATGGTTATAGGATATATGTTTGCTTTATTAATAGGTACCCACCTGTTCACATCAACATCTAGGAGGTAGATAGCTTAGCATTCTTAGAGACTTAACCCCCACACTTTCAGAGGAGGACACAAAGCTATTACAAGATGTAGGGATATATTGGGCATACCTCATGCCCCCCATGAGGTACCATGATGAAATGCTAATGGCTCTAGCCGAGTGTTGGGATATTGACATGTGTACATTCCACCTTCCTATTGGTGAGATGACGATCACCCTAGAGGATTTCCACTGCATAATCTATGTTCCTATTCAGTGTGAGTAAGTACACTTATCAAGAGATCAGACATTCCACGAAAAGAAGGCCAACGTGCAGTATTGTCTGAATGGACCAATGCATGATGAGCAAGTTAGGGCATGAATTGATCTACTAATGCTACTATATTCATGAGCCCCGCTAGTTAAATGGATTACAATGCACACAATTGCACTAGTACTCATCTCTGATGGGTAGGCAATGCACCTAGAGGGAGGACTAGTACACCTGATACAAGGGATGGCAGAGCATAGGACAATATACGCCTGGGGGCATTGTATCCTAGCACACTTATACTATGATCTTGGATGCTTTGTGTTTCGAGAGGTGGAAAACATGGTACACTATATGCTTCTATAGGTTTGGTTCCTTGAGCATATTACTTGTACCAGACCTACTGGCTTCTCATGTTCGATAGTCATGGGGTGTCCTTAGGCCTTTAGTTATCCTCTATGATGGCTCTGGTAGTGTGGTGATTTACACTTTTGGAGAGTGGTTTAATCGATTGGAGGAAGATGAGATCCTTTGGAGACCATATCAGCTTACACTTTAGTGGCTAGATCACACTCGATAGATGAGGAGATTACAACTAGATAGTTTTTTGATTGGCCAACACGATTATGGGTACATGATTTCTACTACAATCAGTTCACAAAAAAATTTGGGTAGGTCTAGACACCATCGAGGGCACAACCCTTCTTCAAGAGGTTAGTGCGGAGTGCCCAGAGACTTGTGATACAGTACGATTCATAGCAAAGAATGTTCTCTACAACAACTCTGAATACTTGGATCACGATATGCCTCCAGTTTTTGAGGAATGGTAGATAGTATCACGAGTAGCGCTCATATTTCCCATGGATGAACTTATAGGAGATGTAGTACCATTTCTAGATGATGGAGATGATATAGAGGATAGGGCCGAGGAGACACGGTATAGGGATGCAGACATATTTAGAGATGTCATAGATGAGGACTATGATGAGAATGCAGATCCTGAATATGATGGTTAGGACGGAGGAGATGAGGATGATGGTGAGAACTTGGAGGAGGAGGATGAGGAGGAGCCACAATTGAGTAAGGGTGATGAGGCAGTAGCTAAGGATTGAGCACAACATGAGTGGAAAGATCCCTCACCCATTCGTATTACTAAATCATGAGCAATGACCATAACAGGAATTAGTACCCACAATCATGGAGGAGCTAGCACAACTTCCATGCCCCCTACACAAGACAAGGCTAATGTTTCATAGTGTGCTAGAGATATTGGTGATGATATTTTATTTATGCATGTGCTTTATGCTTATGCTTACACTTTATATATATTGTAATGTCAAAAAATTGCACCCCTTGTAATTTCACATACATTCTTGTATCTGCTTTAGTGTCCACTCCCTTAGCATCTTATGTAGGCTCATTTTAGCCCTTGCTTCAACCTTTCTCCCTTCTTAGGATGATCAACACCCTTTTCAGTAGCCACCCTTATGCATTTGTTTTGCATCAAACCTTGTGCTTTTCCTCTTCATGTCTTTTTTTAGCATGATGTGTCTAGACACTAGCACACTGCACAGATATCCATGCGCCATGCTAGCATCCTGCAATGTTTCAATGCTCAAACAACTATCTCTAAGCATATTTTCCACTTGTCCTCACCTTTTGTCAGTTTTAATCACCTGAGATGCCTTGTAACGGATGGAGAAGATTCTTTTCCCTCATTAAATGCTATTCTTTCAATTCATTTGTCTCTCTAACTTCTAGCTTTACTCTATCATCTTGGCTTCTCTCTTTTCCCTCTTTAATATTTTTCTTGTACATCTCCATTATTTGTTACAATAGTTCCAAGATTTCACATTCTTACAAGACTCTCAAGCTTTTACAACACCCTTTGTAGCTCTCTTGGCTCTTGTAGCACTCTCTCTTCTTTTCCTTGCTCTCTCCATTTGGCTTCCTTAATCCTTATAGCTCTATCTACTTCATGCTTGTGAGCATCTTGGGATTCCATATCCCCTATCTATTGCATCCTTAATTTGTGATACAGGTTCTCCTCCTTGAGCATGGATTGCTTTTATCACTTCATATTTGCTTACTTCTCTCATCCCTCTATCTTTTTGGTTGTTCATGGAGGTGGGAACACCAAAACATGGATTTGACTGAGGAAAACCCCTATATATCCCCAACAGTTTCTCTAGATCTTACACATGTAGGTTTTGAAGATGTTCACATGCTAGAGGCTTCATCACTTGTGGGGTTGTGAGCATTTCTTTTCTTCTCTTACTTTATCATTTACTTCACTTTATTTTAGTTCTATGGTATTATATTATTTTTGCACATTATGTAAGTTCTTAGAAATTAGATTGCTAGTAGCTGCTTAGTTATATTCTATGATATTCTCGCTTTTGTTTCATATGAGACATCAATGTGCCTATGGGATGCCAACGCGCCACATTGCCATCCTTATCCCATGTTGACCTCCTTTGGCCAAAAGCTTGCCAGTTTGTCTAGAAAATCTTTATGACCTACTTTTTCTGATTCTAGAACTCTCACATTGTTCGTTGAGGTAGTTTAGGGGAATTCACCTTGTGAGGCTCTCTAAATGAAGAGAAATCGTGTGTAGTGAATCACCCTTCTCTACATATATATGTCATGATATGTACTAAATATTTATTGTTTCTATCTTGTAAGAGCTGTGAGAAATCTGTGAGTTATCTATCGATAGGTAGCTATAGAGATAGTGCCCACGTCAGTCAATGAGGAGGTCATCAACTCAGACTATATGTGCCCACCTATTGTGGATCAGGACCTAGAGTCACTCAGGCCATTCACAAGACTATGGGCAGCATATGAGAGTTTGAGGAGGTGATTCCACTGAGCCAATACTGCATCAGAGGCATAGTCATCTTGAACCCTAGAAAAGTTCAAGATACTAGAGTTAGAGGTAGCTAGGCTATAGGAAAAGAGAGATTAGATAGTAGGAGCACATCAAGAGGCCCTTGGAAAAATATGGGACTTAGAGTTTCCTCTCAGATTCAGTGGATCACAATCACGATTGTGCCACCGTCTCCCAATGTACCACCATTGGAGCAACACGAGTACCAAATCCCAAGGAATCTATTAGCCACAGACCTTAGTGATATTGTATATATTGATGACATGTAGATGAAACTTATATATATATATATATATATATATATATATATATATATATATATATATGAGCATGTGATGTTTTAGTAGTTAATTTTATGTGTTAAATGGAAATTTGATTAATTAAATAACCTTTGTGAGATTATTTAATGAATATCTTCATGATTCAACATGCCTTATGTGATCTAACTAAAACATATTATAGTTTCTCTTAGATGCAACATTGTAATTAAGTATGTTATGGTAAATTAAATGCAACTATGATCTAGCTGAAGAACATCAAATGCATATAAGGATCTAATCAAACATAACACAGTGGATGAATTTGAATAGCATGAAACCTATAGTAATTATATAAAAATGAATTATATAATCACCTTAGCATTCAAGACATATGCCTATGTGTTTGTTAAGAATGAAGCAAAGTGAAAGCATATGGGATATGATCTAGTAGATCTAACAACATTGCTTTTTCATTCATACTATTCAAGAGGCTTAGAGATAATACCACCGCAGATGCATGACATTGATAGGGTCTTTGAGAGGTGTTCCATCCATTTATGTTAATGTGTATGCACCAAACCCATAGCTTTTGTTAATTACGTAGGATCCTAACCAATTAGGACTGAATTTTCCTTTTTCAATTAGGTCGGCATTGACATTTCGTTGATTTTCATACAAGACTAGGTCACCTTTACAGAATACACGAGGGATGACATGATCACTATAATTATGTTGTAATTTCTTAGCATAAGCTTAAAGGTGCTCAAGAGCGTTAATGAATTTTGCATCAAGCATCTCAAGCTGATGCAATTATTTTTGTTTGTAAATTTCATCATTGATGAGTCCTTGAAGAGCAATTTGTAACATGGGGATTTCTAATTCCAAAGGCATAATCACCTTGGCACCATAGACTAGGTTATAAGGAGTTGTTCCAGGATATTTTCTAATGCTAGTATGATAAGCCTATAATGCATATGCCAGTTGTGTATGCCAATCCTTGTTATGTTTATTTACTATATTTTTGAGGATTTGTTCGAGGGTCTTATTAGTTTCTTTTCCTTGTCCATTACATTGCGGGTAGTAAGGTGTTGAAAAGGGATGTTGGATATTAAAGGTATCAAGGAATTTCTTCACATCATTGTTTTTGAATGGTGTTTTGTTATCCAAAACTATCGTAGAAGGAAGTCTAAATCAAGAAATAATGTGTTCCAATATGAAATAACATATTACATCAATAGTTGTGAGTCAAAGAGGAATAGCTTCTACCCATTTTTTGAAACAATCTATTGTTTTGTTTATAAATGTATGTCTAGTAGATGCAAGTGGTGAGATTTTTCCTATCAAATCCAATCCCCAAATTGAGAATGTCCAAATAGGAATTTGGGAACAGAGCTCAAAAGTAGAAGCATGAGTCAAATTGCTATATTCTTGAGATTTGTAACATCTTTTAACATATGCAAAGCAATCTTTTTCCATATTCCTCCAATAATATCCCATAAGAATGAGTTTTTGCACTAAAGATTTCCCTCCAAAATGACCTCCACAGGCACCCACATGTGCCTCTTCAAGTGCTATGGGTATTTTGGATTTGTTAAGACATCAAAGAAAAATGATGTTAAAGGATCATCTATATAACACATCAGCAAGGATGATGTACTTGGTTACTATTTTTCGTAAGCGATGTTGGATGTTTTTGGTTGTGGGCTTGGGAATGGTACCATCTTTCAAATAATTGAACATTGTATCATACCGTTCACTCAATTTGTGCTTGGTTGTTTCAAATACCTCCTCAAGTTTGTCATCAATGGATGGTTTCATGATAGGATGAATAGTAAATTTGAAATCTTTCGAAGGATCTTGAGGTGAGATAAGATAAGTTGCACTTTCCATTGCATCCACATGTTGATTATCTTTTCATGGATCATTGTCAATGGTGAATGACTTGAAATTTTCTAACAAGTTCATCGTGAGGTCTTTATATATTTTTAGATTGTCATGCTTTGTTTGATATGTTCCATTTATTTGTTTGATTACTAACTGTGAATCACCAAAGATCTTATTGTCTTGTACACCCAAGATTAAAGTGGCATGCAACCTAGTAATCAATGCTTCATACTTAGCAGTATTTTTTATACATAAGAAGTTTAACCGACATGACAATGGAATGGGTTTTCGTTCATGTGGGACTAGTATGACTCCAGCACCGAATCTTATTCTACACTTAGATCCATAAAAATATAACTCCCATGTATTAGCTTCAATTGTCATTACATTATCATTGGGAAAAGAGTCATTACTAGATAATGCCAAATGTGAAGGAGCATCAGCCAACGAGTCAGTCAAGGCTTAACTCTTAATTATTTTTTGTGACACAAAATTCAAGTCAACAACATCACCCATTTAGTTAGACATCCTGATAAATCTATTTTATTGAAAAGATGTTTAAGAGGGTAAAATTTGGTCATTACTTGTATTTCAACATTCAGTAAATAATGTCGCAACTTACTAGTAGTGAATACAAGGGCCAAACAATGTTTTTCAATTGTTGTGTATCATTTCTCATAATCTATCATGGTTTGTATAATGTAATAGACTGGGTGCTCTTTATCATTTTCATCTTGTTGAGCCAACAATGTTACGAGAGCATGGGCTGATGTAGCTATATAAAGTATGAACAATTTATTTTGCATAGCAGGTTGTAAAACAAGTGGATTTGCAAGGTATTCCTTCAAGCTCTCGAAAGCTTATTTGCAATCGTCTTTCCAATGAAAGTGGACATCCTTTTTCAAGAGATGTGTAAATGGTAATGTTCGATCAGCCAAAGATGCAAAAAAATGATGGATGTCTTGAATTCATCCTTGTAATGTGTGTAACTGAGAAATAATTTTAGGAGATGGCATGCTGACAATAACATCAATCTTCTTTTTATTGACCTCAATTCCTCTATGAGATATGCTAAACCCTAAAAGTTTCCCCTTATCTACATAAAAGAAACTTTTTTTGGATTTAAGCTCATGTTGTACTTTCTCATTCACTCAAATATTTTCTAAAGGAAACTCACATTGTCTTATCTTATTAAATATTTAGCTAGGATGTCATCAACATTTAATATTCCAAAATTTTATGTATGTAGTCATGGAATATTAGTGTCATAGCTCGTTGATATGTTGCACCCACATTCCTTAATCCAAAATGCATCATAACCCAACAAAACATTCCCCAAATAGTTGTAAATGTCATTTTGTACTAATCTTGAGGGTTGATGAAAATTTTCTTATATCCAGAAAAATCATCCATAATGACAACAAAGCATGTTCGACAGTCGAATCCACTACCATATATATATTAGGAAGGGGAAAATCATCTTTTACTACTTTATTCAGATCATGAAAATCCGTACACTTCCTAATACAATTGTCAGGTTTTGCAACTGCAACAATGTTTGAGATCCATGGAGAATAATCTATAGGTCTTATGAAACCATCATCAAGGAGTTTTTTAAGTTCACCCTTAACAAGAAAAGCTATTTTAGGATTCATCTTTCATATATTTTGTCGAACAGGCTTGCCATTTTCAATAGAGACAATGTTAATATGTGTCACTATCTTCAGATCAATTCCTAGCATGTCTGAATATTTCCAAGCAAAGAGTTTAAGAAAGTCATTGAGAAAGGTCGCAATATCCTCTTGTTCTTCATCATCAAGGAATTTCCCTATCTTAATTACTTTTCCTTTGTTAGTTATATCCATTGGTATCTCAATTGTGTCCCCTAAAGGAAGTGCATTTGACTTTGGAAATTCAGGGTTGTATTGTTTTGCACTTATATCATTCTCATTAATTTCATCTCCTGCATTGCTTTGCTTGGTGCTGATCATAGTGCATGTAACCTTTGTCTTGGGAGGAGCAGATGGTATATCATAAAATCCTAACATTTGTTTCAATCATCGTCAAATTTCTCCCATGATGGTGGTAAATCCATGTCAAGCAATTCAAGATGTTTCATAGTGAGTTTAATCTTTGGCAAGTGCACATCATAGTATTCATGTTTAATGATGGTTTCTTCGTTTCTTGTGTAATTTTAGAAGGACAAAATCCCAAACTAGTTTTTGTCTCTTGTGTATTAGGTTTTATAGGGACACAAATTCATTTTTCATTCTTTCCACATCCTATACCACTATAACCCAATTATTTCACAAGTTCATTAACCTCTGCCATAAAGTTTTTCCATTTCTTTTAGGTTTGGTGGTTGTTGGTAGTCTATTTCATCAAAGTTTTTCATATAACTTATATCCTCTTCAAGAGTATATGAGTTAGATGTTTGTGACTATTCTTCTAAATTATGAGTTGACATGGCCATTGGTTGTTTTTTTTTGTCCTCTTCTTTTCTTGTGATTAAGTGTTCACCCATAAATTTGGGTGTGAATTCCAAAGAACCCCAATCATTGTCTAACAATTTTGACATTGTTTTCACTTCTTGCTTGTATTCTTGTAAAGGTTCTATGTTGGATGTTTGAAGTAACGCGGTCAAAGGACTTCTTCCTTTTTCAACTTGTAAGCAACTTTTAGGCGCGGGGTCCATTTAACCTTGTATACCTTGTTTTCATAGACATAATTCATAATGTGATGGAGATTCGAAAGCACCACATGCATCTGATGAATCCATGGTATTCCCAAAAGAAGATTGTATGAAAGTTCATGAGGCATGACATGAATAGGAGTTTGTAAGGTGGCTTGTTTGATTGTAATAGGTAAAGTAATCACATCGAGGGGTTGCCTTCCTACATTGTTGAATCCTCAAATTGATAAAGATTCAGGTTGCATTGTTGATTTGTCTACTTGTAACTTATCTAAGAGCTTCACACTACACACATTAAGGGTTGAACCATTATCAATCATGGTTCTTTTGACACCTATTCAATTAAATTAAGCCATTATCATAAAGGCCTCATTTTTTTGTCGCAATGCCAAAGTGGGCAATTCATGTTGATGAAATGTGATGTCTACATTAACTATATTCATTCCATATATGATAGCTGCCACATTGTTTACATTCATGCCACGAGGAACCACTACTTGTTGTAAGGTTGTTTGAAGCATACTATGATATTTTGGTGAGTTCTGAATTAAATCACATAGGGATATCTTTGTTGGAGTATTCTTAAGTTGCTCAATGGGATTATACTCCTTTCCACTATGCAAAGTTAAATGAGGGGCACTAGGAAACATGGGATTAGGCAATGGTAAGGGTGTTGAGGTTGGTTGTTGTGGATTATTTCTAGTGTTGTATGTATGAGCAACATTATTATGACTTGGTTTTTGCAATACATTAGTCTTAGGAGAATAAAGGGTATACTCAAGTTTTTTTTTAGGTTGTGGTTTATACAAAGGTGGGTAAAGGATGAGTTGAGGTTGAATCACATTGAATTCTTGTGTTTTTAGTTTCTCATGAAAGGCCTTAGTGGATGGGATTTGTGAGATGAATTCCTCAAGGGCTTCATCTAACATACTAAGGTCATCACTACTAAAAGGATTGAGGGGTAGGTTAACTTTGCTTGGTTTATGTCTTTCATGACAAGCCTTACTAGATGATCTTAGTGAGAGGAAGTCATCAATGGCTTCATCTAACATGTCTAAGTCATCACTACTAGAAGGCTTGGATGATATGTGCTTTCTAAAGTTTAGCATTTTTTGAATTGTTTTCTTTGATATTTTAGATTTTTTGTTTTCATTTTCTAATGAATCTGATCTAATTAAACTAGGAATGAATGCTGAAAATAAAAATTGAATTTTTTTTATGTTATCCATATGATTACCATGAATACATTAAATGATGCTATTTCTAATGATTCCAATGTAACATAAAGTAACTACACTGAAACAGAAAAGTAACAAAGATAAATTGAATCTTAAACACTGGGAATCTAATTATGTAAACAACAATGCAAATGTTGCACTGGGACTAATTTTCCCAAGGTGGCGAATGAGTCCTCATAGGGATTTTTTTTAGAATTTTCATTTTTTTTACTTGATTTTTATGTTATTTGTGTTGTATGACCTAGATCTAGGATGCAAATGAAAATTTCAATGATTTTATATAAAAAAAATTATGCACAAATACAAGCTATATGAACTTTTCATTAATGCAAATTTTGAAACCCTTGAATGCAAATTAAACAATGCAAAACCTAATGTAATGTTAATGAAATTTAAATCTATGATGTAAATGAAATACCAATCAAAATATAATGCTCTATATGCAGGTTCGCCAAAATGAATAAGAAAATTTTGTGCTCTCTTTATCTTCTAGGGTTTTGGACCTAAAAGGAGAGAGACAAAATATCACTATTCACTCAAGAACAAACCCTTGAGATTTCAATGCAAAGGAGATTGAAATCTGAAAAAGGGAGCATTCTAGGGAAATCATAATAGCAAATGAGAGTTCACCACCAAGTGTAAACTTGGATAATACAAGATGTTTCAAAACATGGTTTGATATGAAAACAAAGGAAAAATGCTCTAAAAATGCAACAAAAATAGAACAAAAGGGTAAGAATGAAAATGGTGTGGACCTAGAAACCTTGAAGAGGTTAAGAATAACTCCAAATTTCTAGAAATCTAGATTTTTTATGCCATTGGAACTCATTTTCCAACTTGGGTGAATTAGTCCTAGATCCTATTTTGTGCACGGGAGCCCATTTCAAGAAAATGGGTACTAGAATCTATAGATAGATCTGAAAAACAAAATAGTAGAACTCATTCCCCACTATTGGTGAATTAGTCTAGTTCCACTTTTCTAAAAACTAAATTTTTTGATTTGTACTTTAACACCTTCCCTTTTCTTCTAGTCTAAGTCTTGGGTCCGAATCTGTGAAAAAAACCTACAAAATAGAATTCAAAGGGATTTTCTAATGGGGGGCTTGCCTCAGTCAAACCCCTAGTTTTCTAATTAAACCTTGGTTGAAATGAAGGAATGTGCATAAAAACCCTATCCTTAAGTGTGCTAAAGACTAGTAAATCTAAGATATGATGTAGTCCTATTTTAATGTGCAAGAATATGATGCACCAATGGAAATGAAAAGATGAATAAATCACTTCATGATGATCTCCAATCACCCCAATTGAACTCTAATGATGCTTGTACCTTCCTTAGGGTGAGTATAGAGTGACAATGGAGGATGGAATCACTTAGGAAACAAGTTTTTAGGATTGGCTTGATGGCTAGTTGCATCTCCCCAACCTAGAATCCATCATGACTCACCATATACATCCATAATCAACCCTTAACAATGCTAGATATTGATAGAAAGTGAGCTTGAAGACTTGCAAAAATGCTTTAATGTTTCCCTAATGTTTCAACTTTGCCTACTTTTAGAATTAGAATGCTCTTGTGAAAGGCTCTTAATGCTTGGTATTTTCTCAAAGTGCTTGAATTATGCTTTCCTCCCTTGAAAAATGACTTAGAAGCTTGCTTTTATAGGCATTGACACCTAAAATTGTTGTGTAATTTTTGCACACACGCCTTGCTGAAAGTAGGGACCCTCTTTCACTTTTGTCCTTGGTGTTTTGGCCCTTTGATTTTGAGGATTTACCTTGCCTTGGCATAAGCTTAAAATGTTTATCTTGCTTGCCTAAGTGATTCCCCTAAGTTGCACATTGAAAATATAAATTGTGAACAAAGTTTAGGTTTTTACACCATTTCAGGATTTTCTGCTCCATCCATATTTTCCTGGATTTCACTCAAATCCTAGCGAAGAGATAAACACTGCAGTTCAAAAAATTATGGACTTCGCAGAATTCCGCTTGGATTGGATTTTTCTAAAATTTTGTTTTGTCATCGGGTTTTCAAATTCCTTTAGCTTGTCTTTTTGACTGCATTTATGATCACTCGTATGAATTGTGAGGGATGTATTTAATCAATTTTTGGGGATTTTCTTGCCATTATGCTTTATCATTTGTGTTCTATTGAGTTGGGGTGTTCAATTTTGTGGTGCTTGGCTGAATTTGGCATGTTGAACCTCTGAATTGTGGGATTTGATAGTTGTTTTATGAGCATTAGTGTTGTCAAAGCTTGCTCGAGTGTTCGAGATTACTGTCTATCATTGCTATAATCGATTACCATTTCATCAAATGGTATGTACACATTTCCTATCTTTTGATTGATGAATGTTCGTGGTCCTTTGGCATTCTAGATATGCTCAGAGTTCAAATTTTTGTGTGTTTGGATATTCTAAAGCCAGGGTTGCATGATGTTGATTAGATTGATGGTTCCCCAAGTTAGTTTCATGCTTTCTTTTCACCTTCATCTTGCTTTCTTGTAGGCCATGATGATACTTTGAAACCTATTAGTTAATTAACCTAAATCCTGAGCTTGTCTGTGCGTCAATGGCGGATCTTCAATGTTTCATACCTAGGGCATCGCCATTTTCTTTCGATTCACTATAATTTCAATGAAAACCAATAGGAGGTTTAGGTCAAACTTTTTGTAGGCCCAAATTCCTCAAATTTGCGATTGTTCGATCAATTTGAGCAAGATCGTTTGAGAACGTTGATATTCAGGTTTTCCTTCAATTTCAGGATTTTCCTGCACTGGTGGATTTCCCCAAGTTTCGTTGTACCCTCCGTTTTCTTGGAATGTGTTGAAAATATGGAATATTTCCTTCATCGTGGATTTATGTCCATCCTAGATTTTCCTAATTTCTGTGTCATCCCTTCGTTTCCCCGAAGTTCATATGGTATTGATATTTTGTGGAATTCCAGTCTAGCTAGATTTTTTTGAACTCTCTGGGAGGCTTTGTAGAACTTAGGGATTGGATGAGATGGATGAATTTAATGATGAATGCTTAACATTCCATGCTTTAAATTGATAGATTACACCATGTTATATTCATCCTTTCCTCATGTTGATGATCTATTGTTGGTATTTGTGCCTTCTTCAGGAAAATCCCCCTGGTCTGGAATTTTTTGAAGTTCATCCCAGACTAGGTTTCCCCGGTTAGCTTGGAATCTTGAACTTCTTTGTTTGATGGTTTATAGTGGATTTGATGGTTTTATTATGATTTTGGGCTAACACTTTGACAAATATGTTATCAACAATTAGATTTTCATGTTAGTATTTGATGGATGCACGTTGAAGCTAGCAAGGTAGCGGCTAGAATGGCTAAGGGTGATATGGAGGGATCCTCTATCTTAGAAGTAGAAAGAGTTAAATTGGACATCAAGATCAGGATCATGGAAAGTAAGATAGCCTCTGTCTAGTCTGAAGTTTCAAACACAAATGTGGGTCGATGGGACTATGAGGAGTTTAAGGTAATGATGGCACAAAAAGATCTTCCAGTGCTGGTCAGGAGATTAATGGAATCAGGATTATCTCATGTTGTAGGATTTCCCCCCACAGTTCAGTGTTATGAGTTGGTATTGGAATGTGCCCGACACTATGACAGGGATTCACAAAGGATAGTCAATCCTCAAGGGAGAGTATTAGCTAATCTTAACCCTGTCTCTATTGCATAGACTTTTGATATGCCAGACAGATCTCATGGGGTAGCATTCAATATGAAGGAAGCTAAAAGGTACTATGAAGAGGAGACTGTTAAGTCACAATAGGTTATCAATTCTTGGCTGGAAAAGCCAAAGTCTCATTTCTCAAAACTTCCTAAGCAGTTGCACAGGGAAAAGTTTAAACAAGAAGTCTATGATGCCATCACATTGCTTAGTTGGGTGGTTGGTTTGAAGAATATAGGTATGTTCGAGAATTGGATGTTCCATGTCATTGTGAGGATGGAGAAAGAAAATATTAACTATCATTGGGTAGGTGTTATAAGTAAGGTCATTCATGAACAAATATATAATGTGCTATAGACTAAGACATTCACCATGACTTCCTATTTAGTGTATGCACTTGCAAGATTCCATCCCTATAAAGGATTGAGCAGAAGAGGAATATTTGGACAGGATGTAATTTATGAGGTCTATCCTCAATTGCACTTAGGAAGCTGATGCAGGAGCACCTTAAGGTATTTTGGAAGATCTTAGTGATTTTTGGCTTGTAGGTGGTTCTAGCCAACCACCAAGGGAATAAGGACTATGTTATAAAGTCCCAAGTGTGTTTTTGATGTGTGTGTTATGGAAAACTTAGGTTGGTTTAGAGCTTTGAGGTTTGGAAAAGTCTTAGTGTAGAGATTGGGAAAAACTAGACAATGTTGTCTTAGGAATTTGGCCTAAAAGTTGAAACATAGCATTAATGTTGTTCTAAGTCTGACCCAAGGGTCCTAGCAGGTGGGAGAAAGGTATATAAGGTC
This sequence comes from Sequoia sempervirens, assembly GCA_007258455.2. Taxonomy (NCBI): domain Eukaryota; kingdom Viridiplantae; phylum Streptophyta; class Pinopsida; order Cupressales; family Cupressaceae; genus Sequoia; species Sequoia sempervirens. The sequence continues at coordinate 1,186,180,200 of VDFB02271358.1, forward strand.
ATACAAACCCTAATACCTGGGTTGGAAGTTCATTTTCATGAATTGAGACTTGGAGAGCATATTGTGTGATTGGAATTCAACAACTTTTGAGTGAATATTTGTGTTTGAGCCTTCATCCAAACAATGATGGATTGAATGGTCTTGTCTAATGGTTTGAGGCTTTCCATTGTATCATTGATTTACTGTGTGAGGCATTATATTACTCATTTAGTTCAATTGTTTTCTGTTTTGCAAATTTTTGGAGTTTTGGCCTTATAACCGGTTCAGGCAAGTTTTTGGAAATCATGATCCCCATTTGAATTCCCATGGAAAGGCTACCATGGCCACTTGGAATCAAGTAGGGTACTATTTTTACAGTGTAAATAGTGTGTGTGGAGTCTTGGTTTGCAGGGGAAGAGTTGAATTCATCAAACACTAGGCGAGTGCAAGTGCATTCTGGCTAGTGGCCTGGAGAGGACAATAGTAAATAAAGCTGATAAATGGATTGGTTTGTGCCAATAAAGAGCATGAGAGTGTGGTTACATGTATTCCAGACATGTGTGTGCAAGGAGGAGTGTTGACGAGGTCGTTGAAGCCCTTAAAGTTAGAAAAAGGAGCCAAACCCTAGAAACCCTTAAAAATAGGGGGTATGAGGAAAATCCTATGTACAGACACTTGCAGAACCTTACACCTAGTAAATCTTGAAGCCTAGGGTACTAATAGGAAGTATATCCAAAAATATTTGGGGGTTGTTAAGGCCGTTTTTGAGAAAATCCAAGAAACCGGGTTCTAGGAGGCCTAAAAGGGGCAAAAAGGCTACAAGGCCTAGAAACTAGAAAATCTTGAAAGCAAAGGGAAAAAGTTGAAAGTATCCAATGAAATGGATCAGTGAGAATTCAACACCTCAAGAAAAACAAGGCCACCTTACCTTAGCCCTGGAGTGGTTAGGACACACTTGGATCAGTGTGGAGCTCATGGAAGCCTAGTGGCGAATTGAGAGTGTTGGTGAAGATTTTGAAATTGGTGGAGAGACCTACAAAGCATTAGGGGTTTAAGAGAAATCCCTGAGTAGGGTAGAGTGGAATAACCTAAGAAGACCAAAGAATAGGTCTTGGGAAGAGCAAGAGTGCTCTTGAGGTATAGGGCTCCCCATCAAATTGGTATCAGAGCCAATAAAGGCTTGGGAATTGAAACTAGTAAATGTCAGAGGGAAGTGAATCCATAGGAGAGAATACCATGGTGACCAATGAAAAGATAGCTAGAGACTTGATAGAGAAGTAAGAGAAGAATAGGCTTCTTGAAGAGGCTATGGAAGAGATGAAGAAAAAATCGGAAGAAGTTGTTGAAATGACAAGCAAGATGAAAGTGTAGTTGTCAGAGGACAAAGGCAAGGGTAAATGCCAAGTGGAGGAGGACATAGAACTAGAACCTGACCCTCCATTAGCAGAGGAACCCTTCCTCAAAGCATTGAAGGCATTGAGTGGCAAGGCACTTGAAGGTGTCCCAGTGTTCATAGGGAGAATGGATGCAGAGTTGGTTATGGAATGGATATAGGGAATGGAGAATCACTTTGAATGTGATGGAGTTACAAAAGCACAAAAGGTGAAGATAGCCAAATCAAGGCTAAGAGGACAAGCATTAACTTGGTGGAAGTTTCTACGAGAAGAAAGAGAGAAGGAAGGAAAGAAACCCATAGGAAGTTGGAAAACTATGGTGGCTAAAGTGAAGGAGAACTATCTACCTGAAGACTATGATATTCAATTGCAAAGAAGAGGAAAAATCTCAGAAAAAGAGTCCTAGATGTAGTTGCATATACAGAGGAGTTCCAAAAACTAAGCCTTAGATCTAGAGTGCAAGAAGTTGAAAGCATCAAGGTTGCTAGGTATCTAAACAGTCTTAGATGGAACATACAAGAGGAGTTGAGTCTTTTCACACTTACTACCCTCCATAGCTGCTATCAAATGGCTATTAAGGTGGAAGAGAAACTAAAAAAGAAACAAGATTCCAATGCTAGAGGTAAAGGAAGAGGTAGAGACTCTAGAGGTGGACATAGAGGGGGTTTTGGTGGAAGAAACCATGAGAACAAAGGTCAAGGGGATTCCAAGGTTGGAGAACAATCCCATGAGACAAATAGTAGAGGGGGATATAGAGGTAGAAGCTCAAACAATGGAGGAAGAGGCAAATCAGGAAGCTTTGGGAGAAGCTCTCATTTTGCTTCCATGAAATGCTACAATTGTGGACAGTTGGGTCATCCAGCTTATAGGTGTCCTGACAAGCCAACATCTTCACAAAGTGAGATAAAGATCAACTATGTTCAAGAAGAGGATTGCTCCAAACAATCAGAGGTGAGTCTAGATTTAGAGAAAGGTGAGAATCTCATGTTAAGGATAATTTTGATCAAAGCACCAACCGAGGAAGAACACAAACAAAGGAGAGCTCTTTTTAGAGTCAAGTGCAAGATACTAGGAAAGGTTTGCAAGGTCATCATTGATTCAGGGTCTACTAATAATGTCATCTCAGAGGAGGCAGTACAAAAGTTGAAACTCACCAAGATACCCCATGTGTGCCCTTACAAGGTTACTTGGTTGAGCAAGGGGCAGAATGTACTAGTCAATGAACAAGTGTGGGTTGAGTTTACTATAGGAAAGTATCATGATATGATACTATGTGATGTGCTACCAATGGATGCATGCCATCTGCTGCTTGGTAGACCATGGCAATATGATAGGGAGGAACTACATCATGGCAAGGAGAATAAGTACTCATTCAAGAAGGATTGAGTGACTTACAAAATATAGTCTTTGTTAGAAGAAAATACAGTGGAAAAGGCAGAAACCAGTGTCCTTTTGTTGAGTGGAAAGGAATTTCTAAAAGACATCAAGGAGGAAGAAGGAGTTGTCTATGCAATCATGTTGAAGCCAAAGGAAGAGGAGTTATCTAATCAGCTACCTATGACAGCAGAAGTGAAGCGACTATTGGATCAGTTCAAGGAAATTATTTGTGAAGGTACACTAGCTACACTACCACCTGAGAGAGCAATCAATCATCAAATAGACTTTATACTAGGAGCAACACTACCTAACAAAGCTGCATACAAGATGACATCAGAGAAGAACAAAGAGATAGCAAGGCAAGTTCAAGAACGTTTGGACCAAGGGCTGATCAAAAAGAGCATAAGTCCATGTGTTGTTCCAGTTGTGTTGGCACCTAAGAAGGGAGATAAGTGGATGATGTGTACTTATTCTAGGGCCATAAATAGGATAACCATTAGATATAGGTTTCCTATTCCTAGGATAGAAGATCTAATGGACTGTTTAGGGGGTTCTAAGTTCTATTGCAAAATTGATTTGAAAAGTGGCTATTATCAGATTAGGATGAAAGAAGGAGATGAATGGAAGTCAGCATTTAAAACCATAGAAGGGTTATATGAATGGTTAGTGATGCCATTCGGGCTTACAAATGCACCTAGCACTTTTATGAGGGTGATGAATGAGGTCTTGAAGGACTACATAGGAGTCTTTGTGGTTGTCTACCTAGATGATATCCTCATCTTTAGCAAAACAAGAGAAGAACATATGAAGCACCTAGAACTTGTGTTGAAGAAACTTAAAGAGGAGAAGCTCACCATCAATATTGAGAAGAGTGAGTTCATGAAGCAAGAGTTAGTCTACCTAGGATTTGTGGTATCTCAAGGGAGCTTGAAGATGGATAAAAGCAAGGTTGAAGCCATTCTTAGTTGGCCTACTCCAAAGACAGGGAAAAAATTTAGGAGTTTCCATGGATTGGTACAACTCTATAGGAAGTTTGTGAGAAGGTTTAGTGAAATTTGTGCACCGGTTCTTGACACCATTAAAGGAGGACTCAAAACAGAGTTTGTGTGGACCAAAGAAGCCAATGAAGGATTTGAAAGGTTGAAGAGGGAGATAGCTACCCAACCTATCTTATTTTTATCAAGCTTTGACAAGCCATTCATAGTGGAATGTGATGCAAGTAACATAGCAGTTGGGGTTGTGCTAAACCAAGAAGGCAGGCCAATGGCATTCTTTAGCGAAAGGTTGAATGAAGCAAAGTATAGGTACTCATCCTATGACCTAGAGCTATATGCTTTGGTGCAGGCTCTTAAGAAGTGGAGGAACTATCTATTGCCAAAGGAATTTGTAGTATACACTAACAATCAGGCTTTAAGCTACATAAATACTCAAGAGAAGCTCAGTTTGAGGCATATCAAGTGGATGGAGTTTTTGCAGTCATACACCTTTACCATCAAGCATAAGAAGGGGGTTAACAACAAGGTTGTTGATGCTCTTAATAGGAGGTTGCTTACTGTCCAAGAGATACAATTACAAAGCACAGGGATTGAAGGATTCAAAGATCTATATGAAGGAGATTCTGATTTCTCAGAAAAATACAAGGTATGTACTGATTTTGAGAACCATTTTCATAGTGAATATGCTGATTACACCTTGCAAAATGGCTTATTGTTTAGGGGAAAGCAATTGTGTGTTCCTAGAGGTTCTATGAGGGAGAATCTAATCTAAGAAAAGCATAATTTCAGTTTGAGTGGTCACTTTGGTTTGAACAAGACACTAGACTTAGTGGAGAGGTTCTATTGGTAGCCTAAGATGCAAAGAGATGTAAGAAGATATGTTGAACAATGTGAAGTATGTCAAAAGGCAAAGGGAACATCAAGAAATCCAGGTCTTTACCAGCCATTACCCATTCCAAATAGTCCATGGGAATGCATAAGCATGGACTTCATACTAGGACTACCTAGGACAACAACTGGTTTGGATAGTGTGTTTGTTGCAGTGGATAGATTCAGCAAGATGAGCCATTTCATACCATGCAAGACAACACATGATGCAAGTCAGATTGCACACCTATTTTTTGTTGGTGTAATTAATTATTTAATTACACTTTAGCATAAGTTTACTTAGGTATATTCTATTTCCTAGGTTAATTCTTATCCTTATCTTATTGAGCTATCTTTTTGCTCAAAATAGGATTAGGGTTGTGCATGTCTTGTTTTTTGCATGATTGTCTTTTTTGAAGGCTTTTGCATTATTTGTAAAACAATTTCATTCAATATCATAATGCTGATTTTTACTTGCACAAACTTTTGCTTTGAGGGTTTACAAAACATCTTTCATTTTTGTTCTAAATATTTGTTGCATGTGATAGGTGATTCTTGGGGACTGTGAAGTTGGTTTTTCAACTTCTACATGGTATCAGAGCTCCAGACCTGTTGCTGCCTGTTCGTATTTTTTGAAGATATTCTCTCATAGCCATTTTTCATTTTTGCTTCATAAATCCAGCTTTCACTCAATTGTTGGAAAAACGATTTTTGAGTTTTGTAGCCAGGGTCGAAATCTAAATTGGGTATCTTTTAGATTTTTGATATCTTGTACGGATTTGGAGAAAACTGTTGTTAAAAAATTGGTGCACGTCATTTTTCTCCTGGCTAAAGGTTTAAAAATTTATTTATTTTATCTTTTGCTTGCTGGATCAGAAAACAGTTTCTAGGTTTTGTTCTTAGCTTCAAAATATTTCTAGGTTTCTATTCTTTTCCACTCATTGTGAATAGATTTTGCAGAAATTAAATATGAAGTAAACTTTTTTTTGCAAAACCTATTTCCTGCAGGCTAAATTCAATTTTTTTGAAAAAATCATAACTTTTGGCCATGGCATCGGATTTTCACAAATGAGATATTATCGGAAAGTTGGTTTCGACCTCTACACAGATTGGAGGTCTTTTTCATCATGGAGGCAGATGTGAACATTGGTTTGTGCATGCACTCAGTTTTGTTTTCATGCACTAGGTTTACATTTTCTCTATAGTTTATGCATGTTTTGCATTCTCTCCTTTTACAATCATTGGGTATTGTAATAAATGAACTGAGATAAAGTTCCATTAGGGGGGTTTCTTGCATAATAATATGATTAGAGTGTGCATGCACTTTGATCCCCATCTTCATCTTGATTTGATGGTAGCTCGCATGGGTTTTCTGGTTTCCTAGTTTCTTTTGGCCACATTTTTTCTCTTACTTGACACATATCGGATTCATCAGTTCACACTTCGGTTGAGAGATTATGTTTCTTGATCCTCATTGGTTTAGATTCTTCTCAATTTGAGGGCCATAGTTTTATGGTTAATGTTCCAGAGTTTTTTTTGGTACTCCTTCTCATGGAAGAGTTTTAGTCACAGTTTGGCATCGGCATTGAGATACATGGTTTCCAGATTTTGTCATCATCTCATCTATTGTTGCTTCACAGATTCCAAGGTTGTTCTAGTTTGTGAGTTTTCCAGTGTTCTGTGGCATCAGGTCTACTATCACATTATCATGATTTTAGTTTTGGTTTCAGTTGTAGACAGAAGTATCTTTCCTTGCTTGTCAGATTGCGGTTCCAGTGTTGCTCCACAGTGTTCTTCCAGTGCTTCATTGCAGCAGTCATCTCATTGTAGGGGGGGTTTTTCCCACTGAGTTCTCCTTCTCTACTTCATTATTGCATATTGTACTTGGGTACCTGATCAAGCCTTTGTTGCCAGGACCCATTCATGCTTTCTTGCATTCATCTTAGTTTCAGGTGCATGCTTTGTTTGTCTCCCTACGTTGCACTTATGGGGGGGTGTTGGTGTAATTAATTATTTAATTACACTTTAGCATAAGTTTACTTAGGTATATTCTATTTCCTAGGTTAATTATTATCCTTATCTTATTGAGTTGTCTTTTTGCTCAAAATAGGATTAGGGTTGTGCATGTCTTGTTTTTTGCATGATTGCCTTTTTTGAAGGATTTTGCATTATTTGTAAAACAATTTCATTCAATATCATAATGCTGATTTTTACTTGCACAAACTTTTGCTTTGAGGGTTTAGAGAACATCTTTCATTTTTGTTCTGAATATCTATTGCATGTGATAGGTGATTGCTTGCAAGTGATTCTTGGGGACTGTGAAGTTGGTTTTTCAACTTCTACATTCTTCAAGGAAGTAGTGAGGATACATGGGTTGCCAAGGAGCATAGTTGTAGAAAAAGATGTGAAGTTTATGGGGCATTTTTGGAAAACTCTTTGAAAGAGGCTAGGAACCAACTTGTCTCATAGCTTAGCACATCATCCACAAACGGATGGAAAGATAGAGGTGATCAATAGGGTACTTGGGAACTTGTTGAGATGCTTAACTAAGGAGTATGGACAAGGATGGGAGCAAGTGATTCCACAAGCAAAATTTGCTTACAATTATAGCACAAATAGGACTATGGGTAAGAGTCCATTTGAGATAGTCTATGGTTTACATCCAAGGGGTGTACTTGAGCTTAGAGATCTAAAAGGATATGAAGGGATCAGTGGACATGCTGATGATTTTGCTTAGTCAATGAGAGAGGTTCATGAGCAGGTCAAGAAGACATTGATAGAGGGGAATCAAAAGTTGAAGGCTAAGAGAGATGAAGGGAGAAGAGAATTACAATTTGAGATAGGTGATTTGGTGATGGTATACTTGAACAAGGAAAAGTTACAGAAAGGCATACCAAGCAAGCTGCAGATGAAGAGGATAGGGCCATGTAAAGTGTTGGCTAAGTATGGATCAAATGCTTACAAGGTGGAGTTACCCAAGGAGATGGCTATTTCTCCTATCTTCAATGTGAAAGACTTGGTGAAGTATAAAGGAACAAAAATGGATGAAGAACAGTACAATGCTGAGATAAACAAGGATGTGGAAGCACTCAAGGTACCTGATCAGATCAGACCAGAAGTGGACATGATTTTAGACTCAAGGGAGAAGAAGACTAGGCACAAGACATACAAGGAGCACCTAGTGAAGTGGAAACATCAACCAGAGTCATAGGCTACTTGGTTAGCAGAAGGTGACTTTAAGAAGCATAGAATTAGTGAGGAGCTCTTGACACCATAGGTTCCTTAACTTATTTGTTGTACGGGGAGAATGGTGCAGAAGCACCTTAAGGTATTTTGGAAGATCTTAGTGATTTTTGGCTTGTAGGTGGTTCTAGCCAACCACCAAGGGAATAAGGACTATGTTATAAAGTCCCAAGTTTGTTTTTGATGTGTGTGTTATGGAAAACTTAGGTTGGTTTAGAGCTTTGAGGTTTGGAAAAGTCTTAGTGTAGAGATTGGAAAAAACTAGACAATGTTGTCTTAGGAATTTGGCCTAAAAGTTGAAAAATAGCATTAATGTTGTTCTAAGTCTAACCCAAGGGTCCTAGAATGTGGGAGAAAGGTATATAAGGTCATACAAACCCTAATACCTGGGTAGGAAGTTCATTTTCATGAATTGAGACTTGGAGAGCATATTGTGTGATTGGAATTCAACAACTTTCGAGTGAATATTTGTGTTTGAGCCTTCATCCAAACAATGATGGATTGAAGGGTCTTGTATGATGGTTTGAGGCTTTCCATTGTGTCATTCATTTAATGTTTGAGGCATTAGATTAGTCATTTAGTTCAATTGTTTTCTGTTTTGCAAATTTTTGGAGTTTTGGCCTTATAACTGGTTCAGGCCATTTTTTTGAAATCATGATCCCCACTTGAATTCCCATGGCAAGGCTAGCATGGCCACTTGGAATCAAGTAGGGGAATTTTTTTACAGTGTAAATAGTGTGTGTGGAGTCTTGGTTTGTAGGGGAATATTTGAATTCATCAAACACTAGGCGAGTGCAAGTGCATTTTGGCTAGTGGCTTGGAGAGGACAGCAATAAAGAAAGTTGATAAATGGATTGGTTTGTGCCAATAAATAGTAGGAGAGTGTGGGAACATGTATTCTAGACATGTGTGTGAAAGGAGGAGTGTTGAGGAGGTCGTTGAAGCCCTTAAAGTTAGAAAAAGGAGCCAAACCCTAGAAACCCTTGAAAATAGGGGGTATGAGGATAGTCCTATGTACAGACACTTGCAGAACCTTACACCTAGTAAATATTGAAGCCTAGGGTACTACTAGCAAGGATATCCAAAAATATTTGGGGGTTGTTAAGGCCGTTTTTGAGAAAATCCAAGAAATTGGGTTCTAGGAGGCCTAAAAGGGGTAAAATGGCTACAAGGCCTAGAAACTAGAAAATATTGAAAGCGAAGGGAAAAAGGTGAAAGTATCCAATGAAATGGATCAGTGAGGAGTCAAAAACACCTAAATAACAACAAGGCCACCTTACCTTAGCCCTGGATTGGTTAGGACACACTTGGATCAGTGTGGAGCTCATGGAAGCCTAGTGGCGAATTGAGAGTGTTGGTGAAGATTTTGAAATTGGTGGAGAGGCCTACAAGGTGTTAGGGGTTTAAGAGAAATCCTTGAGTAGGGTAGAGTGGAATACCCTAAGAAGACAAAAGAATAGGTCTTGGGAAGATCAAGAGTGCTCTTGAGGTATAGGGCTCCCCATCAGAAGCTCAAGTTATAGGAGGGTGAATGATGCATTCACCGTGCACATCACTAGATTGCTCCAAGGTGCAAAGCATGTGAGAATATATGATGATGCTAAGGAGCTGATCAAAAGGTATGGGGCTTGTTTTATATAGTTTCCCATCTTCTCTTACATAATAATTGATGGTTGTTAGAGTGCTCCATATAGGCTTCCAAGATATCTCACAGACCATGTTGTACTTTTGGAGGTCACGAGGCAAATATGTGACTTTGATGCCATTGTAAAGAAAGATAAGCATAAAACTGGTTTTGGTGGAGATTTTCCTCTAAAGATAGGTACTAGTGAGGTATGCCCTTCAATTAATTCAGCCTATGCTTCTAAGGAGGAAATGAGCACTCTTGTGTTGTCTTACCATTCCAAAAGGCATGGTTTTGATATCATTGGTGAAGCACAAAAGAAAGCCAGCAGGGAATACCACCACAGAGATGACATAGAGGACTACTAGGCCAATAACAAGGATGAGTTTCAGGTAAGAAAGAAGAAATTCTCTAGACTCCCAGTTGATGTGGTACAAATGTATAGTGTGAAAATGGTTCCCGATCAGGTGGAAGATGATGGTGACTTAATCCAAAGTCATGACTATGATCCAATTAAGGACAGGCTGATTGGGGAAGTAGACTGGTTGGAAGAAGAAAAAATTGAATTAGAACAAATCATTACCCCTGTGACGAGATACACCAAGTTGTGGCTCAAGCACAAGGTGTGGGAGCTTGAAAGTAAAGGTGTGTCATGCACCTATAATCTGATGGGGGATCTAAAATCCCATTCTACTTCTGAGGAGTCGGCTAAGGAGGACCCTAAGGGAAAAACCAAGGTAGATTCTCCTTTTAAGATTAATATCAAAGGTTCCCAAGTAAAAGAGCATGAGAAATAGAGGAAACCAAATGAAAAAAAGAGAACTGCTACTTCAAGGACTAAAAAATCTGTAAAGGAAGAACCCAGTGAAGGAGAAGGAAAGGATAGTGCCCCAACACCTTAAAGGAGGAAAATAATAAGGGGATCAAGAAAGAAGGGTGGACCTTTCGGGGAGAAACGTGAAGTTGATCCTTCAATGGTGGTAAATGTAGAAATTTGGAGAGAAGACACAGGTATACACAAGGAGATCAAGAACTCCTTCTCCCAAAGACAATGTGCCAAAGAAGGATGTTCCTCTAGCAACCTTTCATATAGAACAACATAAAGAGGCCTCTCCACCCCATGAGCCACATGGTGCATCAGAACAACTGACAAATGTGGAGCACCCATCAAGTGAAAGGGGAGAAGAGTTTCAAGAAGGTGAGATCCATAGTGCAGCTACAGAAATTGATAAAATTCTACGGACTCCCTTGGTAACTTATGAGGATTGGGTATGTGTAGGATCATTGTGGGCAAAAAAGTGGCGATATTCTAGGTATGTGTAGAGTATGTGGCTGACGACATTTTTTTACCCAAAATTGATGAAACTAAAAGGGTTTTTAAAGGAGATTCTCAACTTTCCACCAATATAAATTATGCTTCACTTTGAATTTAATAAATAATTATTATTCATCTTTTCTATTTGAATTACGACTAAAGTCTTGATCAATATGCCGATTGAAAAACATCTATAGCTTTCAAATGGTATAACATTTTTTAAATCTAAAACATGCATCACAATCTATCCTTCGTATACTATAGGATTAAAAAAAGAAAAATTGAATTTCATGAAGTGTTGACCAAGTTAAGGTGGTCAGACATACAAGTTTTTATATTTTTAAAAATTTGTAACAAAAATTTCATAATTAATTATTTACTTGGAAAAAATAACAAAAAAATATGCATCACATTCATACATGAGTCCTCTACTTATATCTAAAATATTATTAAAAAATATTATAATTTTATTGTGGTTATGGTGGTCAGACAGACGCCTACTTATTTTTTCCCTGAAATTTAAGTACTACTGCATTGAAATTTCAAATTTTCACCAAACAGATTTAAAAATAAAAAAATAAACCTAGTAGTTTAAAAACTACATTCAATTTGCTACAAATTCTATTCTTACATATTTTTGAAATAATTTATATAACTTATTCAAATTTTTACATCAAGCTGCCTAAGTCTGATTTTTCTAATTTTTTTGCCACTTAAGGGCCTATTTTTTCCATGATGATCTTGCACATACCCGGTTCTCCTACTAGAGGTGAATAAGAAGACATATCTCCAAAGAGAGAAGAAGCACCTATTAAGACTCCATCACCAGTGCATGAAGAAGAGGAGTATGGCAGAGAAGAACATGATAAAGATGAAGAGTTTCCTGAGAAGTAGGAAGATACACCCAAGGGTTAGCAGGAAGAAGTGGGGTAGAGTGAAATAGAGTCAGAATCTTTTGTTCCAGGTTGGCTTGATAGAGAAATAAAGATAAAATATTTTTTTTTGGATGATACCCCTCCCAATTAGGATGAGCTACTGCCAAAAATAGGAAAAGGTAAAGGAAAGAAGAAGGTCGGGGTCATCTCCAAGATCGAAAGGGATGAAGGAAATAACATAGTGGTCCACATTACCACTCCTGCCATAGAAAAGAATAGAGATGAGGTTACTGGGAGTGATTGCAACATGCAGACCATCAACCTAGGACCCACTTCCATGGAACAGGATATTGAAGAATATGAGGGTTCTAGTGCATCTATCTTGGGAAGATTGAGGAAGGAAGCACAAACTAAGCAAGAGCTGAAGAAAGAGAATGAGAAATTAAGGAAGTACTTGGAGGACTTGAAGAAGCCCTTGTAGTCCATTAGTTCCTCACCTTTTGCTGCAAGTTTCCTACCATAGGAAACCATAACTGAGCTGGAAAGAATGAAGGCCACTACTCTTGCCATAGCAAGTTGGTTACAAGGGGTGCAGACTAAAGGAGATGATGCTATCAAAGATATTCTTTCAACCAGAGGAGATGCAATGAGGGCAAAGGATTGGTTGAAAGATGTATTGGCTCATGATAAAGAGGATGTAGATCTACTATTGTAGAAGACCAAGACTATCATGGAATACACTAAAGACAAGCTAGTGATTGATTGAATTCTCCCTTCCTCCAGAGCTGCAAAACCTTGGGAATGGTTTGAAGCTTTGAAAATAAGGCAAAAGGTTTTGAAGAAGATATATAAGAAGAGGAGGAAAATTGAAGATACCCTGACTGATATCCATGATAGATGCATTTCTTTCTTTGAAGTGATGACAAGGAGAAGGAGGTTTGCACCAAAACATTTCAGATTGGAGTAGTTGAAAAAATGGTCGCGAGATGTATATTCCCCAGTCATTGAGGATCTAGTTACTGAGCATCAGTTGGATGATGTGGTAACTTATATTGCAGTTATTGAGAAATATCAAACCAATAGGGTTGAGTAGGATAAGTCAGTGGAGAAATCAAGAGAAAATATTATATCTATCGAAAGGACAATTAAAGTTTTACCTTTGCCACCTATGGCTGACTTGGATAAGGTACTTGTGATGATGCATGATGGGGTGGATCAAAAGAAAGACAAAGGGGAAGGCATTTAATGCAAGGCTACATCAGAATTTGTGCTTCCCTATTATTTTGCATGCATTCATCCAAGCTATATTGGAGATCCTAGGTTGACCTGGATGGAGTTCATGCATTTAATGCATATTTTATCTTATTTTGAATTCTCCTTGGGCTGACTTTTTTTGTGGCCATTTATTATTATTGTAAATTCTAATTAGGTTGACATGCCTTGGGAGGTTTCTATTAATATGGAATTATGCCTCGTTTGTAAGGGCTAGATAGCTAGATAGATAGTTTTTATGCTAGAGCAAATTAAGCAGTAGAGCAAGAGTTAGGAGCTAGTTTATTTTGAGCAAGTGTTGTAATAGAATACTGGAATTGTTGCTACTTTGGGTGATTCAATACAATTGGAGACATTGTACTTTTGGTGAATTCTCTTGTGTTGATTTATCTTGCATGGTTCTTGTGATTCTAGCTTTGGAATTGCTTAAGTTATTTGATAAATGCATTAGGTTTAATATTAGATAAATTGATAGTGTTTATGATTTAGTACTTGAAGTGTTTGCAGCAATCCCTAGTCCATACTTTTCGCAACCAACTAATTGTTAGTTGCTTTGCAATGTTAGCTTGGATTTTTATATTCATTGTGCTTAGTTCAATTGTGAAGGTTTATTCATTTCGATTGCAATAGGGTTGTTTTGAATGAATGTTCATGATCTAAAAATCTTTAATGCCTTAGAAGATTGCACTATTTCTATAAGATTGCAGATCCATCTGGGTCAAGTAGAAATCAGTTTCTGAGGGATTGTTCCATTTCAAGTGTTGGTCATTTGCATTGTTAATCTTAGGAGTAGTGTTAAATTTATAAATCTCTCTGAAACCCTTATCTTTTGTTATTTATTTAATCATTTGGGTTAGATTTAGGATTGAATTATCATCACATTGCTAGATCTGATAAATTAAAGATTCAGTATTTTCTTTTAGTAAGTTCCCTTTGTGATTACCAACATTTTCACATTTATCACTAAGTTGTTTATGCATTGTCAAGACCTAATGTTAGAGACCTTGGGGTTATCTCTTAGGCTTGCTGATAGAGATTTACCTTTCAAGAGAGATAGGACATTATATTTTGTCTGAGTTGTTGTTGTGCAAAAAACATCATCAATAGATTGGCACTAGAAGGAGGTCCTGAATAAGCAAGCTGGATCGATTTATGTCTACCATCTCTCTTGAAAGATTTAGAAGAAGAACTAGGTCTACTCCAGGGGACAAGGAATTTCAAGAATTCCCAGTCCCTACTAGGTCAAGAAGGACCAATAAAAGGGGAGAATCATCATCCACCCGACCACCTCCATCATCTCCATCATCCCCATCTTCATCAAGTTCATCTTCATCTGAGTTTGAGGACATTCCCATTCAACAACCTCAGCTAGCCATAAATTAGCCATTACCCCCCCAACCTCCACCAATGGCTTTCCTAGCTAATAACCCATCTCCATTGACTTTCGCTAATTACAATTTCATGCCCAAGAACCCTGGACACTTTTGTTCAAAATTCCATGTTAATGATCCCAATAGAACTGTTGAGGAACACATCAAGATCTTTCAGACTGGCATTAAGGATAGAGGAATCAATCATGAGGGTGTAGCATGTAGACTCTTTCCTTATTCCTTGGGGTAGGAAGCATTCTATTAGTACAATCATTTACCTGTTGGGTCCATCCGAAATTGGACTAAACTAGAGATTGAATTTTTGCAAAAGTTTAGGATTCCCATTAGTCCCAATGAGCTCTATCTTTAGTTCACTAATGTTAGAAGTCCATGTGCCTATAGGGTCCTTTAACAACAGGTTTCATCATGCCTATACCCAACTACATGACCCCATGATGTTGATGAAACCATTGCTTTAGAAGTCTATTATAAGGGACTCGACAATATGACAGCTACCTTCATGAAATGGAGGAACAACCCTCTTAATACCCTACTTGATGCATACGCTAAGGCTATGAAGGTTAACACTGCTTTAAGGAAACATTTATTTGGGCCTTTACCATCATTAGGACCCGCTTCTCACCTTGGACAAGTCCCATCTCTTAACCAGGCTCTCATTAATCACACTCCTATCATGAATCCAATACCTCAGTTGCCTCTGGTCCCTCACCCAAGACCTCCAGTGAGTCAAGTTCCACCCACAATCAGCTACCCTCAGTAAAATGTAAATCAACCTCTTCAACCACAGCCTCAGGCAAGTTTTCCCATGTATCTATAGAATTCTGAAGTGTTAAACCAATAATTGAATGCCAATACTACAGTAGGATATCTCCAAAATAATGTGAACCTGCCTCCATATAGAAATCCTGACAAGGAGATACTGGATGAATTGACTGAACAAGTGAAGAAGTTGAATATGGAGGTAACTTATTTGAGGAACCAGAATAGTCATTTGCAAGCTGCTCAAAGAAATATGCAGTCCAATCATAGCAGAGAAAGTCGAGAAAATCAACAAGGACAACATTTGGATAGGGGGCAACATCTTGAAAGAGGATATGACAACGAAAGAGGATATAATAATGATAGAGGGTATAATAATGACAGAGGACAAAATTATGATAAAGGACAATCCTTGGGCCAAAACTTTGATAGAGGGAAAGTTGGTGGACAAGGGTTCGACAGGAGACAACCACCTAGATAGAACAGGATTTGGAATACGAGGTCTAACAATGGAGGATTCCCCACCCCATTAGATCAACCAGTCAATCAAGAAAAGCCTCCTAGTGGTGTATATTTAGTTGAGGATGCTTTATCTGGATTGTGTAGGCTCCATAAAACAAGTCAACATTCTGAGTTAGATTGTCAAGAGTTCCAGACAACAGCTTCAATCTTTCAGTATGAAGTGGAGAATAATGCAAGCAGTCACAAAATGGTGCCATCTACTCCCTATGATTCATCAATGTTAGTACTGAATCATGCTCCTTTTCCACAAAGCAAGGAAAATGTTCCTAAAGAATAATCAGACCAGCTAAAAGAAGAGGTGAACTAGGTGTGCAATGGAGATGAGATTACACAGTTGTTTGATGAAAATATAGTAAATGACAATGGCCCCATGGATGAAGAAGAAGCTTATGTACATTGAAGAGGTACAGACCTTCCAGAGGCCTGTTAAGAAATATGATTTGAGGGACCTGCCACATAGACATCCACAGGCTGGAGGCCCCTTCACCACCTCCATTCCATTGATGAAGAAGAGGAGTATGGCAGAGAAGAACATGATAAAAATGAAGAGTTTCCTAAGAAGCAGGAAGATACACCCAAGGGTCAACAGGAAGAAGTGGGGCAAAGTGAAATACAGTCAGAATCTATTGTTCGAGGTTGGCTTGATAGAGAAATAAAGAGAAAAAAAATGGTTGTGGATGATATCCCTCCCAATTGGGATGAGCTACTAGAAAAAATAGGAAAAGGTAAAGGAAAGAAGAAGGCCAGGGTCATCTCCAAGATCGAAAGGGATGAAGGAAACAACAAGTGGTCCACATTGCTACTCCTGCCACAGAAAGGAATAGAGATCTGAGGTTACTGGGAGTGATTACAACATGCAGACCATCAACCTAGGACCCACTTCCATGGAACAAGATATTGAAGAATATGAGGGTTCTAGTGCAGCAATCTTGGGAAGATTGAGGAAGGAAGCACAAACTAAGCAAGAGCTAAAGAAAGAGCATGAGAAATTAAGGAAGTACTTGGAGGACTTGATGAAGCCCTTGCAGCCCATTAGTTCCTCATCTTCTGCTGCAAGTTTCTTGCCATAGGAAACCATAACTGATTTGGAAAGAATTAAGGCCACTACTCTTGCCACAACAAGTTGGTTACAAAGGGTGCAGACTAAAGGAGATGATGCTATCAAAGATATTCTTTCAACCTGAGGAGATGAAATGAGGGAAAAGGATTGGTTGAAAGATGTATTGGTTCAAGATAAAGAGGATGTAGATCTCATGTTGCAGAAGACCAAGACTATCATGGAATACACTAAGGACAAGCTGGTGAGTGATGGAATTCTCCCTTCCTCCAGAGCTGTAGAACCTTGGGAACGGTTTGAAGCTTTGCAAATAAGGCAGAAGGTTTTGAAGAAGATATATAAGCAGAGGAGGAAAATTTAAGATACCCTAACTGATATCCATGATAGATGCATTTCTTTATTTAAAGTGATGACAGGGAGAAGGAGGTTCACACCAAATGAGCTTGGAGTAGTTGAAAAAATGGTGGCGAGATATATATTCTCCATTCATTGAGGATCCAGTTACTGAGCATCAGTTGGATGATGTGGCCACTTATATTGCAGTTACTGAGAAATATCAAACCAATAGGGTTGAGTGGGATAAGTCGGTTGAGCAATTAAGAGAAAAAAATAGATCTATCAAAAGGAGAATTAAGGTTTTACCTTTTCCACCTGTGGCCGACTTGGACAGGGTATTTGTGATGGTGCATGATGGGGTGGATCAAAATAAAGACAAAGGGGAAGGTAGTTAATGCAAGGATACATCTAAATTTGTTCTTCCCTATTATTTTGCATGCATTGGTCTGAGCTATATTGGAGATCCCAGGCCGACTTGGATGGATTTCATGCATTTAATGCATATTTTATCTTATTTTGAATTCTCCTTGGGCCAACTTGTTTTGTGGCCATTTATTATTATTGTAAATTCTAATTAGGCCAACATGCCATGGGAGGTTTCTATTAATATGGCATTTTGCCTCGTTTGTAAGGGCTAGATAGCAAGATAGATATATTTGATGCTAGAGCAAATTAAGCAGTAGAGCAAGAGTTAGGAGCTAGTTCATTTTGAGCAAGTGTTGTAACAGAATACTGGAATTGTTGTTACTTTGGGTGATTCAATACAATTGGAGACATTGTGCTTTTGGTGAATTCTCTTGTGTTGATTTATCTTGCATGGTTCTTGTGATTCTATCTTTGGAATTGCTTAAGTTATTTGATAAATGCATTAGGTTTAATATTAGATAAATTGATTGTGTTTATGATTTAGTACTTGAAGTGTTTGCAGTAGTCCCTGGTCCATAGTTTTCGCAACCAACTGATTGTTAGTTGCTTTGTAATGTTAGCCTAAACTTTTATATTCATTGTGCTTAGTTCAATTGTGAAGGCTTATTCATTTCGATTGCAATAGGGTTGTTTTGAATGAATGTTCATGATCTGAAAATCTTTAATGCCTTAGAAGATTGCACTATTTCTATAAGATTTGAGATCCATCTGGGTCAATTAGACATCAGGTTCTGAGGGATTGGTCCATTTCAAGTGTTGGTCATTTGCATTGTTAATCTTAGGAGTAGTGTTAAATTTATAAATCTCTCTGAAACCCTTATGTTTTGTTAATTCTTTTATCATTTGGGTTAGATTTAGGATTGAAAGTTCATCATATTGTTAGATCTAGGATAAATTAAAGATTTAGTATTTGCTAGTAGTAAGTTCCCTTTGTGATTACCAACATTTTCACATTTATCACTAAGTTGTTTATGCATTGTCAAGACCTAACATTAGAGACCTTGGGGTTATCTCTTGAGGCTTGCTGATAGAGATTTACCTTTCAAGAGAGATAGGATATTCTATTCTATCTGAGTTGTTGATGTGCAGAAAACATCATCAACACTAAATGACTGTTATTTTGATCTCAAAGGCTGACGTTTACCAAAAAGGTGTTTTGAATTAATGAATTCCCACTCGAATTTTGAAAATACCTCAAATGGGACTCATTCACCACACTTGGTGAATGGGTCCCACCTAAGGGGACTCATTTGGCCCCTTGGGTGAATGAGTCCAACCTTAGATGTTTGAGGTGGGGTTTTTGGATTTTTTGGGGATTTGAATGTTTTTATGTGATCTTATATATGATTTTTGAGTGAAATGAGCCTTGAGATCCAAAATAATGGGTCCTAGAGGCCTATAAAAGGCTTTTTTTTTAAAGGGGTGATAAAGAAAGGGTGCTGAAATGGGTCCAAATTAAGTGTGAAATTGCCTCTTTCTTCAAGAGTTCATAATTTTTGACACTACAAATGAACCTGACCTTTGGACCCTTTGTTTTTTATTTAGGGAACATTGTAGTTTAAGATCTAGCTTATGTTAGCTTTGCATTAGATTTGCATTAGTTAATTTGCATTTAAGACTTCTAAACATTGCATTAGTGAAAAGTGCATATAGGTTGCATTTTTGTGTCTTGAATCATTTAATTTCACCAAAAATCTATAACTGAAAATGTTCAAGTCAATATATAGGTTAGAAAGCTTAGAATCAACTCATAATTTTTTGATTCATGTTTGGAAATCCTAATCAAGACTCATTCGTCGATGTGGGAAATTTAGCCCTGGCACAGATCTTTTCTCTTGATTTCTGGGTATTCTATGTTGTCTATTTTCCACTATCTAAACCTGTTAAAAACCTTAACTGGGACTCATTCACCCATCTAGAAAATTTAGTCGTGAATCATACCTAAATCTACATTTTATAGCATTAAAAAATTCATTTCTATGTGTTATCATCAACTCTAGTTGCACTTGATTCACAAAATAACCCCCACAAAACTTGTCCATTTTATAGTCCCGTGCACTCTGAGCATGCAAAACAAGGAAAATTTAAATTTTCTTTTATGTGTGGTCTTGAGCCTCTAATTTTCCCCTTGAACACTCATCTCTTCCCATTTCTCGAAAATCTTCAAAATGAATATTTTGTCATTTTTCAATTTTCCAAAGTTCAATTTTTTTTGCCCATGCAAGGGCTATTAGATGCTATGGATATGCTATTGATATGTGGTTTTCATTGATGTCAACACTATTAGCATTTGGTGTATTAGAGGTTGTATATGTCAAATATATTGAGAAAATTGTAAAAGAAAGTGTTCCAGGTTCCCAGTGGAATTGTGCAAGTCATGAAGGCATCTTGTTCTTTACATTGAAGTTGAGCTACTATGGACTAAGGGTTTATTCTTGAGAGTATCTAGGTCATTTACCAAAAATTTTAGAGTTATGTGTATAGATTTGATCATGTTGTGGTTTGACAGTGTTTCTATGGTCTTTGTCAGTGTTCTTGATTGACTTTTGTGTGATTATGGTAATTATAGTCACTGCAAATGTTTCTATGTTGTTTCTTCATGCTTTTGGATGTCTCTAGATTGTTATCTATCTTTTTGGTACGTCCAAATTGATCGGTGTGCTCGTGGTCGAAGATCTTTTTTTGTGCATGTTTTATTTTTCATGTTCCTGGCCAACATGTTGGTGGCAGCGTGTTGTGGATCTTCGAGGTGAAATTAATTGAAGTATTTTTGTGTTGGAGATATTAATTTGGGTCTCCACTATGTTGTGACTAACCTTGGTAGATTCAAATTACAAATTTAATTGTAAATTTGGGCCGACATTGAAAATATGTTTTATTTTCCTAGCCGACTATAGTTGTTAATGAAATCTCATGTAGGAGTTATATAAGAGTGATTGTTTCATTGGTGTAGTGTGTGTAAAAGCTACTTTATGTGTTGGGTGTGCTCTTATGTGTGTATGTGTGTATATCATTCGATTGTAGAGTAGATTGTGAAGAAGATCAAGTGAAGTGTGAAGGAGTTTATGTGCTTTATTGGAACTATAATCAGGCTTGTGCATAAGTTATTTTCTTAATTCATAACCTCTAGATTTTAATCCTATTTTGTATTGTTGGGTAATGAGCCCCTTCTATAATTGAGCAATGAGCTCTAGGAAGTGCGTCTGAATGCATGTGCATTCCCCTTTATTGATTTCATTATACTTTTAATAGGGAATAATCTTGTGGACTAACATCCACCATGGTTTTTCGCCTAATAGGGTTTCCATGTAAAAAAATCTTGGTGTTCTTTGTGTCTTCGATGTGTTAATTGTTTGTGGTTAATTGCTTATTCATTAGATCTAAGATTAAGTTAAGTTTGGAAAGTTTATTATTCTGAGACAACTGATTCACCCCCCCTCTCATTTGTTTGTCCTTGTTTTTCCAACAAGGGCACTGAATTTCAGCGCCACTATATGAGCTAATAGAAAAAAAATTAAGTGTAGCGACGTTGAATTTTAGCGCTACTACACATCTTAACTCTTTTAACATGTAAGGGAAAGCTTTCTTAGTGCCCCTACATCTGTTCAATTTTTTTGAAAACTTCACGAGTGGAATTTTCTACCACCTTTGCATTTTCCTACCTTCTTACTTGTGAAGTTAATGAACTTACAATTCATTAATGCAATTCTGTTTAAAAACTTTAAATGACCTTTTAAGGAACTTTTGTCTCATCTATGTTCATTTCATTTTTTTTCTCCTTCTCTCCTCATTGTGTTTTTGTGAAGACTTCCTAATCACATCTCCACATGGAATTGTGAGGATTCATGGGTGTTTTCATTAATTAGGGTTTTCACTTTTCTTCATTCATCAGGTTTGTTTGTTTCTTTTCTTTTGTCTTTCTTTGCTAGGGTTCTTACTAGTTTTATTTGGTTAGAATTTTATTAAAATCTATGGAATGATCTTTCTTTAAAATCATGTTAGATTTATTGTTTTTGTCTCTATGTTTTTTTGGTTATTGTTTGTGTTTTCACCTTTTTCATTTTGTTCCCTAATTATATGAGTTTATTTTTATTTTATGGTTTTTCTATTATCTTGTTTTGATGTGCAAAAACCATTACCCAAGTTTTCTTTTATGTCTACATGTATTTTTCTCACGTGTTTTTCTTTTCCTCCATACCCAAAATGCCTCTTGTAGCATCAGTCTTTTTCACCAAGCATGCAGTAGAAGGACAAAATGAAGTAAAAAAAATTCTAAAAGGGAAAAGTTTTCCCTAAATTGACTTTGATAGATGAATTTTTGGCATCTTTTTGCTAGAAATGAATCTTAGTTCATTCCCCCTTTTGATTGTATTAGCACAAAATAATCCCGCTTTGTCACATTAATTCGCCAAGTCAAAAGGAATGTAGCGGTAGGAAAAATCACCACCTCTAAACAAAGAAATTTCTAAAAAGGTAATGGCATCAAAACTTCCTACTGATATGTTTTTGTTTCCATGTGGAAGTCCTTGTATATAGTTGTAATTTTAGAGAAAAAATTTCAAGTTACCTACAAGTAGCATAATAAATCATACCCCTAATCAACAATAGAGCACAATGGAAAGCAAGAAACATAAAAATATTGAAACAATATCACCTGGTTCTCAAGCCTCCATTGAATGACCTCCATTAAGCTTCTCCATCTTGTTGCAAATTGTATAATTTCCCTAAGATTTAAGTGAAACTATAACCTATGTCTAAGCCAAGCAAGATATTGAAGTATTATATGCTCAAGTATTCAAAGTTCTCAAGCATGTTGTGTGTGTATGAATGTCTAAATAACTTTGTGTCCAAGATGATTTGAGAGAGAGCCTTTTAAAGAATGCCAAATTGAGAATAGATGGATAGTATTAAAATTTTACAAAAAACATAAGATCAAAGGCTAGGATTCAATGTGATGATTAGCATTAGGGTTAGGGAAGGGTATGTGCAGGTTAATGGTGGGCCAAAAAGTGGCAATGAGGAAAAAAATACGTCTTTCATCGATTGAGAAAACACAAAAAGAACATGTTGACTTTTTGTAGGCTCGAGTGTCACCATACCAAAAACCAAAGCTACTTTTACACATTGGATATCCAATTTGAATCGGATATCCAATCAAAATTGGATATCCGATTTGAATCGGATATCCGATTTGAATCGGATATCCGATTTGAATCGGATATCCGATTTGTAAAAAGTATATATTAAACACTTTTGTCTCTTTTTTGAACTCATTCGGCTGAGAAGAACCCGCGGGCGCACTGTTCATCCATTGTTCGCATACGGATATCCGATATAGGCTAAATTCGATTTGGAAAGGTAAGTTTATTTATTTTCATTTGATTTGATTCAATTTTGATTTAGATTTGAATAATTTCATATGGTTTTTGTTGATTTTTTTTTTTAAAATAGGGTTTTTGATTGAGTTTTTGTGAAAAAATTGAGTTTAGAATAGATTTTGATAAAAAAATGAATGTTTTTTGTGGATTTTTTTTCACAATAGGGTTTTTGATTGAATTTTTATGAAAAAATTGAATTGAGAATGGATTTTGATAAAAAAAATGAATGTTTTTTGTGGATTTTTTTTCAAAATAGGGTTTTTGATTGAATTTTTATGAAACAATTGAGTTCAAAATAGATTTTGATAAAAAAATGAATGTTTTTAATGGATTTTGATTTAAAAATAGTGTTTTATTTATATTGTCTAATTTTAGATTAATTTTTTTTAACTTTAATCAGGCATTATGGCTGCCGAGAATGAAAATGCACAAATTCCACCAGTTGAAAATGAAAATCCACCAGCTAAGAATCAAAATGCAGAAATTCCAAATGCTCCACCACCTCTATAGCCATCAATTGAACAGTTAATTCATGAAAAATTGGAACAATTGAGGGAATTTGTGATGTTTATAGGAAAATCCCTCGATTATCCCATATGTCAACCACATTGACATGAATAATTACAAATGTAGAAACCCTCTCCACCCAACATAATGAACTGCTAGGCCAAGAGAACAAAGTGTATAGGCTTTGGAAAGCTCTTTATGGGCTGAAACAAGCACCTCAGGTGTGGTATAATAGAATATGTGCCTATTTGTTGAGCAATGGATTTAGCAAAAGCAACAGTGAGCCCACACTCTACATCAAAGGAGCCAAAGGTGATATTTTAATTGATGTTTGTATGTAGATGATCTAATTTTTAGTAGTAACAGTGACAACAAAATTGTTGATTTTAAAGAGGTGATGAAAAATGAATTTGAGATGACGGATTTAGCTTATTTTGAAGGATTTTCTTGGGATAGAATTTCAGCAACCAATGCATGACATTTTTATTTCGCAATCTAACTATGCCAAACAGATTTTAAGAAGGTTCCAAATGTAGAATAACAAGCCTGCAGCCACACCAACAGCAACAGGTCTGAAACTACACAAGAGTGACAACAGTAAGGAAGTGAACCCAACGCTCTACAAAAGCATGGTTGGAATTTTGATGTAATTGACATCAACAAGGCCTGATTTAATGTATGCAGTAAGCTTGATATCTAGGTTCATGGGGGAACCTAAGGTATCACATTAGCAAGTAGGAAAGAGGATCTTGAGGTATGTTGATGGAACAATAGGATATGGCATCATGTATGCAACATCTAATGAGTTCAAGTTGGATGGTTTCACAAAAAGTGATTAGGTAGGAAATGTGGATGATAGGAAGAGCACATCCACCTATGTCTTCAACATGGGATCAGGTACAATCTCATGGGCATAAAATAAACAACCAATTGTCCCTCTCAGCACAGTAGAAGTAGAGTACATATAAGTAAATGTAGCAACATGTTAGGCTATTTGGTTGAGGAGGATTATTGTATATTTATAGAAACAACAATTTGACATCACAGTCATTCATTGCTATTTTTTTTTATATTTTTATTTTTTTTCTCTCTTTTTCATGTTACTAGCTACCTCAAGGATGTCCCATGAAGGATTTAGAGCTGTGATGATGTCTCATGACCTGTTTTTCCTTGATTGTTGTCTTTGGAGTGTCCTCACAAAAAGACTATTGAAACTTGGCCCTTAGTATGAGTTAGGACATTCCCTTTCTACGACTATCTATTTTTCACAAGTGGATGACCTTGCACACCTTTTTCTATGTCATATCATGGTGTTTCTTGTCCAATTTTCATATTTTACTGCTCAATGATGACTATACAACGCCTATTATTTTTTTGGAAGAATATTGAAGTATTCCTTTTTCATCCTAACATCCATGTCTTCCACACTAACATTTCTTCTATTTCATTTATCCTTTAGTCTTCTCATCCATTTCGAGAGCACACTCATGTTCTTTGAACCTACCTTTCTTCTTGAGGGGACATACCACTACCTCGTCGTCATCCTTCCTCTCCTCACTTTCACACTGGGGAAATATTGTTGACTTGTTTTCTTTGACACAAAATGATAAACTGCATTATGTCAAAAAGGGGGAAAATGTAGACACACAAAAAAGGCCTCGACTCACAAACCATATTTTTCTATGATGACCATGCTTCTCCACCACATAATTAAAATGTTCCTCTATAATTCTTTACATAAATAAATTACATTTATTTATTTAAATATGTCACCAATTAATCCTTATTCCCTCCAATAATTAAATAAATTTCTAGTTTATTTAATTACCTATTTTTCATTTTCACCTACAATTAAATAATTTCCATTAATTATTTAATAACATTACCGTTTATCCCCCAATCAAATAAACTTATTCATTTAACCTACAATTTCATCCCATAAATAAATAATTATAATAATTATTTATGGTCTTTTCTCTTATTCCCATTTATGAATTAACCCATTATTTGATTCCAAAAGTCAACTTTCCTCCATAAATTAAATAATTTCTATTATTATTTGATTTTCCAACTACCAATTTTTCTCCACCATTGATTTAATTGCTTTCAAATAAATATCAAACATTCATTTCAAAGCTAGTCCTAACTTTGAGCTAATGTTTCCCTAACCCTAATGCTCATCATCACATTGAATCCTAGCCTTTGATGTTATGTTTTTGTAAACTTTTAATCCTATCCATCTATTCTCAATTTGGAATTCTTTAAAAGGCTCTCTCTCAAATCATCTCAGACACAGAGTTATTCAGACATTCATACACACACAACATGCTTGAGAACTTTGAATACTTGAGCATATAATACTTCAATATCTTGCTTGGCTTAGACATAGGTTATAGTTGCACTTAAATCTTAGGGAAATTATAAAATTTGCAACAAGATGGAGAATCGCAATGGAGGTCATTCAATAGAGGCTTGAAAACTAGGTGATATTGTTTCAATATTTTTATGTTTCTTGCTTTCCATTGTGCTCTATTTTTTATTAGGGTTTTGATTTATTATGCTACTTGTAGCTTACTTGAAATTTTTTCTCTAAAATTACAACTACATCCAAGGACTTCGACATGGAAACAAAAATATATGAATAGGAAATTTTGATGCCATTACATTTTTATAAATTTCTTTGTTTAGAGGTGGTGATTTTTCCTACTGCTACATGCCTTTTGACTTGGTGAATTAACATGACAAAGTGGGATTATTTTTTTCTAATACAATCAAAAGGGGCAATGAACTAAGATTCATGTCCAATGAAAAATTCCAAAAATTCATCTATCAATGTTGATTTAGGGAAAACTTTTCCCTTTCAAGAAATTTTTTACTTCATTTCGTCCTTCTACTACATGCTTGGTGAAAAAGACCAATGCTACAAGAGGCATTTTGGGAATGGATGAAAAGAAAAACATGTAAGAAAAAGACATGTAGACATAAAAGAAAACTTGGGTGATGGTTTGTGCCCATCAAAATAAGATAATCAAAAAACCATAAAATAAAAATTAACTCATATAATTAGGGAACAAAATGAAAAAGGTGAAAACACAAACAATAACCAAAAAAAAAAAGAAACAAAAACAATAAATATAACATGATTTTAAAGAAATATCATTGCATAGATTTGAATAAAATTTTAACCAAATAAAACTAGTAAGAATCCTAGCAAAGAAAGACAAAAGAAAAGGAAGAAATGAACTCGATGAATGAAGAAAAGTGAAAACCCTAATTAATGAAAACACCCATGAATCCTCATAATTCCACATGGAGATATGATTAGGAAGTCTTCACAAAAGAACGATGAGGAGAGAAGAAGAAAAAAAAATGATCATAAATGAGACTAAAATGGCTTAAAAATTCATTTAAAGTGTTTAAATAAAATCACATTATGAATTTTAAGTTCATTAACTTCACAAGTGCGAAGGTGGGAAAGTGCACAGGTGGTGGAAAAGGCCACTTGTGTATTTTTCAAAAATATTGAACAGATGCAAGGGCACTAAAAAATATTTCCCTTACATGTTAAAAGAGTTAATACGTATAGTGGCACTAAAATTTAGTGTTGTTGTACACTTAATTTTTTTTCTATCAGCTCATATAGTGGCATTGAAATTTAGTGCCCTTGTTGGAAAAAAAAGGACAAACAACTGAGAGGGGCGGTGAACCAGTTGTCTCAGAATAATAAAATTTCCAAAACTTTACTTAACTTAATCTCAGATCTGATGAATAAGAAATTAACCACAAACAATTAACACATCAGAGACACAAAGAACACAAAGATTTTTTTAAAGTGGAAACCCTATTAGGGGAAAAACCATAGTGGATGTTATCCCACAAGATTATTCCTTGTTAACAGTATAATGAAATCAATAAAGGGGAATGCACATGCATTCAAGCACAATACCGAGAGATCACTGCTCAATTATAGAAGGGGCTCACTTCCCAACAATACAAAATAGGATTAAAATCTAGAGGGTATGAACTGAGAAAATAGCTTTTGTACAAGCCTGATTATAGTTCCAATTAAGCACAAAAAAATTCTTCACACTTTGCTCGATCTTCTTCACAATCTACTCTACAATTGAATGGTATTCACACATACACACATAAGAGCACACCCAACACATAAAAAACCTTTTCCACACACTACAACAATGGAACAATCACTCTTATATATCTGCTACATGATATTTAATTAACAACTATTGTCCACCAGGAAAATAAAACACATTTTCAATGTCAACCCAAATTTACAAATAATTTTTTAATGAAAATCCACCAAGGTCAATCACAACATAGTGGAGACCAAAATTAATATCTCCAACACAAAAATACTTTAATTAATTTCACTTCGAAGATCCACAACACACTACCACCAACATGTCAGCAAGGAACATGAAAAACAAAACATGCACAAAAAAGGTCTTCGACCACGAGCACACTAATCAATGTGGATGTACCACAAAGATATAGAATGATCTAGAGACATCCAAAAGCATGAAGAAACAATAGAGAAAAATTCACAGCAATGAGAATTACCATAATCACACAAACTTCACTCAGGAACATTGACAAAGACCATAGAAACAAACCACAACATGATCAAATCTATATGCTGACCTTTGAAAATTTTGATAAATGATCTAGAAAATCTTAAGAATGAAACCTTTAGTCCACAACAATTGAACTTCAACGTGAAGAACAAGACGCCTTCATGACCTACACAATTCCACTATGAACTTGGAACACTTTCTTTTACAATTTTCTCAATATCCTTGACATATATAACCTCTAATACACCAAATGCTAATAGTGTTGACATCAATAACAACCACATATCAAAAAAATATCCATAACATCCAACAATATCCCCTTTTGGCATTGATGGTAACACATAATGTGAAAAATACCATCAACCCAACACACTTGCTTTCCCTTTGATTCTAACTCTTCTCCTCAATTTCTCTTTGACCCTTAAAAGGATTTTTCACATTACACTTCTCCCCCTTAGACATGAATGGAAAAGGTAACCATGGCCTTTCGATGTATGCACTTTGAACTACATATCTGTACATCTGACTACTCCCCCTGAGTAGCAACCATAGAAACATAAATTTGGATAAGAATATAACAAAGTAGCTCTTAGATTGATGCAAGAAAATGCATCTCTTAGTTCTTATCTGGAGGGGTAATTACCCCTAGGATTCCTTTGAGATGCTCAAAGTATCCTTTGGAAATGGTTTAGTAAAGATGTTTGCAATCTGTTCTTTCTTAGGAACATACTCTAATTTGACATCTTTCTCATTCACTTTCTCCCTCAAGAAGTGAAACTTGATTGATATATGTTTAGTCTTAGAGTGCAGCACTAGATTCTTTGAAATATTTATTGCTCTTGAATTGCCACAGTATATGGTAATAGGCTCTTCGTATATCACCCTAATATCTTTCAACATCTATTTCATCCATATTACTTGAGTACAATTTTTTGTAACAACAATATATTCTACTTCAGTAGTAGATAGAGAAATGGAATTCTTCTTTTTTCTCAACCAAGACACTAGCTTCTTCCCTAAGAAAAAGGCACCACCACTAGTACTTTTCTTGTCATCTACATCTCCAACCCAATTTGCGTTAGTATATGCACTCAAAGTGAGATCATCATCCTTTTGATACCAAAGCCTAAAGTCAAGTATTCCTTTCATATATCTGAAGATTTTCTTAACAACAGTCACATGTGACTCTTTTGTATCAACCTGAAATCTACTAACCATACATACAACATTCATAATATATGGTCTAGTCTGGGTTAAATAAACCAATCCACTGATCATTGACCTATATCTAGTTTGATACCTTAGGAGAATCATTTTTATGTGTTACCTTACATTCGGTCACCATGGGAGTACCAATAGGCTTTGATTATTCCATCCCAAATTTCTTTAGTAGCTCTCTAATATATTTGCAATGAGATATGAAAATTCCCTTGTCTAATTGGGTCACTTGCAATCCTAGAAAGAACTTCATCTCTCCAATCATGCTCATCTCAAATTCATCCTTCATCTCATAAAAAAACTTCATACATAGATTGTCATCTCCTCTAAAAATGATGTCATCAACAAAGACTGAACTATAATTAACTCTTTATCATGACCAAATTTCAAATATAAGTTGCTATAAGCAATTCCTTTAGTGAATCCAAGCTTCAGTAAGTATTTGTCCAATCTAGCATACTATGCTTTGGGGCCTTACTTAAGTCCATAGAGAGATTTCTTTAGGTGAAAAACCATATCTTCCTTATCAGCTAGCTGAAATCCATTTGGTTGTTCAATGTATACTTCTTCTAATTCTCCATTCAAAAATGCTCACTTCACATCCATTTAATAGACTTTATAGTCCTTGTATGCAACATAAGTAAGAATTAATCTAACAACTTTTATTCTAGCAATAGGGGAAAAGGTTTTTTTAAAATCAACACCTTCCATCTGAGAATACCCTTTACATACCAGTCTTGCTTTATTTCTTGACCACTTCACCTTGTTCATTCAGCTTGTTCTAAAACACTCATTTAGTACCAATCACATTTTTTTCTTTAGGTTTCAGAACCAATATCCATGTGTCATTCTTTTCAATTTGTGTCAGCTCTTCCTTCATAGCTTCCATCTAATGTTCATCTTGGCAGGATTTAGTGACATTTTTAGGTTCAATCTTGGAAATCAAGCAGTACTCTTCTATAATCTTCCTTCTAGTTTGCACTCCTTTATTCTTATCTCCTATAATTTGAGTTTCAAAATGATTTAGCTTTACATACCTTAGAGTTTTGGGACTTTCATGAACTTCTAGTTCTTTTGTTCTTTCTTCTACACTTGCACTTGTCTCTACTTCCTAACCACCTTGATTAACTAGGAAAATTGGAACATATGGAACATATGGCACAATTTGAAGTTGATTCTGTGTCTAAACATTATTCCTTTTGTTTGTATTATCCTCATCTGAATTATATCCACAATATCTAGATGATTTGATAGAGTCCTCATCAACTTTGACATTTGTACTCTAAACCATCTTTCTCAGTCTTCTCTTATAGCATCGGTAGGCCTTTTTTTTAGTAGAGTAACCTAAAAATATTCCTTCATTACTTCTTGCATCAAACTTTCTGATATCATAATCTCTCTTGATATAACATTTGCTTCCAAATATCTTGAAATATTTAACAGTAGGCGTGTAACCAAACCATAGCTCAAAGGGGATCTTACTAGAATTGCCATTAACATTTACCTAATTTAAAGTATATACAATAGTGCTTACAACTTCACTCCAATAGGTCTGGGTCACATTTCCTTCTATCATAATTATTCTAGCAGCTTCCAAAATTGTTATATTCTTTCTTTCTACAACTCCATTCTATTGAGGGGTTCATGGAGTAGACAACTATCCTTTGATTCCATGTTCTTCACAAAAAGAGTTGAACTCCCTGGAGATGAACTCACCACCTCTGTCAGATCTTAGACACTTTATTTTTAGACCTTTCTCATTTTCTTCCCTCGCCTTGAAACTTTTGAACTTTTCTAGTGCTTCACATTTTTCTCTTAATAAGGAAACCCATATCATTCTAGAGTAATCATCAATAATAAACATAAAATACCTTTCTCCATGAATACTTTTGACTTTGGAGGGACCATAGAGGTTAGTATGGAGTGGCTCCAAAAAATAATTTGAATGAAATTGTTTTCTTTGGAAGGAGACTCTAGTCTGTTTACCCATCTAACATTCCTTACAAATTGTGTTAGTAGGCTTCACTAATTTAGGTAGATCTCTTACTGCTTGAGTGGAACTTAGTTTGACAATGTTATTAAAATTTACATGAAACTGCCTCCTATTCCACAACAAGCTTTCATCTACTTGAGAAATTAAACAACTCCCACTAGCAGTATTCAGGTGAAAAATATTACCTTTTGTCTATTTACCTATAGCAATCATATTGTCAGAACTTCCATGTATCTTGCATCTTCCATCTTTGAAAATTAGATCAAAGCCTTTTCCCACCATCTGTACAACACTCAAAATATTGTGCTTCAATCCTTCAACATAAAGGACATCATCAGTGTTATCCTTACCACCAAGCCAAATAGAACCTCTTCCATGAATCACACCAGTATTGTTGTCTCCAAATCTTATAATACCACCATCATACTTCTCTAGACTTACAAAATAATTTTTATCACTAGTCATATGATGTGAGTATCCACTATCAATAACCCACTCATCCTTTTCTTCAACTCAAAATGCAAGAGCTTTCTCATCTCTAGTAGATTCAGTAGCCACAAGACTATTTTCAATGGTAGCAATGGAAACCCATTCATCTTCATTTCCATTATCCTTATCAGACTCATCGTTAGTCACTCCTTCTTTAGCAAAGTAATATTTAGATTTTAGAATCTAGACTTGTTAGGTTTAGATCTAGGAACTCTTTTAGGACATCTTGATACAAAATGACATATTTAACTACATGAAAAGAATTTAATAGGTAACACTCCTTCATACTTAACTTTTCCTCTGCCTTCTTTCTTTACAATCAGTGCTTCCAATTCTTCTACCTCTCTTTCTTTATCTTCAAGCTATTTCAATTCTTCATCATACTTGGATATCTTTATGGAACATTCTCACAGACCATATCTTTTCTTGTTACTTCTGAATACAATAGCCTTGAATGTTGATTAAATCTTTAGAAAAGATTCACCAAATTCACTTAATTCAAAAGCAACAAGCTTACCAACTAGCATGTCTCTTGACATCTTTGTCACTGATCTTAGCTCTTCAGTAGCATGAGCCTTCACTTTGTAGGAGAGAGGCAAGGATATAAGTATCTTAGCTATAATTTCATCCTCATCCATAGAACCATCGACACATGTAATACCCATCACTATTTCATTTACTCTTTGCATAAAACAAGTGATATTTCATCTTCACACATCTTCAAATTTTCATACTTTCCTTTTAAACTCTGTAGCTTAGACATAATCACTTGTGCATATCCTTCATAAAAAAATTCCATCTTCCTCCAAATCTCATGAGTTTTCTATAGTCCTACCACATTAGCCATCTCTGAATATGTTAGAGCACTCACCGAAGCTTCAATAGCCCTAATATTGTTTTCAGCATCTTTGATCTCATTAATAGTGGAGGGACCATTATGAGGAATAACATATGCATCTTTTGTAATCTTCCTATAGGCTTCACCAATACACCTTAGGTGACATTGCATCCTGAATTTCCATAGTGAGTAGTTAGTTCCATCAAATCTTGGACTATCCTTGAATGTTTCAATCTCAAATCACCTCAAGCTTTTAGACTTCTTCAGAGGAACCTGCTCTGATACCAATTGTTGAAAAAAAAAGGATAGACAACTGAGAGGGGTGTGGTGAATCATTTGTCTCAGAACAATAAATTTTCCAAACTTAACTTAATCTCAGATTTGATGAATAAGAAATTAACCATAAACAATTAACACATTAGAGAGACATAGAACACCAAGAATTGTTTTATGTGGAAACCCTGTTAGGGGAAAAACCATGGTGGATGTTAGTCCACAAGATTATAGCCTGTTAAAAGTATAATGAAATCAATAAAGGGAAATGCACATGCATTCAAGCACACTGCCTAGAGCTCAGTACTCTATCACAGAAGGGGTTCACTGCCCAATAATATAGAATAGGATTAAAATCTGGAGGGTATGAACTAAGAAAATAACTTCCACACAAGCCTAATTAAAGTTCCAATAAAGCATAGAAAAATCCTTCACACTTCGCACGATCTTCTTCACACTCTGCTCTATAATTGAATGATATTCGCACATACACACATAAGAGCACACCCAACACATGAAGCAACTTTTCCACACACTACATCAATGAAACATTCACTCTTATATAACTACTACATGAGATTTCATTAACAACTTTAGTCGGCCAAGAAAATAAAAAATATTTTCAATGTTGGCCCAAATTTACAAATATATTTTTAATGTGAATCTACCAAAGTCAGCCAAAACATAGTGGAGACCCAAATTAATATCTCCTACACAAAAATACTTCAATTAATTTCACCTTGAAGATCCACAACACACTACCACCAACATGTTGGCTAGGAACACAAAAAATAGAACATGCACAAAAAAATATCTTTGACAACGAGCACACTGTTCAATGTGGATGTACCACAAAGATAGAGCATGATCTAGAGACATCCAAAAGCACCAAGAAAGAACAAAGAAACATCTGCAATGACTAGAATTACCATAATAACAAAAAATTCACTCAGGAACACTGACAAAGACGATAGAAACACTGTAAGAAAACATGATAAAATCTATAAGGGGACCTCTAAAAATTCTGGTAAATGATCTAGATACTCTCAAGAATAAACCCTTTAGTCCACATCATTTGAACTTCAACATAAAGAACAAGATTCCTTCATGACCTGCACAATTCCACTGGGAACCTGAAACACTTTCTTTTACAATTTTCTTAATATATTCAACATATACAACCTCTAATACACCAAATTCTAATAGTATTGACATCAATGACATCCACATATCAACAACATATCCATAGCATCCAACAACCCTTCCATGGGAAAAAAAATTGAACTCTGGAAAAGTGAAAAATGAAAAAATATTCATTTTGAAGCTTTTCAAAAAATGGGAAGAGATGAGTGCTCGAGGGGAAAATTTGAGGCTCAAGACCACACATAAAATAAAATTTAAATTTTCCTCATTTTGCATGCTTAGAGTGCACGAGACTGTAAAATGGACAAGTTTTGTGGGGGTTACCTTGTGAATCAAGTGCAACTAGATTTGATGATAACACATAGAAATGAATTTCTTAATGCTTTAAAATATAGATTTAGGTATGATTTGTGACTAAATTGCCTAAATAGGAAAATGAGTCCGAGTTAGAGTTTTTAGTAGGTTTAGATAGTGAAAAATAGAGAACACAAAATATCTAGAAATCAGGAGAAAAGATCTATGCCAAGTCTTAATTTCCCACATGGGCGAATGAGTCTCAATTAGAGTTTATAAACCTAAATCAAAAAAAATTGAGTTGATTCTAAGCTTTCTAGCCTATATGTTGACTCAAATGTTTTCAGTTATAGATTTTTAGTGAAATTAGATTATTTAAGATGCAAAAGTGCAACCTATATGCACTTTTCACTAATGCAATGTTTAGAAGTCGTTAATGAAAATTAACTAATGAAAATCTAATGCAAAGCTAACATAAGATAGATCTTAAACTACAATGTTCTCCAAAGAAAAAACAAAGGGTCCAAAGGTTGGGTTCACTTGTAGTGTTGAAAATTATGAACTCTTGAAGAAAGAGGCAATTTCACACTTAATTTGGACCCATTTTGGAACCCTTGCTTTATCACCCCTTTAAAAAAAATCACCTTTTATAGGCCTCTAGGACCCATTATTTTGGATCTCGAGGCTCATTTCACTCAAAAATCATATAAGATCACATAAAAACATTCAAATCCCTGAAGATCCCAAAACACCCACCTCAAACATCTAAGGTGAGACTCATTCACCACCTTCGGAAAATGAGTTCCCTTAGGTGGGAACCATCCACCAAGTTTGTTGAATGAATCCCATTTGAGGTATTTTCCAAATTTGAGCAGGAATTCATTAATTCAAATCATATTTTTGGTAAACGTCGACCTTTGAGATCAAAATAACAGCCAATTAGGTGTCCATTTCTATAAAAGCAAGATTCTAAGTCATTTTTCAAGGGAGGAAAACATAATTCAAGAATTTTCAGCAAATACCAAGCATTAAGAAACTTTCACAAGAGCATTCTAATTCTAAAAGTAGGAAAAGTTGAAACATTAGGGAAACATTAAAGAATTTTTGCAAGTCTTCAAGCTCATTTTCTATGAAGATCTAGCATTGTTAAGGGTTGATTATGGATGCATATGGTGAATCATGATGGATTCTAGGTTGGGGAGATGCAACTAGCCATCAAGGAAATCCTAAAGACTTGTTTCCTAAGTGATTCCATCTTCCATTGTCACTCTACACTCACCCTAAGGAAGGTACAAGCATCATTAGAGTTCAATTGGGGTGATTGGAGATCATCATGAAGTGAGTTATTGATCTTTTCATTTCCATTGTTGCATCATATTCTTGCACACTAGAATAGGATTGCATCATATCTTCGAT
The DNA here is from genome assembly GCA_007258455.2 of Sequoia sempervirens. Classification (NCBI taxonomy): domain Eukaryota; kingdom Viridiplantae; phylum Streptophyta; class Pinopsida; order Cupressales; family Cupressaceae; genus Sequoia; species Sequoia sempervirens. Next base: position 1,186,215,776 of record VDFB02271358.1, read on the forward strand.
TTCCTAGTCTTTAGCACACTTAAGGATAAGGTTTTTATCCACATTCCTTCATTTCTACCAAGGTTTAATTAGAAAAATAGGGGTTGACTGAGGAAAGCCACCCATTAGAAAATCCCTTTAAATTATGTTTTGTAGTTGTTTTTCATAGATTTGGACCCAAGATTTAGACTTGAAGAAAAGGGAAGGTGTTAAAGTGTAGATCAAAAATTTTAGTTTTTAGAAAAGTGAAACTAGATTGATTTTCCAATAGTGGTGAATGAGTCCCACTATTTTTGTTTGTTAGATCTATCTGTAGATTCTAGTACCCATTTTTCTCGAAATAGGCTCCCATGCAGAAAATAGGATCTAGGACTAATTCGCCTAGGATGGCGAATGAGTCCCAGTGGCATAAAAAATATAGATTTCTAGAATTTTTGAGTTATTTCTAGCCTCTTCAAGGTTTCCTAGTGTACACCATTTGCATTCTTACCGTTTTGTTCTATTTTTGTTCCATTTCTAGAGCATTTTTCCTTTGTTTTCATATCACACTATGTTTTGAAACATCTTGCATTATCCAAGTTTAAACTAGGTGGTGAACTCTCATTTGTTGTTATCATTTCCCTAGAATGATCCCTTTTTTAGATTTCAATCTCCTTTGCATTGAAATCTCAAGGGTTTGTTCTTGACTAAATAGTGATATTTTGTCTCTCCTTTTAGTTCCAAAACCCTAGAAGATAAAAAGAGCACAAAATTTTCCTATTCATTTTGGAAAACCTGCATATAGAGCATTATATTTTTGATTGGGATTGCATTTACAACATAGATTTAAATTTCATTAACATTACCTTAGGTTTTGCATTGTTTAATTTGCATTCTAGGGTTTCAAAATTTGCATTAATGAAAAGTTCATATAGCTTGCATTTGTGCATATATTTTTATATAAAATCATTGAAATTTGCATTTGCATCCTAGATCTAGGTTATACAACACAAATAACATAAAAATCAATTAAAAAAATTGAAAATTCTAAAAAAATCCCTATTGGGACTCATTTGCCACCTTGGGAAAATCAGTCCCAGTGCAAAATTTGCATTATTGTTTACATAATTAGATTCCTAGTGTTTAAGCTTCAATTTATCTTTGCTACTTTTACGTTTCAGTGTAGTTACTTTCTATTACATTGGAATCATTAGAAATAGAATCATTTACATTCATGGTAATTATATGGACAACATAAAAAAAAATTAATTTTCATTTTCATCTTTCATTCCTAGTTTAATTAGATAAAATTCATTAGAAAATGAAAACAAGAAATCTAAAATATCAAAAGAAACAATTCAAAAAATGATAAACTTTAGAAAACGTATATCATCCAAGTCTTCTAGTAGTGATGAATTAGATATGTTAGATGAAGCCATTGATGAATTCCTCTCACTAATATCATCTAGTAAGGTTTGTCATGAAAGAAATAAACTAAACAAAGTTAACCTAACCCTCAAGCCTTTTAGTAGTGATGAATTTGGTATGTTAGATGAAGCCCTTGACGACTTCATCTCACAAAGCCTATCCACTAAGGCCTATCATGAGAAACTAAAAACACATAAGAATTCAATGTGATTCAACCTCAACTCATCCTTTACCCACCTTCATATAAGCGAAAACCTAAAAAAAAACTTGAGTATACCCTTTATTTGCCTAAGACTAATGTATTGCAACAACTGAGTCATAATAATGTTGCTCATACATACAACAGTAGAAATAATCCACAATGAAAACAACCAACCTCAACACCCTTACCATTTCCTAATCCCATATTTCCTAGTGCCCCTTGTTTGATTTCACATAGTGGAAAGGAGTATAATCCCATTGAGCAACTTAAGAATACTCCAACGAAGATATCCCTATGTGATTTAATTCAAAACTCACCAAACTATCATAGTATACTTCAAACAGCCTTACAACAAGTAGTGGTTCCTCTTGGCATGAATGTAAATGATGTGGAAACTATCATATAGGGAATGAATATAGTTAATGTAGACATCACATTTCATCAACATGAGTTGTCCCATTTAGTATTGCAACAAAAAAATGAGCCCTTTATGATAATAGCTTAATTTAATTGAATAGGTATCAAAATAACCATGATTGATAATGGTTCAACCCTTAATGTGTGCAGTGTGAAGCTCTTAGATAAGTTGTGAATAGAAAACTCAACAATGCAACCTAACTCTTTATCAATTTGAGGATTCAACAATGTAGGAAGGAAACTCCTTGATGTGATTACTTTACCTATTACAGTCAGACATGCCACCTTACAAACTCCTATTCATGTCATGCCTCATGACATTTCATACAATCTTCTTTTGGGAAGACCATGGATTCATGAGATACATGTGGTTCTTTCAAATCTTCATCACATTATGAAGTATGTCTATGACAACAAGGTATACCAAGTTGAAATGGACCCCAAGCCTAAAAGTTGCTTACAAGTTGAAAAAGGAACAATAAGTAATTTGAGTGCATTAATTCCAACATCCAACATAGAAAATTTACAAGAAGAAAAGCAAGAAATGAAAACAATGTCAAAATTGTTAGACAATGATTGGGGTTCTTTGTAATTCACACCCTCATTTACGGGTGAACACATAATCACAAGAAAAGAAGAGGACAAAGAAAAACAACCAATGGACATGTCAATTCAAAATTTAGAACACTCGCAAACATCTAACTCATATACTCTTGAAGAGGATACAAGTTATATGACAAACTTTGATGAAATAGACTACCAACAACCACCAAACTTGAAAGAAATGGAAAAAATTTACAGTAGAGGTTATGAACTTGTGAAATAATTGGGTTATATCGGTAAAGGATGTGGAAAGAAAGAAAAAGGAATTTTTGTCCCTATAAAACATAATACACAAGAGATGAAAACTAATTTGGAATTTTGTCCTTCTAAAATTACACAAGCAATGAGGAAACCATCATTAAACATGAATACTATGATGTGCACTTGCCAAAGGTTAAAATCACTATGAAACATCTTGAATTCCTTGACATGGATTTACCATGATCATGAGAGAACTTTGACGATGATTAAAACAAATCTTAGGAGTTTATGATATACCAGATCTACTCCTCCCAAGACAAAGGTTGCATGCACTATGATCACTCTTTTCTTGGAAATATTTAGACATGCCAAGAATTGATTTGAAGATAGTGACACATATTAACATTGTCCCTATTGAAAATGACAATCCTGTTTGACAAAATATATGAAAGATGAATCCTAAAATAGCTTTTCTTGTTAAGGGTGAACTTAAAAAACTCCTTGATGATGGTTTCATAAGACCTATAGATTATTCTCCATGGATCTCAAACATTATTACAGTTGGAAAACCTGACAATTTTATTAGGAAGTGTACAGATTTTTGTGATATGAATAAGACATCCAAGGTTAAAAGATTACTTTCCCCTTCCTAATATAGATATGGTAGTGGATTCGACTGCTAGACTTGCTTTGTTGTCATTATGGATGGATTTTCTAGATATAAGCAAATTTTCATCAACCCTCAAGATCAGTACAAAATGACATTTACAACTATTTGGGAAATGTTTTGTCAGGTTATGATGCATTTTGGATTAAAGAATGCAATCACAACATATCAACAAGATATGACACTAATATTCCATGACTACATACATAAAATTTTGGAAGATTATGTTGATGACGTTCTAGTTAAATCATTAATAAGACAAGACAATGTGAGTGTCGTTTAGAAAATCTTTGAGCGAATGAGAAAATATAACATGAGCTTAAATCTGAAAAAGTGTGTCTTTTATGTAGATAGGGGGAAAATTTTAGGGTTTAGCATATCTCACAGAGGTATTAAGGTCAATAAAAAGAAGATTGATGTTATTGTCAACATGCCACCTCCTAAAATTATTTCTCAGTTATGCACATTACAAGGATGAGTTAAAGACATCCATCATTTTGTTGCATCTTTGGTTGATCAAAAATTACCATTTACACATCTCTTGAAAAAGGATATCCACTTTGATTGGAAAGACGATTGCAAATAAGCTTTCAAGAGCTTGAAGGAATACCTTGCAAATCCACTTGTTTTACAACCTACATCATTCCATGATCTCGTAACATTGTTGGCTCAACAAGATGAAAATGATAAAGAACACCTTGTCTATTACATTAGTTGAACCATGATAGATTATGAGAAATGATACACAATAATCAAAAAAAATTGATTGGCCCTTTTATTTACTACTAGTAAGTTGTGACATTATTTACTAAATGTTGAAATACAAGTAATGACCAAATTTGACCCTCTTAAACATATTTTCAATAAAATAGATTTATCAGGATGTCTAGCTAAATGGGTGATGTTGTTGACCTGAAGTTTGTTCCACAAAAAATAATTAAGAGTTAAACCTTGAGTGACCAGTTGGCTAATGCTCCTTCACCTTTGGCATTATCTAGTAATGACTCTTTTCCAAATGATAATGTGTTGACAATCGAAGCTAATGCATGGGAGTTATATGTTGATGGATCTAAGTGTAGAATAGGATTTGGTGCTGGAGTCATACTAGTCCCAGCTAAAGGAAAACCCATTCAATTGTCATATCGGTAAAACTTATTATGTATAAACAATAATGTTGAGTATGAAGCATTGATTGCTAGGCTACATGCCACTTTAATCTTGGGTGCACAAGACATTAAGATCTTTGGTGATTCACAGTTAGTAATCAAACAAATGAATGGAACATATCAAACAAAGCATGAAAAGCTAGAAAAATATAAAGACCTCACGATGAACTTGTTAGAAAATTTCAAGTTATTCACCATTAACAATGATCCATGAAAAGATAATTGGCATGTCCATGCAATGGGAAGTGCGGTTTCTCTTATCTCACCTCAAGATATTTCAAAATATTTCAAGTTTACTATTCATCCTATCATGAAACCATCCGTCAATGAAAAACTTGAGGAGGTATTTGAAACAACCAAGCATGAATTGAGTGAATGGTATGATACAATGTTCAATTATTTGAAAGATGGTACCATTCCCAAGCCCACAACCAAAAAAATCCAATGTCGCTTACGAAAACTAGTAAAAAAGTACATCATCCTTGCTAATGTGTTATATAGATGATCATTTAACATCATTTTTCTTTAATGTCTTAACAAATCCAAAATCCCCATAGCACTTGAAGAGGCACATGTGGGTACCTATGGAGGTCATTTTGGAGGAAAATATTTAGTGCAAAAACTCATTCACATGGGATATTATTGGAGGCATATGGAAAAATATTGTCTTGCATATGTTAAAAGATGTTACAAATCTTAAGAATATAGCAATTTGACTCATGATTCTGCTTTTGAGCTCCATGCCCAAATTCCTATTTGGCCATTCTCAATTTGGGGATTGGATTTGATAGGAAAAGTATCACCACCTTCATCTACTAGACATATGTTTATAAACACAACAATAGATTATTTCATAAAATTGGTGGAAGTTATTCCTCTTCAACTAACAATTGTTGATGTAATATGTTGTTTCATATTGGAACACATTATTTCTCACTTCAAACTTCCTTCCACAATAGTTTTTGATAACATAACACCATTCAAAAGCAATGATGGGAAGAAATTCCTTGATACCTTTAATATCCAACATCACTTTTCAACAGCTTACTACCTGCAATCTAATGGACAAGCAAAACCAAGCAATAAGACCCTCAAACAAATCCTTAGAAAAATAGTAAATAAACATAACAAGGATTGACATACACAATTTACGTACACATTATAGGCTTATTGTGCTAGCATTAGAACATCTACTGGAACAACTCCTTATAACCTAGTCTATGGTGCCTAAGCAATCATGCCTTTGGAGTTAGAAATCCCCACGTTATGGATTGGCTTCAAGGACTCATCAATGATGACACTTACAAACAACAATAATTGCATTAGCTTGAGATGCTTGATGTATAGTACATTAACGCTCTTGAGAACCTTTAAGCTCATGCTAAGAAATTACAACATAATTATAGTGATCATGTAATTCCTCATGTATTCAGTAAAGGTGACCTAGTCTTGTATGAAAATCAACAAAATGTCAATGCTGATCCAATTGAAAAAGGAAAATTCAGTTCTAATTGGTTAGGAACCTACGTAATTAACAAAAGCTATGGGTTTGGTGTATACATGTTAACATAAATGGATGGAACACCTCTTAAAGACCATATCAATGTCATGCATCTATGGTGGTATTATCTCTAAGCCTCTTGAATAGTATGAATGATGAAGCAATGTTGTTGGATCTACTAGATCGTATCCCATATGCTTTTTCTTTGCTCCATTCCTAAAAAAAAATAGGAATATGTCTTGAACACTAAGGTGATTATATAAGTCATTTTTATATAATTACTATAGGTTTCATGCTATTCAAATTCATCCTCTGTGTTATGTTTGATCAAATCCTTATATGCATTTGATGTTCTTTAGTTAGATCATAGGTGCATTTAATTTAGCATAACATACTTAGTTACAATGTTACATCTAAGAGAAAATATAATATGTTTTAGTTAGATCACATAAGGCATGTTAAATCATGAATATATTCATAAAATAATCTAATAAAATTTATTTGATTAATCAAATTTCCATTTAACACATAAAATTAACTACTAAAATATCACATGCTCATATATATATATATATATCAATTTTTTATGTACATGTCATCAATATATACTATTTCACTAAGGTCTATGGCTACTAGATTCCTTGTGATCTAGTACTCATGTTGCTCCAATGGTGGTACATTAGGAGACGGTGGCATGCGATCATGATTGCAATCCACCAAATTTGAGAGGAAACTCTAAGCCTTGTATTTGTCCAAGGGCCTCCCAATGTGCTCCTACTATCTGAGCTCTCTCCACCTATAGCTTGGCTACCTTTGACTCTAGTATCTTAAACTTTGCTAGGATTCAAGATGATTGTGCTTTTGATGTAGTATTGGCTCAGTGGAGTCACCTCCTCAAACTCTCATATGCTGCCCATTGTCTTGTGAATGGCTTGAGTGACTCTAGGTCTTGATCCACAATAGGTGGGGGAATATAGTCTGATTCTATGACCTCCTTGTTGACTAACACATACACTATCTTTGTAGCTACCTATCAATAGATATCTCACAAATTTCTCACAGCTCCTACAAAATAGAAACAATAAATATTTAGTACACATCATGAGATATATATGTAGAGAAGGGTGATTCGCTAATCATGAGTTCTCTTCATTTAGAGAGTCTCACAAGGTGAATTTGCCTAAACTACCTCAAGGAACAATACGAGAGTTCTAGAATCTGAAAGAGTAGGTCATAAATATTTTATAGACAAATTGACAAGCTCTAAGCCAAAGGAGGTCAGCACGGGATAAGGATGACAATGCGACATGCCAACATCCCATAGGTGCATTGATGTCTCATACGGAACAATAGGTGAAAATATCACAAAAAATAACCAAGCAACTAGTAGCAATTTGATTGATAAGAACTTACATAATGTGTAAAGATAATAGAATACCATAGAACTAAAATAAAGTGAAGTAAATGATAAAGTAAGAAAAAAAAAGAAATGCTCACAACCACACAAGTGATGAAGCCTCCAACATGTGAACATATTCAAAACCTGCATGCATAAGATTTGGAGAAATTGTTGGGGCTATATAGGGGTTTTCCTTAGTCAAATCCATGTTTTAGTGTTCCCACATCCACAAACAACCAAAAAGATAGAGGGATGAGAGAAGTAAGCAAATGTGATGTGATAAAAGAAATCCCTATTCAAGGAGGAGAACCCGTATCACAAAGTAAGGATACAATTGATAGGGGATATGGAATCCCAAGATGCCCATAAGCATGAAGTAAATGAGATAGAGCTATAAGGATTAAGGAATCCAAATGGAGAGAGCAAGGAAAAAAGAGAGAGGGCTACGAGAGCCAAGAGAGCTACAAAGGGTGTTGGAAAAGCTTGAGAGTCTTGTAAGAATGTGAAATCTTGGAGTTGTTGTAACAAATAAGGGATATGTACAAGCAAGAGATTAAAGAGGGAAAAGAGAGAAGCCAAGATAATAGAGTAAAGCTAGAAGTTAAAGAGACAAATGAATTGAAAGAATAGCATTTAATGAGGGAAAAGAAGCTTCTCCATCCATTACAAGGCGTCTCAAGTGATTACCATTGACAAAAGGTGGGGACAAGTGGAAACATTCTCAAAGATAGTTGGTTGATCATTGAAATGTTGTAGGATGCTAGCACGGTGCATGGACATCCGCGTGGTGTGCTAATGTCTAGACACATCACACTACAAAAACACACGAATAGGAAAAGCACAAGGTTTGATGCAAAACAAATGCATAAGGGTGGCTACTGAAAAGGGGTGTTGAGAATCCAAAGAAGGGAAAAAGGTTGATGCAAGTGCTAAAATGAGCCTATAGAAGATTCTAAGGGAGTGGACAATAAAGAAGATATAAGAATGTATGTGAAATTAGAAGGGGTACAATTTTACTACATTATAATATATATAAAGCATAAGCATAAGCATAAAGCACATGCATAAATAAAATATCATCACCAATATCTCCAACAAGTTGTGAAACATTAGCCTCATCCTGTGCAAGGGGCATGGAGGTTGTGCTATATCCTCCATGATTATGGGTACTAATTCCTGTTGTGACCATTTCTCATGATCTAGTCATACGAATGGGTGAGGGATCTTCCCACTCATGTTGTGCTTGATTCTGAGTTATTGCCTCATCATCCTCACTCATATGTGGCTCCTCCAAGTCCTCATCATCATCCTCATCTCCTCTGTCCTGACCATCATAATAATGATCTGCATCCTCATCATAGTCCTCATCTATGACATCTCTAAATATTTATGCATCCATGTACCATGTCTTCTTGGCCCTGTCCTCTATATCATCTCCATCATCTAGAAATGGTACTCCATCTCTTATATGCTCATCCATGGGAAATATGAGAGCTAATCATGATACTATCCACCACTCATAATCATTTGTGACACCGACATCATCAGTGTCAGAGACTAGAGGCATATCACGATCTTAGTATTCAGAGTTGTTGTAGACAACATTCTCTACAATGAACTATATTTTATCACTAGGTCTCTCATCACTCTGCATTGACCTCCTGAAGAAGGGTTGTTCCCTCAATGGTGTCTATACCTTCCCAAATTTCCATGCAAACTGATTATAGTAGAAAGGATGTACTCATAATCATGTTGGCCAATCAAAAATCTATCTAGCTGTAATATCCTCATCTATCGAGTGTGATCTAGCCACTAAAGTGTAAGCTGATATGCTATCCAAAGGATCTCATCTTCCTCTAATCAGTTAAATTGCACTCGCCAAAAGTGTAAATCACCATACTACCAAAACCATCATAGATTATAACTGAAGGCCTAAGGACACCCCATGACTATCAGACATGAGAAGCTAGTAGGTTTGGTACAAGTGATATGCTCAAGGCACCAAACCTATAGAAGCGTACAATGTACCATGCTTTGCACCTCCTAAAACATAAAATGTGCAAGTTCATAGTATAAGTGTGCTAGGATACAATGCCCCCAGGCATATATTGTCATATGCTCTATCATTCCTCGTATCAAGTGTACTAGTCCTCCCTCTAGGTGCATTTCCCACCCATCAGAAATGAGTACTAGTGTAACTGTGTACATCATAATCCATCTAACCGGTGGGGCTCGTGAATACAGTAGCATTAGTATATCAATTCATGCCCTAACTTTCTTGTCATGCACTAGTCCATTTAGGAAATACTGCATGTCATCCTTCTTTTCATGGAATGTCTGATCTCCTCAGAAGTGTACCTACACACCCCGAATAGGAACTCATAGTATGTAGTGGACATCCTCTAAGGTGATTGTCATCTCACTAGTAGGAAGGTGGAATGTACATGTGTCAGAATCCCAACACTCGGCTAGAGCCATCAGCATTGCATCATGGTACCTCATGGGGGGCATGAGGTATGCCCAATATATCCCTACATCTTGTAATAGCTTTGTGTCCTCTTCTAAAAGTGTGGGGGCTAAGTCTCTAAAAAAGCTAAGCTATCTAGCACATAGATCCTAATGCGAATAGGTGGGTACCTATTAATAAAGCAAAAATATATCCTATAAGTAGTCTAAAATCTTCAATTTCTACATTAATTATCATAAAAGTGTACTAAAGTTACTCTAGTGTGCTTTCCCAAAGGCCCTAGAAACTTTAGACCCCTTTTGGGACACTTTGTGAAGAAATGGGACACTTTGTGAAAAAGTGGGACACTTCACAAACAAAAGGGACACTTTGCAAAAGAATGGGACACTTCACGAAAAAGGGGACACTCTGCGAACTTTTTTTCAAGGCCCTAAATTAACCTAGAAATATACAAAATTCATAAAATCAGTGCACAAAGACAAAGCGAAGGCAGCAAAATTGACTCACCTCATGATGACATTTGTCGCATTCCACTTGGTCCTATAGCACATCCAGTCTTGTAGGCATGTAGTCTCATCTACTTGACATATTTCACTATTCTTCAATCACTCCCAATCTACAAAAGGTAAAATGCAAAAGTAAGTTACAATTCACTTCACTTTTTATTTTTATGAAAGACAAAACTAGAGTTTTTACTACATTACCTAGGTTAAAAAGAGTACTTCACTAAGGCAAACATAATGGGTGCTAGTGAACTCTATTTTCAATGTTGTTTATTGCATTGAAATTGTGATTCCACTCTCAAAATCATCAATTGTCTATTATTATTTGGCATGCTACTTGGAAATGGCCTATATGGTATGACTTACCCCATTCAATATGGCTAGATTTCTACCTTGATTCCACCTCTCTAAGGCAAGCAGAATCAAGGGGGGGCATACATCTACCCTTGAATATGACTTCTACTTAGAGGTTTATAAGAGGATTTTAGAGAGCTAATGGATTCATGTTGCAGGATGTGGTTCCTAATGTTGTGGTTTTGTAGATGACTACAATGGGGGCTTCATTCTCCCGTATCACAATCAAACTTGTATGTGTATCATTTTATGAAACAAAGATCATCGTTGGATTCCTTTAGCTTACATATGCATGAAGAGTCATATGAGTGCTAAAGTGGGGGCTAAATGTACTATAAACAATTGTGCACTCTTGAAGAAAGAGGAAATTTCACACTTAATTTGGACCCATTTTGGCACCCTTGCTTTATCCCAACTTAAAAAAATTCACCTTTTATAGGCCCCTAGGACCCATTATTTTGGATCCTAAGGATCAATTCAGTCAAAAATCATATAAGATCATATAAAAACATTCAAATCCCCAAAAAATCCAAAAACCTAGCTCAAACATTTAAGGTGAGACTCATTCGCTACTTTGGGCGAATGAGTTCCCTTAGGTGGGACCGATTCACCAAGTGCAGTGAACAAGTCCCATTTGAGGTATTTTCCAAATTCGAGTGGGAATTCATTAAAAATCATATTTTTTGTAAATGTTATCCTTTGAGATCAAAATAACGGTCAATTAGGTGTCAATGCCTATAAAAGAAAGCTTCTAAATCATTTTTCAAGGGAAGCAAGCATAATTCAAGAACTTTGAGCAAATACTAAGCATTAAGAGTCTTTCACAATAGCATTCTAATTCCAAAAGTAGGAAAATTTTAAGCATTGGGGAAACATTAAAGCATTTTTGTAGGTATTAAAGATCACTTTCTATGAAGATCTAGCATTGTTAAGGGTTGATTATGGATGCCTATGGTGAATCATGATGGATTCTAAGTTGGGGAGATGCAACTAGCAATCAAGCCAATCGTAAAGACTTGTTTCCTAAGTGATTCCATCTTCCATTTTCACTCTACACTTAGGCTAAGGAAGGTACAAGCATCATTAAAGTTCACTTAGATTGATTGGAGATCATCACAAGTCCATTATTCATCTTTTCATTTCCTTTGTTGCATCATATTCTTGCACATTAGAATACGATTGCATCATATCTTAGATTTCCTAGTCTTTAGCACACTTAATCATTTCTACCAAGGTTTAATTACCAAACTAGGGGTTTGACCGAGGAAAACTCCCCATTAGAAAATCCCTTTGAATTCTATTTTGTAGGTGTTTTTCACATATTCAGACCCGAGATTTAGATTGTAAGAAAAGGACAAGTTTTAAAGTGCAGATCAAAACTTTCAATTTTTAGAAAAGTGGAATTGGATTGATTCACCAATAGTGGTGAATAATTCCCACTATTTTTATTTTTCAGATCTATTTGTAGAATCTAGTACCCATTTTCCAGGAACAAGCTCATGTGTAGAAAACATGATCTAGAGCTAATTCACCTAGGTTAGCGAATGAGTCCCACTGGCATAAAAAATCTAGTTTTCTATAATTTTAGAGTTATTCCTAGCCTCTTCAAGGTTTCCAAGTGCACACCATTTTCATTCTTACCCTTTTTTTCTATTTTTTTTGCATTTCTAGAGCATTTTTCCTTTGTTTTTATATCACACTGTGTTTTCAAACATCTTGCATTATCCAATTTTACACTTGGTGGTGAACCATCATTTGATGTTATCCTTTCCCTAGAACACTCCCTTTGTCAGATTTCAATCTCCTTTGTATTGAAATCTCAAGGGTTTGTTCTTGAGTGAACAATGATGTTTTGTCTCTGTCCTTCTAGGTCCAAAACCGTAAAAGATAAAGAGAGTACAAAATTTTCTTCTTCATCACCAAAATAAAAAGAAGGGAAATAGGTGTGTCCAACTTTTAGGATATGGACAACTTTTGGGGACCTTTTATGCACTTCAATTCATTGGGAAACCAAGATCCCTCAACCAAGTCACTCAATTGAGGGAAGGACTAGGGGTTTCCTTCGGTTTGACTCAACAAGGGTTAACCATAAAATGAAGTTTCAAAGGAGAAATGAAAACATGCATGCACAAAACCCATGAACTTAAGACATGAAATTAGATTACTAAATATAGAGAAATAGAAAAGTACTTGGAGGATAGTAGATGTCCAAACAAGATCTGAAAACTTTGAAATTTGTTGTTTCTGAAGTGCACTATGACTAATATGCTAGACTGGGTGATTTAGTCCTATTTTAGGGTTTTTGTGCAGAATCTATAATCTATTGATGACTAATCAAAATCCATTGAAATATTCCAAAAGGGCTATATAGGGACTCATATGCCCAATGTGGTGATTTAGTCCCATTATTAGGTATTTTCTAATATTTTTGTAGCCTCTAGTGATCTTCTGTAGCTTTCGTCGTGTCCAATCTTTAGGTTCAAAAAGCCTGAATTCTAATCAGTAGGTGAGTTTACATGAAGATGACAATTTCTTGACAACTTTGACAACTTTTGAAACTTCAAAGGATCTTCAAACTCTAATTCACCTAGATTTGTAAATACACATCAAGAGAGAAAAGTGTTGTGTTAAGGAATAGGGGTTTTCCTTGGTCAAACTGTATTTTGGTAATTAAACATTGAAATGAAATAGAAAAGCATGAAGGAATGATGAATGAATAAATGCAATGTTGCAACTCACCAAATCCTTGAAATGAAGGCTACAAACTTGTGTGAAATGACTAGCATGAATGTGGATCTTGACTATTGATTGAATTCTTGAAAATTTATCTTGAATGCTTGCTTGAATCATGGAAACCTACATCACAAATGTTAGCTCACAAACACACATGATGCATGAAGACTTTGACATGATACTTGAATCTTGAATGCTACTCCAAATGCTTGATGATTGCTCTTGAATACTCTCTTGATTATAAATTTTCTATAATGGTTGAATACTTTAAAGCTTAGATCTCCTAGTATGAAATATGTGAAATAACCTTGTATTTATACTTGTTTATGTCAGATTTACTAAAATTACAATTCACTACAAGCTGACATAAGATCTAGGATAGTAAAATACCACCAAGAATTTGATTTAAAATAGGTCCAAGTTAAAGTGGGACTCATATGCTAGTTGGGGTGTATGGGTCCTAGTAGGTCAAGCTTGGGACACATACGCCCAAGGTGTTGTATGAGCCCTAGATCACTAGAACTCGAATACATAACCAAAAACATTCAATTATGATTGACCATTTTTTAATTTTTGGGATTATCCTTAGAAAATGCATTTAATTAGGCTCGTGGATGTAAAATAGTATCAATTAGAGCATAAAGAAGCCATATTTTAACATGTAGGGCCCAAACAAGTGTGAAAATGTGAAGGGATACATTTTTCTACACTATAGTTGTAAATTGGCAGTTGTCTTGATTTTATCTAATGGGATTCCATGCATGTCAAGGATAATTAATGTTTTCATAAATTATCAGATTTGAATTCATTTCATGTGCTTGCATGTTGTTTCATATTGGTGTATATCAATGCATGTTTGACAAGATTTCTTTTTTCCTCAAATATGAGTTTTGCACATTAGTTTTCTTAGTTTGCATGCATGTAGAGACTATGGAGATGACACATGGTAGTCTTAGGTTCCCATGATAGAGGTTTATAAATATGTAAAATTCTTATGTATTTGTAGTCTTTATTTTTGTATTTTAAGAAATTCTAAGTTGATAAATCAAATCATGGGACCCCTTTGCAATTTGGCTTCCTACAAGTTTGGTGGAGAGAATGAAATTGTGCCACTTGATGCTTGGATGGTCAATTTGGTAGAGAAGTTTGTAAAAACCCCTCAAAGGTGTGTTATATTGACATGTGTCCTTGATTTTGAAAGTTTTCACTTTGGTAGGATTTGAAAACATGCTAAACAAGACTATGACAACTTCGTTGATTGACTAGAAGTCAAAGGGAAGTTCTAAATTGGTAGTTGTCTTGATTTTCTCTAGTGGGATGCATTGCATGTCAAGGATGATTAACATTTTCATAAAATAGTGGATTTGGATGCATTGCATGTGCTTTCATGTCATTTCATGTTGGTGTATATCAATGCATGTTTGACATGATTGGTCTTTTGATTAGATAGTACTTGTACATGTTATTTTTTTTAGTTTGTATGCATGTAGAAAATATAGAGATGACACATGGTAGTCTTAGGTGCCCATGATAGAGGTTTATAAATACGTGAAATTCTTATGCATTTATAGTCTTGATTTTGGTATTTTATGAGAAGTCATTATGTTGCTAGAATCACTCCAGATTTGTAACATAGTGTAAACATACCTGCAAGAGCATAGACTTTGATATTATATTGTAATCATCTTGTTAAAGATAATACAATTGATTTGTGATTTGGTGTGTGGGTATTTCCCAAAAAGGTTTTCCCACGTAAAAGATGTGTGTTATGAGTTATGAATTAAATATGAAAATTAATTTAATAATTGAAAGTGCATATAAAATGTAGCAGAAGAAGTATTTTTAATAAACCTTTTCAACCCTCTCTTGCCTAGATCCGTGTTTGGAAGTTTTTTTTGCACCTAGCTTTCCTTTCATTGTTAGATAGAAAATCGTAATATAAAAATATTAATTTAATTCTTCACACATATTAGTATAACTAACTCATTAACCAACTTCAATAATGACAAAATATTCCTAGCAACTCATCTACTCATAATTTATATCTTAGGTTGTTCTCTTCCAAGTACTTCTTTACTTTGCATGAGCTTCCTTCATGTGTTGTGTGTAGTTTTAAACTTTTCCATTGATGAACTTATCATCCTCAATCTTCAACAGCTTCATGACACCCCTTAGAGATGCCCCACACATTACTTGGGATTTTCTGCTTCCAATAAGACCATTTATTAAATAATTATAAATAAAATATTCCTATGAAAATATAAGGTCCCACTACATAGGTTTCTATTCCACTAAAAATATTAGAAGAATACCAATACTTTAATTAAGATGATAGGTAAAATATTGGGATGGTATTTTCTTACAAGTGCACCCAGCAAGTTACTAGGCTCAAACTAGAGGTGTTATTTTATGTTGTAGGGGTGAGTTTCTATGAATAAAAGCATAGAATGGTAGGTTAGAGATTACAAAATAGAAATTTTACTATAAAAAATTATAAAAATTTAAAGTGATTTTAGGTTCTATAATATGGGTTCCCATTGAGTAAAATAAAATGTATATGTTATAATAGAAAGGGGGAAGAAATGACACACATGCAATGACATGAATCTTATACCTTGTTCTCCATCATACCTTTGTTTGAGAAAGAAGATGATGGATGTAAACCCAATAAAATTGATAAGTCTTCAATCGCATCCAAGGATCCTCTTGATGATCTACTAGTGTTGATGTGTTGATGGTAGAATTTAGATACTTCTCAAAGCTACAACATAACTAAATTACAATGGAGAGTGTTCTTGATTTTTGCTTGGATTGATATATCTTGAGGATGGAGAATAGATGGTTGAGATTTGATTTGGATATTAATGGTAGAAGATTCATTAGAGGTTATATTTGATGAGGGATCACCAAGTGACATCAATATATTGACGCACTTGAGAGAGGGGAGGATTGTTGAAGTATTAACGGTTAGAATTTACTTGACCTAATCTAGTGGAGGAGGATGTGTTTTCACACACATATGTGGGAGGATATATAAGAAAGAGGGACTAAAGAAAAGTTTTTTTTTCACAAATGTGTGAGGAGACCTTGGAAAAAGAATTTTGGATAGGTATCCTCAAACACATGTGTGAGGATAGTTTAGAATTTCATTTTGACACATATCCTCTTACAGATGTGAAGACACCTTGGAAAGAGAAAATATCATAATTATAAAAAATTAGAAGAAAGAATAAAGAAGTAACAAACTCTCGCATACATCCATTCATCATTTGTTTTAATTTCAAATTTGGCAGAAACAATTGCATTCGTCAAAACTGAATAAGAATAGAATTCTAGCATATTTTGTTCATTGAATGTTTTAATAATAAAAAAATTTTGTGCCTTTACATTTTGATATGAAATGTTGGATTTGAAGTGAAAGATTATTAAAATAACAATAAACAACACCAGCCTTGTAGTTCAAATCAATTATAGAAATTAAAAAAGAATAAAGATTCTTGCAAAAGCTTTTGAAAAATTTGTTAATCAATCAGAGACAACATATTTTTATCATGATTGAGAACTAAAAATAAAATAATAGTAATAAATGAAACACTATTTAGCATAAAAATATTTTACAATCTCTTTCCATACCATGTCATATTTATATCAGAAATTACTGTAGCTTATTATGTCAGGTCTTTTTCAAGAATCTTTATATGAATTATAAGAAGTTAATCTTGAAATTTTTTTGAAAGAGTTTTGAGAAGTTGTTTTGATAGTGAAGTATATTTTAAGTTTTAATTTGTTTAGACAGTTCATTTAAATTCAAATTAATTGATGAGTTTGACTAGAAAAGTCCACCATTGAAGCAAACGACATATGTCTTTACTGGAATCACATTTTCTGGCCTGTAAGATTCAAGGATTCTCAAAAATTTGGGTAACCAACGTGCTTCTGCACTTGGCCAGTCACCTGGCCATTCGAACACGTCAACATTAACCCACCCCAGCTCATGTTCGATCTGGTCATAGAAATAAAGTGTCCTCTGCAATTCGGCATGTTGTGATTAGGGTCGAGAAAGCATCCTTCACAACGCCATCAATCTCACCAAACTCAAGTGTGGAATGGAAAATTCTCGACATGCTTCTTTTACTTATCTATCTTCTCTTCTCTGCCTTCAATCCAAGTATGATTATTCTTAATTGGTATTTTCTACCAACACACAGTTTATAACCCACTTCTGAGACCGACTGTATCTCTTCTTCATACAATCTTGTAATGTTTCTTTTAAATGCTATCTTTCTTGTAATCTCCACGTTAAACCCTTTTACATGTACTCATACATCTTGTGATCAAGTTTGTAACAACAGAACCGGCCCAGAGATTTTACTGCTCAATCTCAAGGGAATTGGTCTTTTAAATTTATAGATTAAATTGTTTCTCATTTGATTCATTTCACATTTGGCCTTTGAAGCCCTTTATTATTTCTAATTAATATGTAATAAATATCAACAAGTAACTCAAGACTGGAAGCTTTCCTGTGGAAATAAGGCAAATAGCCAATTTGATTCTACAAAGAACTGCTATCGACCAGAACTATAAATATACTAGTTGTTATGCAATAGATAACTTTTAAAATTAGATTTTGCAACACAATATTCGATGTTCATTTATCCTTAAATACATAAGACTAAATCATAAAGCTTTATGAAGCTAAAATATGTTGAAGAATGAAATTATTAAGAAGGGAAAGATGAAAGATTATAAAGCCATAATAACTCAACGTCTTTTACTTTAGAAATAATTCTCGAAGAAATATTTCACTTCTATGTTTTTATTCAATAAATTATATTTGGTATTCTATACATTAGAGAAGGTTCATATTTATCTATGCAAGGCGAGAATGATTGCTTGTTCCTAATAACAGTTTGGGAAATCACAATGAAATGCAACGGTTAACACAGGGAGTTAAATTGTCAAGATAATGGCATTTAGAAGGCTTTCGAAACGCGAAGATCATTCAAAGGAAATGTTGATGCAGGGGTGTTGGGAACAATTATAGTTGAATACTCATTAAGCACACCGGAATTTCAAAGTCACTTTTAAAAGCAAAATTGTAAAATAATAACTTAGGTGCTTTAAAATTCCGAAAATTAGTTACAAAACTGAAAAGACTCCACAAGAGGAAGTTAAAGAGGTGTTTTAATTGTGGAAAAATTCTTCTTAATAAAAATACCCCTGGAATTACAAGAAGCAGTTAAGAGAAAATTGAAAAGAGTTTTCCCGAATGTTATTTATGTTGGAAAACTAATCCCAACAACCCAACATTTATTCCACCATCGTCCACTTCAAATTTGATCTCCAACAAATCTCCCAAATTTTGCTCACAAGTGGGAAGTAATTCTCCAGCTAAATCAATTTAAATAATATTTTGTAATTGTCATGTGCAGGACAGATGTAAATGTAAATAAAAAGCAAGATTTCCCAGTTATCATAATTACTAGCACTCACAGTCGGGGGAGCTGCAAGGAATACACAGATAGTTTTATATAATTTCCCAAACATTATTGACCCTGTGTTTCACACATCTTCTTGCCTTGTGAAGAATTCTGCAGTTTTACTATCTGTGTGCTTCACAATATTGCTTGGTGTACGATATATTAATTGCTTTAAAGTAATTTAAAAGAAACCATTCAAAACACAGAGATATATGTGGTTCGGCCGTAGCCTACGTCCACGGAGAAGGGAGAGAGATTCATATTATTCATCGTTGTGTATCTAGAGATTACAACACCTCTGCATATAAAGAGATACAACCGCCTTAATTAGAAGGCACGGATTAGGATGAATCCCACAATTTATGCTTTCTCCAGCACAAATAGATAGATACAAATCCCATAAATATCTCTCTTCTCCAACACTCCCCCTCAAGTTGGTGCGAAAATGTCAATAGAGCCCAACTTGGACAATAATTCTTGAAACTTGAGAGCTGGAAGACCTTTGGTAAATATATCCGCCAATTGCTGAGTTGTAGGGACAAAGGTTGTGCGGATGACATTGGCCTGCACATTCTCTCGAACAAAATGGCAGTCAACTTCAATATGTTTAGTGCGCTCATGAAACACTGGATTTGAAGCGATATGCATAGCAGCCTGATTATCACAGAATAATTGAGTTGGCAGAGATGAACCATAACCAAGGTCCTGCAACAGAGCTCGAAGCCATATAATTTCACTGGTAGTTGATGCCATCGCTCTATATTCTGCTTCAGCACTTGAACGAGCAACAACACTCTATTTTTTACTTTTCCATGTGACCAAGTTACCTCCAACAAAGGTACAATATCCAGTTGTAGACCTGCGATCAATGGGAGATCCTGCCCAATCAGCATCAGTATAGGCAGTAATAGAATTATGACCAGTCTTACGCATCCATATGCCTCTGCCTGGAGATCCTTTCAGATACTGTAAAATTCTGGTGACAGCCTGCATATGTTGAGTCTTGGGAGCATGCATGAAATGACTTACCAAACTCACTGCATAAGAAAGATCAGGTCGAGTAATGGTTAAATAGATTAACCTACCGACCAACCTTTGAAACTGACCAACATCAGACAACAATGGACCAGTATCATCCAATTTTCCTCTGCTATCTGTTGGCGTATCTGATGGTTTGATTCCCAATTTACCAGTTTCTTGTAACAAATCCAACACATACTTTTGTTGATTAAGAAAGATGCCATTTTTTGAGTAGGCAACTTCTAATCCTAGAAAGTACTTTAAAGTTCCCAAATCTTTAATGGAAAATCTATTGTGTAGCAGAATTTTTAGCTTAGAAATTGCATTTTGATCATCACCAATAATGACTATATCATCAACATAAATCAGCACAACAACAATACCGGAGTTACTTCTTTTAACAAACAGAGAAGGATCAGCATTACTTCGTTTCAGCCCATTCAACATAAGGATAGAACTAAGCTTAGCATACCAGGCCCGTGGAGATTGTTTAAGCCCGTAGATTGCCTTTTTTAATTTACACACTAAACCAAACTTGGCCTCTTGTGGATGCCCAGGTGGGATGCTCATGTAAACTTCTTCTTTAAGATCACCGTGCAACAATGCATTTTTTACATCCATTTGAAACAATTTCCAGTCTTGATTGACGGCAAGGGAAATGAGGACCCGGAATGTGTTCATCTTCGCAACCGGCGCAAAAGTTTCCTGGTAATCTACGCCATATGTTTGTGTGAATCCTCTAGCAACAAGTCTGGCCTTATGTCGTTCTAAGGAACCATCACTATTGTATTTATTTTTGTACACCCAACGACATCCGACAGTTTTCCTTCCTGGAGGTAGCTTAACAATCTCCCATGTGTTATTGTCATCTAGAGCTTGTAGCTCGTCTTGCATAGACTTCCGCCAAACTGCAATGGAGTTAGCTTCTCTAAAAGTCTTAGGTTCTTGATTATGATCAACAGTACTCAAGAAAGCTAGGTGAGACTGAGAAATATTATTATAAGATAGGTGATCCTGTATAGGATAAGATGTAGCATGATAAGTGAAGAAATCTTTCATTCGCTCTGGAGGACGAGTTGCTCTACTCGATCGTCGAGTAGCTTGAGAAGATGTGGGGATTGGTGTTGCTTCAGGAACTTCTGCATCGTGATCAGGAACAACATCCTCATTGGTAATGGTAGGAAGCGGAACAAGGTGAGATACAGACTCCCCCTGTGATCGACTCCCAGATTCAACACAAGCTTGAAAAAAAGATTCAGACTCCACAAAATGAACATCACGTGAAACAACAATTTTACGAGTGACAGGATCATAACATATGTACCCTTTCTTAGTGGAAGAATACCCAAAAAATACACACCGAGTAGAGCGAGCTTCTAACTTATCTCTGTGTATTGCTTGCAGGTGCACATAACAGACACATCCAAATACCCTCAAGTGTGAGATGTCAGGTGGCCTATTTTTGAGTATTTCCAATGGTGACTTAAACTTAATAACACAGCTGGGAAGACGATTGATCAAATATACAGCGGTCAATACACCATGAGACCAATATTGTTTTGGGACCTTTGTTTGAAACATAAGGGCTCGTGCAGTTTCCAGGATGTGTCGATTCTTTCTTTCGGCCACCCCATTTTGTTGTGGAGTTCCGACACAACTTGTTTGATGAATAATGCCTTGGCTTTGAAGATATTCTGAGAAAGATCCTTTAAAATATTCGGTACCATTATCAGACCTAAAAGTTTTTATTTTAGCACCAAACTGATTAAACACCATAGTATGAAAATCTTTGAAAATAGAAGTCACTTCAATTTTTGATTTTAACAAGTCTAACTAGGTAGCACGAGAAAAATCATCAATGAACAACACAAAATATTTATATCCATCATAAGAATCAATAGGCGCAGGTCCCCATAAGTCGGAGTGAACTAATTCAAACAACTCAGTAGACATAGAAGATGAATTGACAAAAGGTAAACGTGTTTTTTTAGAAAACTGACAAACATCACAGACATCAGAATCAACAGAAGCAGAAGGACAAAGTCTTGACAAGATACGGTTGGATGGATGTCCAAGCCGTTTATGTAAAGTGTGACTTTCAATTACACCACTGGCATGATACGCCTTATTGAGGGAGTTTAGAAAATAAAGTCCATGTGAGTATGTTCCTTTACCAATCATCTTCTTTGACTTTCGATCCTGAAAGATGACAGATGTTGGAGAAAATATGACATCACAATTTAAAGAATTAGTAATTTTTCCAACAGACATAAGTTGAACAGGGAAGGATGGAACAACTAGAGCATCAGATGGAGCATTATGAGAAAAGAAATTAATTTTACCACTTCCTAAGGCTGAAACGGTAGTTCCATTAGCAACAGAGATATCATGCTTATCAGTTTTCGGAATAAAATTGGTTACTGAAGAAGGACTATTGGCCATATGATCTGTAGCTCCGGAATCAATAATCCAGGAATTAATTTTGGAATTGGAAGTAAGATAAGCATGAAGATTACCTGACACGTGAGAGGAAGTGGACGGACTGTTGCCAGAAGAGACAGTCTTACTGAGTTGTTGAAGAAGATGACCCAACTGATTGATTGAAAAAGAAGTCTCGGCTACAGTAGCATGATCCTTCCGACCCTTATATTCAGATTTGAGATGAGGATGTAATTCCCAGCAGCGATCCTTGGTATGCCCAGTTTTCTTGCAGTGATCACATTGATAGAGTTCCTTCTTACCCTTGTAGCGAGAAACATTCCTGTTTTTGTCAGAAAAGTGAGGTTTTCTTTTATCATCCTTTTCAGCCAAAAGGACATTAGATTCAATCTTCTCTGTTGAAGTTTTGGATTATGAGCTCATAGTCTTTCTTCGGGTTTCCTCTCGCTGAATAATAGCACAAACACCAGCAAGAGTGGGTAATGTGGCATCCATGAGAAGATTGTGCCTTATGTATTCATACTCAGGCTTCAGGCTACGAAGTAGTGAGAAAATTTTATCCTCCTCAGCTCGTTTCAAAAGAGTTTGGGCATCAGTGGTATGTGGACGATACAGGTTCAATTCATCCCACAATTTTTTAAGATTCCCAAGGTGTTCACTAAAGGTTTTCTCAGCTTGTTGGGCTGCAGCAATTTCAAGAGTGAGTTCAAAAATACGAGCAACATTATTTTGGTTCCCATATAATTCAGCAATTGAATCCCACAGTTCTTTTGCTAAATTAGAAAAAGTAAAAATTTTGGCAATATGGGTTTCCATCGATTTGAGTAACCATGATCGAACAAGTTGATCATTGGATACCCAATCCTCATATCCTGATTCAGTAGTTTGAGGACACTGTTTATCACCATTAACGAAACCAAATTTTTTCTTGCCCCCAAGTGACAAAGTAACAGCTCTAGACCATGCTACATAATTGACACCATTTAACGGAACCGATGAAAGTCTCCAACTAGGATTCGAATCAAACTCAGCCATGGAAAAAAGGCAAGAACAAAACACTTATAGTGAAAGTATCCGTAGGAGCCAGTAGGGCAGATGCGGTTTTGAACAAGTCATAGAAGAGCAGAGAAAACCCCAGTTTCTGGTTCACCAACTGGCTCTACAGCAGCTGCTTCTTCGACTTCATGATGGCTGTCTAAGATAACAGCATTGCAAGAGAAAATAGATCTGGCAGGGCTTTGAAGCATCGCTTCTGTCTTCACAACTGTAGATGGCTATCTAAGATAACAGCATTGCAAGAGAAAATAGATCTGGCAGGGCTTTGAAGCGTCGCTTCTGTCTTCACAACTGCAGAAGCTACGCATCAACACAAGGGGCGGCAGGAACAAGCAGAAGCTGCACACCAACAAAAGGCTGCACACCAACAAAGAATAGCAGGAACTGCGTAACAACAAAAAATAGCAGGAACAAGCATTGGAATCTGGCAAGACCAATAAAAAAATGCAAATCGAATCAGATTCTCCTGTGACGAACTCAGACTAAAACCTGCTCTGATACCAAAAAGAAACCATTCAAAACACACAGATATATGTGGTTCGGCCGTAGCCTACGTCCACGGAGAAGGGAGAGAGATTCATATTATTCATCGTTGTGTATCTGGAGATTACAACACCTCTGCATATAAAGAGATACAACCGCCTTAATTAGAAGGCACGGATTAGGATGAATCCCACAATTTATGCTTTCTCCAACACAAATAGATAGATACAAATCCCGTAAATATCTCTCTTCTCCAACAAATTTTCTTGACTGTGGGAAAATATAGAAATGTGAATCGTAGTTAGGGGAGGTAGTTTCAAAAATATTGTCTGTGTAGTTTCAGCAATATTGTTTGTATTCTATAATTCTATCTAGAATAGAGTGGGGGAGAAGCTGTTGGCAATAGTTCCTTTGTGCCATATACGTGACCTGTTCAATATAGTTTGAATGCATAAGCATAGTCATTAGCATTATCTCATTTAATAATTAAATTCTATATTCCATTCTTTGAACAGAACTATCTTAATGCAATTTATACTTTCACATTGGTTCTATAGAAACAAAATTGCTCCTCTCTCCACTTGAGAATTACAAGAATGCTTCAAACAACTGGATATTACTGGAAAAAATATATTTAATAAAGGAAAAATGAACGGTAATTTATGATTTAGTAACAAATAATTGACAATTATCAACAAAATTCACAATATTAGGATCTAATGTTATTTTACTGCCTCGGACTATTGTATGAGGTATTGAAGCAATGTAGCTAGAACATTAAAAAATCATGAAACAAGGTTCTGAATGGTTAAAAACATATTTAAATAGGCTCATTTCCTTCAGATTCTTAAATTTGAAGATTAGATTATAAATACCAAGATTGACTTGATATCCTATGTTTAGGAATCTTGAAACTATATCCAACCTAATCCATTATTGGTTACATTTAAACATAAACCATGTTTATAAACCTTAATAATGTTGTTCCATAGCTTTAGCCAAGGGTTACCTTGAAATTTCCCAACCGTTTAAATAGAGCAGCAGGAAGTCCATGAGAGGAACCAATTGAAGTTTTCTTCCCATTTTTTATCCATTGGATTAGATTGGTGGAAAGTTCCACTGGTAGGGTTGCCCCTATTGATTCAGGGTTTTGGTGGATCATTCTACTCCGAGCCTACATCAAATGTACAGAAGATCACAACCTTACATACATGTATGATGTACAAAGTGGGATGAGACTTATCTTGACATTACAAATTACTGGTCTTTCAAAGAAAACCCTTTTGTAACCTCCCATTTTATATTTTCCTATTTTTTCCTTAAATATAAACAATAAGACTTGCGTAACTATAAACTTAATTTAACTTTAAACTTATAATTTTGATGACTATAAACTACGAATTTAAAGTTTTAATACATATCAGAAATATTAAACTTATATTATGCTTTAATCTTTCTTCCAATTTGCAACTTCCTCACTTGTATAAATGTCTTGTTCTCTTAATTTCTATTTAAAGTTAGGGGTTTTCATCCACTAACTTGGTAAACAAAATTAAGTGTTTTCAACCTTAGATTTCTGATCTATAACAAATAATTTTTTATTTTTATTTTTATTTTTATTTTTTATTTTTAATTTTGTATTTTTTTCTGAATATAATTCAAATGCACACAAAGCATTGAACTTAAACTAAAGTGATACAATTTATTGGGTGCATCTAGTATATAAATCTGATTCCTAAGTGATCTTGGTCACTTTACAACAAATTTGAATGCCTAAATGATCCTGGACACTCTATAGAAAATCTGAATGTCTAAATGATTCTCGAAACTTGGCAACCTGCAAATTTGAATGCACCATGAACCGCTTGTTGAAGGCTTCTATCCTAAGAAATTAGGACTAGTTACTATGGTTCCTTAGGGGTTCCATCCCCAAGAAATCAGGTTGACACACTTGAAAAGTTCTATTTGAAAACACCACTGCTTGCCATGATAGTGTCACAATTTTATTTTTTTATGAATAGGCAACTATCTATATTAAATTAAGATAAAAATACATATTCACAAAAAAGATGGGTGGTAAGAAGGCACACCCCGAGTGTCATATGGGCAACGCCCAGAAAAAAAAAAATATCACATGGGCTAACCCCAAAAGTCCAAGATTGAAAAACATTTAAAAAGAGGGCCATTAAGTGGCCAAAGCAGTGCCAATAGAGCTAGGATGGTCTCTGTCGTCCATGTTCTTCCCCCATACACTAGTGGGGTCTAGAGTGACGTCAAGAGGAGGACCCCAACTATCATTGACATATTTTTCTTCTATTTATCTTTATTTTCGTGTCGGGGTGAGATTGCAAGCGCGAGATGCAAAAAACTTTTACTTGTATCTAGCTAACCAGAGCTAGAAGTAGGAGGGTCATCATAGGGCCGCTCAAAACTTCCACCATTTCTCCCTGAAGCACCACCAGAAGGCCACCCCTAGCTATCCTATAGTAGAGGAGAGTGGATTCACCAAGGAGTGCAAGAATCCCACTAAAGTAGAGGATGAGATCGAAGATGTGCAGAACCACTCTGTTGTCAACCCCAAGAGGACAACTAGCCATGGGAAGAGGTGGATAAAGTAGGAACCCAAGTAATAGTACATGGGGCACTACCCTAATGATCTAGCAACACTTGTAGGTGAGCAACTTCAAGCACAACTTTTTTAGCTCGCACCTGAATCAGTAAAAGCATGTTAGAACAAATAATTGCTTTAGCATATAAAGATACATTAATATCCATTTGAGAATGAAAAAATATACAAGCATTTCTTTCTTTCCAAATATTGAAAAGAATTTCCACCCTTCTGGGAGAATGTTCCAACAAAACCATATGTTAGGAGAAAGGCTCTGGCCTAAAGGGCTGAAAGAAGTCATGAATCCAAGTCCAAAGTTGCTGAGCTCTAAGACAAAACCAAAAATGATGCTTAAAAGTCTCAACTTTCCTATAAAAGGGCAACGAGGGTCCTAGACCCTTAGGTGAGCAAGCTGAGAACCCACAAGCAAGCCTTGGGAAAGAATACACCAAGCAAAGTGGGCAAGTTTTGGCTCAAAACTTGTGAACCAAGTGGCACCAAATCTTTTACGCTAGAATGAGTGGGAGATTGAAGAAGCCACCTCTAGTCCAAACTCTAAATCATAGGAAAGTGTGGTGAAAACCACCTGTAACCAAGCCAAAGCTTGTAATTCTTGAAAGAGATGTCTAGATACCACTTCCTATCTTTCCACCAAGGTTTGGTCCCATGAATTCAAACTTTATGAAGCATTTATGTAGGAATAGCGTTCACGAGACCATTATAAATAGCATGGTCTTGGTTATGAAGCCTGTATAGGGCATGAAAATATTCCCATAACATGATACACATTGTGGGTCTATGAAATAATTATTGCAGGGTCTGGATACCCTTGTGGAATATAAGCACCTTAAGCCAAGGAGACTTAGCCAACGGCTGACCATTGCAAGCAGAAAGAGGCGACCACCAAATATTCTACTAGTTGAGTGAAATCCCATCATGAAAACCAGAGCCAACCCAATGGAGCTAGGGCTTGATAGCCTCCCAAACATGCTAGATACTTTTGGCCACAAAATTCTGAAAAAGTTGGATTGGTTCCATAGTGTGACAATTTTGATTATAAGGTTGATTTTTGTTTTCAAATTTGAAATTTCTGAAGTCTCTTTTTATTTTCCTCCTAGTGCTACCTATATACTCTCTGCCTTTTCAATCATAGGCAATCAATCCCTCAATCAATGGCAGTCTGAATAATAGGTTTCTTCTTCTATCATTGGCCATGTAATTTGCAAAATAGGTATCCTCTCTCAAACAGTGCATAAATACCACCTTGTCAAAACTCCTAGTTTTTGCTCATATCTCATCAATTAATTTTTATTTTTTTAATTTTGAGTCTTTATTAGATCACTTCTGATGACCATTAATTACCAGGATTTTTTAATATTCTAGTTCTTTGATAAGAAGGAAGACATGTCTAATCAATGCAATCGGTTCATTACAAAGTGCAAAATTCCTGGGACATGTATGACGAATTAATATGTAATCTTTATGGAAATATGGATACAAAAAGAACCCCTTTTTATCAAACAGGACAAACTAGTCCTGAAAAATTATTTTCAATGCATATGATCATTCAGTTTTAAATGGTTCTTATTCCAATTTTAATATTGAAGGGTGACTAAAAATGCCAATTTTTGAGAACATGATACCCTTTGCCAGGAACATTTTGGTTCTTATTTCAACACCTTAGTTGTAAATTTTTAGGTGTATTTGTCCTTGAGGTTGTGGAGAGTAAAAGAAACAACATAGAGATTAGAGACATTAGATTACCACAATCCATATTGATGAGAGTGCTATCTTTGAGATTTAACTATGTAAAGATTATTTTCATTAACATTTCAAATAACACTATAACTTGATGAATAAGAATTTGAGGCAAGTGTAATAGAAGTTGAAGCAGAGAAAGCTATAGAAAAATTCCACACTCCTAGAGACTCATACATTGGATGTTTCAAACTTGGATTGATGGATACATTAGTAGTCTAGATGCTGATTTATTTTTTCTACTCAAAGAGGGGTAAAAATTTATTAAAACAAGAAGTACAACACAAGGATTTACACAACCTTGTAAAACTCAACTAAATTATCTAGCTCATGAGACAAATCTAGGGGTAATTTAACCCTATCCACAATGTTCCAATTTTTCATATGATTAGAGGCCCACTTGGCCAAACAATCCACAACAGCATTCCATTCTCTAGGAATATGATTGAAAGTAACTAATCCAAAGAACCACAAATAGTAAGATTTTGCTTAACAACTAAAGCTAACTAACAGCTAACATCCTCAAAATCCTGCCTATTCAACAGATTCACGACCACCTGGAAGTCAAAATCACATATGATACTTCTCCACCCAAGCTGATAGCCATTCATCATAGCATATAAAATGGCAAGAGATTCCATTAAGTTCTTATTATGAAAACCCTTGTAAAGAAAAAAGATAAATTGAATAGTCCCAAAACTATCCTGCCCAACTCCATCAATGCCAACATGTCTAGGGTTTCCTCAAGAAGACCCATCCGTGTTGATTTTCAACACTCCCTGAGGAGGAGGAGACTAGCTTCCCTCCCTATTTATTTTTTGATTAGGATTTCTACCATGCCTTCTTATGAACTGACCTTGCTAAGGAAGATGAAGATGATTGCACCAAACATCATGAGCATACACTACATCCATCAAATCACATTTTGCTACAACAGTTTCTCCTAAAGAATGAATAATTTTCCACCACAAACAATGGGAACCATCCTCACATCCTGAAAAATCCTATGATTTCTTTCTATCCATATGTGCCAAATCATAAAGGAAGGGCCAAGAGCCCAAGCAACTTGAAGAAAAGAAGAAAAAATAGGAACCTTGCCCCACTGATAAAAAAACTAAGCCAAAGATGATACATGCAATATGACATGTTCCGCACACCCCACCACAAGTGCCAAATCTCCCTAGCAAAGGAGTCATGGAAGAAGAGATGTGAAACTCTCCTCACAATTACAACACAAAACACACATTAAGGGACCCTGAAAACCACATTTGCACAAATTATCCCAAGTAAGACACCTATTATGAACAACTAACCACATGAAGAAGTTACACTTAGGCCATAAAGATGAATGCCATACTTGTTTCCACCAAGGGACCTCAATATCTCCAAACATCTGTCTACCAAGCTACCCATATCTAGTAGATACAGAGTACTTCCTAGAAAAATCATTGCCAACCCAAGCCAAAACATCCTACCCTCCCCAAGGAACTACATTCATGAGAAGCAAGAATTTAAGCTATCTCATGCCTATCCACTTCAGACCCCCCCTGGTGGCCAATCAGAAGAGTGCTTCCATTGAAAAGTAACAACTAGTCCACAATGCTGAGAAACCTTTTAATGCACAACTATCTCCCAACTAGCAATAAAAAATATCAGATAGAGATTGGAGGTGAGGATAGTTAGAAAGGATAGGAGGGTGCCCATCCCATGAATCCAACCAAAAAAGAGCCTAATACCTTGAATGAAAGATCCAAAAGATCCCCACTCTTAACCAACTGAGCCCCCAATTTCAAAGTATGCTAGATCATAGACCCCCTTCCCTCAAAGGGAAAGCGAGGAACATCAAAAGAATTGATGCCTTTAAAATACTTATGATTGAGAATGTAGGTCTAAAGCTGATGTTGACTAATACACCAAAACCAATAAATCTTAGTAGTAAGAGCTTCCCATTCAAAATAGTAGAGCGTAAATCAAGACCACCCTCCTTCTATCTACCCATAGTTTCCCACTTAACAAGGCTCCACTTAGTAAACAAGAAATTACCACTCAAAAGAAACTATTGTGAGAGAGCATCAAATTCCTTAAGGAAATAAATAGGAGTAGCCTGAACAAGGCACTTGTAAATAGGAAGAGCCTAGATAATAGACTTAAGAAGGGTCACACAAGTAGCAGTAGATAGCCATCGATGAGTCCAATGATTGACCTTCCCCCGTAACTTATCAAAAAGCTTCATCCAAGAGGACTTGGGTTGCCTACCTACTCCAATGGGAATGCCCAAGTAGACAAAAGGAAGAGACCCAATCTGCAACCTTAAAATAATCACAATCCACCTTTGAATAGCTTGGTGAGTATTAGAAAAGAAAATAGAATAATTTTTCTCATTGACTTCTTTTCTCGAAGACAAGATAACCCCATAAGAGACATATAATCCACAAACTAGAGATGTGAAAGTGTTGGTAAACCATTGCCCCACTACCACCCATGAATCAAGCCTTCAAAAACCTGAATCTTAAGAAACAAACCCAACCCCTTAGCCATAATAATAAATAAATAGGGAGAAAGTGGGTCCCCTTGGTGAAGGCCTCTAGTGGCGCCAAAATGCTCTGAAGGTTCTCCATTCATAATAATTGAAAAGGAAGAAGTAACACAACTCATAACCCAGTTCACCCAATCAGGACAAAAACCAAAGGCCAAAAGAATCTTCTAAAGAAAAGCATGCCACTTCACTCTGTCATAAGCCTTAGCCATGTGCAACTTAATGAACATAGATTTTTCCTTTGTAGTCACTGTAGAATGAATGACTTCCAAGGCCACCACCACTCCATCCATAATTTGAGAACCAACCACAAAATCACCTCGCTCCTTAGAAATGACAAGAGGAAGACAAGGTTTGAGCCACTCAACAATCACTTTAGTAATGATCTTTTACACCACATTGCACAGAGCAATAGGCCTAAGAACTCAAACCTATCAGTTCCTTCCTTTTAAGGAATGAGAACTAGAAAAGTAGCATTCAAGGTTCGAAGCATATTTTTACTAAGGAGGGATTCTCTAGCAATCTCCAACAAATCTAGATTAATAATACCCTAAAACTCCTTGAAAAATTCAACTGGGAATCCATCAAGACCGGGAGCTTTACCCTTGTTCATCCCAAACACAACCTTCTCCACTTTAGACATAGAAATCAGTTGAATGAGAAAATTATTTATCTCATTGGAAATAAAAAAGGAATGAAATCAAGGACCATATTCACATCAACCTCAGCCAAAGGTGAATCTTCCGTAAAAAGAGGGTATGTGCAAGATCATGATGGGCCAAAAAGTGGTGATATGATTGGTATGTGTAGGGTATCTAGTTGACAATTTTTTTTTCTTAACAAAAATTGATTAAACGAAAAAGCATTTTTAAAAGAGATTCTCAACTTTCCACCAATATAAATTATGCTTTATTTTGAATTTAATAAAAAATTATCATTCATTTTCCATTTGAATTATGACTAAAGTTCTGATTGATTGGCTAATTGAAAATAATCTATATCTTTCAAATGGTATCACATTTTTTGAATCCGAAACATGCATCACATTCTATGCTTCACATACTATAGGATTAAAATAATAATAATAATTTCATAAAGTTTTGACCAAGTTAAGGTGATTAGACATATGAGTTTTTATATTTTTTAAAAGTTGTAATCAAAATTTCATAATTAATTATTTAATTGGAAAAAAATTACAAAAGAATATGCATCACATTGGGACATGAATCCTCTACTTACATCTAAAATATTATAAAAAAATATTATCATTTTATTGTGGTTAAGGTGGTCAGACAAACACCTACTTCTTATTTTTTCCTTGAAATTTAAGTACTACTGCATTGAAATTTCAAATTTTTACCAAATAGATTTTTTTTTAATATAAACCTAGTAGTTTAGAAACTACATTCAATTTGATACAAATTCTATTGTTACATATTTTTGAAATAATATAGATAACTTATTCAAATTTTTACATCTAGTTCCCTAACTCTGATTCTTTAAAATTTCTTGCCACTTAGGGCTTGTTTTTTCCATGATGATCCTACACATACCTAAGAGTAGAGAAAAACTATTGAGCCTATCTAGAAAAAGCTTGCATAGAAGAAATCACAATACCCTCATAATTAACAAGAGAACAAATGTAACTCTTATTGTGGTGAGCCTACACAAAATGATGAAAGAAGGTAGTATTCCTATCCCCTTCTTGAAGCCAATCAACGCAAGCCCTTTTTTTTCCAAAAAATATCCTCTCGAAGCTCCCACTTCTCCACATTTCTCATTGTACGAACCCCAGCCTAGGTACCTGCAAAACAAAGACAATAAACACCTCAAGTTAGACTTTGCAAGCATAAACAAGGATTCCCCATGAAATCCATTTACAACTTAAAACTAGGAAAGAAACTAAGAAAGAACACAATGCAAATGATAAGACAAAAATGAAATCCTAATTAAAAGTGCAAACTCTTAATCCCATGGGGGAATTGGTGCCAATTTGATGTGAAAATTGGCCCTTTCCCAATTCCTATGATGCAAGCTTTGAAATGTTGAAGATATTGACCCACTTTGTTGATGAAGAATGAAGACTCCAAGCCAAGAATCTGCAAAAAACCTAGCTATGACTCAATGGTGATGGATGAAATTCAAAAGGTATTTGAGCATGCTAACTTTGCTCGAATTGTGGATACTCTAATGAGGAGAGGAGCTCTTCATTTATAGATGAAATTGAAGGATCAATGTCCAAATTTGAGCCATGTGGGACTAACATTCATCCAATGGCAAGATGCCACTTGTCATCATGTGAATAGAGGAAGCTTGAGCACATTATGATCAATGTGTAAATTTGAAATTTGAATTGGATGAGATGACATGACATGTGAAAGGGAAGGGAATATAATAAATGTCACTTGGCTCAAGGAAAATGACATATAATATAAAATTGTTGCCTTGTTGGATGTGCATGTTGACTTTGAAATTTTTGAATTCAAATTGAGAGAATATTCCAAAAGATGCCTTGTGAGGAAAATAGGGATTTAATAAATGAATTAAATCCATTTTCATGTGCAACTTGCATTTTCTAGAAGATGTGACATGAGATTAGATTAGATTAATCAAGGGTTAATTAATTTAATAGGAGATTTGATGATCTGACTTATTTGATTTAAATTTATGGATTTATTTAAATCAAATAAGAGAGGAATATGACAGAGATTAATTAAATAAAGATTTTGATTTATTTAATTAAAAAAATGGTGTTAGATTAAATCAAATAAGGTTTTAATTTATTTAATTTAATAGATAGACATTAGGGATTTAATCAAATACATTGATTGTTTAATTAAATAGGGATAATTAAATCAAATGGATTGATTTAATTAATAACAGAAAGTGACTTAATTAGATAAAGTGATTTATTTAATTAAGAGAAAAATATTGATGAATTTAATGAGATAGGTGAATTTGATTAAATGGTTAGACTGAAGAATGATTCAGGAAGAAACGATGTTAGTGAGTCATGATCAAATGCACAATGTTAATCAATATATTTTACGTGTCTACATTTTGCCCCTCTTTGAAGCAATGCAATTGTTGTGTTGGTTCAAAGAATAACTGATCTCGATCAAAAGGCAAAAAAAATTGATATTTAAAAATTTTCCCCACTGTTACATGGTGAGAGAAAACATGCCATTATAATGGCCCCTTGAGAGATGAGACGGAAATTTTAACTTTTTGGGTGATCTCTTGAAAAAAGGAGACAAAGTACCTAATTGGTTTAAAAAGGCTCCAGGAGGCTAAAAACATGTCTAAACGCAATAAAACGATGAAAAACAAGCCTTGAACGAACAAAAATAGGTCTGGAGGTCTAAAACACTAGCAAGATAGCCATTTAGGGCTAAAAACCCCTAATTTTTAGGCTTAAGAGGGGCCCGAGGGGTTACTTTCAAGTAATTTTCACACACCTCTACTAACAAACCTAAGATTTGACCTTTGACTCTTCGGCGATATGGTGCAGTGACAACTTCCCCTACACATCAGTGATCGAGTCCGGACATGCCAGCGACCACCTGGCATTGGGGCACCAGTATGTGACCCTTACCTATGCTTAATTTTTAATGCATTTAGTAGCCCTTTAAAGATGAGCTCACCTCCAGCGGCGCTATTATAGTGCCATTCAGCATTTGAACTGCACCACTAATTGCCTTTTAGTACCGCAACGACGCTATTTAGCACCGTAGTGGTGCAATTTGGAGTTTAGAAACTCTGTTGTTGGGCTCAGGCTCGGTAGGCTAGTTTGGGGAAAGTGCACTGCGATGGTGCCCTTTTCATGTAAATTATGACACTGTAAAGCAAACTGCGAGGCAGCGGCTCTGTTTGGATGGTTTTGGGTTCATGCGGCAGAATTTGAGGAAACTCAAATTGCGACGTCTTCATAAACTACACCGCTGGAAACGAGTTTGGAGCATTAGGCCAAGATTTTTCCAAAAAAAATTTAACATGCTAACTTTCCCTGATGCAGGATGGGCCTAGGGAGCTTTATTCTCGGGAGCACCAGTCACGAGACCTAGTGAGCATTTTATAGGATCTAAGCAATAGGGATCAGGATTGATTGGGAGTCGCAGGATGGTGGCACATTACTTACGCAGTGCCCGTGTGCACACACCTAGGGATGTTGTCAATGCTGGCCGAGAGGTGGTATAGCTAGACATCATCATTTCATCTCCCCACTGGCAAGGCAACCATCACTTTGGAGGATGTTTGGATCATTCTTCGACTGCCCATTCATGTGTGATGAGCAATATATGATATGGACGAGGGATGGGAGTGTTGTACTAAAGTCCTCGCCACACAGGACATTATATATTGCAAGGGGCAGATTGAGCTGGAGAGATACAAGATTATCACACCTCCCTTTCGCTGGGTAGTTGCAACAATTATTTCAAGTTTGGTTTCCCTAGACAGACGAGGGTGATACTTCAGTCTCGACTAGGGATATTGTTGGGAGCAGATGGTCCGGGATAGGCCAGTTCATTTTGCATGGTGGCATCTACTTCTTGCCTCACTCTATAGGGAGCTACATGAGTATGTTTACATGGATGGCAGAGCGCTAGGGGTTGGAGTGACTTTGCTTCATGTTTGGGCGTGGGAGCACATTTATGTGCTACGTCCCCGTGTTGTAGTAGTTCGATGGGGGCAAAGGATGCCCTCGTGGCATGATACCGAGGCGATGTGTCCTTCACACACAATGGAGAGCATGGGATCCCCTACTGGAGGCAGGTCCTAGATGAGATGCTTGTCTTTACTTGGCACCCATACCTTGGTAGCCCAGATGGGCCGATGATGCCACTCAACTCTTCTATTGCCGACAGGACAAATATATGTAGGGGCATGAGCATAAGATGATCGAGAGGTACTTTCCTGGGCATGAGTAGCATAAGTTTAGAGAGCCACAGGATCAGCCAGATGATGACTACGTGGCCGTATTTGCACGTAGTATGACACAAGTAGCATGGGGACATGGGATTCCTACCTCAGTGGTAGTTGATAGCTTTCGAGACTTGGTAGCCCGCCCCTAGGCTTATGATTAGGGTCTAGCATATCCCGAGACCACACAGGCCTACAAAGATTGGTTCAGACCTCCTCTTCGGCTGACCATTCTAGGTGAGGATCCAGATCCACGCAGGGTTAGAGGCAGAGGGAGAGTACGGGGGTGAGTACAGAGAGTTGATATTTGACAAGATCCACCAGTTGCATCCCCAGTCCCGCCAAGCTAGGGGGATGTTTAGATGTAGGATCAATAGCAAGATCCACTAGTCCCACCACCATGAGGCGAGGATCAACCTCACTTGCCACCACTAGTAGAACTAGCAGGTTAGGCAGACACACGAGACACCTTGATTGCACAGCTATAGGCCCAGGTTCAGATGCTGACAGTGGAGAGAGATCAGCTTAGAGCAGAGAGGGATCAGGCTGTGCAATAGAGATAGGCTGCAGAGCTACAGACAACCACTGAGCTAGGCCGTAGGTAGTAGATTGAGAGCATGACAGCCTCCTCCTCTAGGGTACAGTGCCGGCACAATCTTACATGGATGCTATCCGAGAGATAAAGTACTATCACCAGGCTTACCATGACTTAGTAGCTAGATCTTATTGGATCCTCGAGTACTCAGAGTGAGCTAGCCAAAGAACACCAGAGGGTCATGGTGATAGGGGCGAGGGAGGCATCCATAAGGACTAAGCTTGATCCCGATGATACAGTTTTTTGTGCCTTATGGTCTCATTTTTTATAGCCCTGATGGGCCTTTTGTAATGATTGACATATATGTACAGTGATCTTCTTTATTCTTTGTATCATCACAGTGACATGATTGATGATATATATGAGTTGATTTTGATGTGATGAAATGCGTACTTTTTACTTATGTATGATTCTACTTCTATATGTTATGGATGCATTACTTATGTATGATTCTACTTCTATATGTTATGGATGCATTTATTTCTAATGATGTTTATGCAATGATTATGACTAATAGATCTATATTATGCTCGTCTATACTATGATATTCAATGACGTTATGATGATCTATTTTATGCAAATTTTGATATGTGATATGGATTTTAATATGTAAGATGTTATGATCTATGGTATATGCAATGATATGTGGGATATGCTCCTATATGAGATGATTTATAGATGGATGTATGTTTTGCATGTGATGAATTTTTATTTTTCTATATGATGATTTGGAATGATTTATGCAATAAAATTTCGAAATGATTGTGATGGTATTTATGAGATGGTATAGATAATGATATAATGCGATGGTCATGTTTTATTCGATATGTAAATGAGATGGTTAAGATGCTTAGAATAACAAATATTATTATAATAAACATATTAAATGATAATGTAATGTGTGTGATGTATTTAATGTGATACCCTATATGCAATGATATGATGATTTTTTATGCAAAATGAGCGTGATGTGCGCCAGTATGTATGCAATGGATTATCTTATAATGCCTATGTATCTATTATGTATGATTATGCAATAGGTAGTAATGCTAAATGGTTATGAAATGTTTATGCAAATGAATGCTATGTGATGGGTGTTGTGACAAATGTTTTGTGATGCAAAGAGTGGATGTAATGAAAATGAGATGGTATTTTCTATGATGTAATTATTCTAATCATAATAAATGATGATGTATGTGATGCGATGATACATTAAATGCAAAATGATATGCTGATGTGATGTGAGCGTAAAAGTGGTGATATGATGTGATGATGTTATGGACGTATATATGCCTTGATGAATTATATACCTATTGATTATGTGAAGAATGATTATGAGATTTTCCGGTAGATTCTTATGTGGTGGTTTATATGAAAAATGGTAATATGAAATGGTTGTGAAATGAATGTTTATGCAATGAGATGCAAATGTAATGGGTGAGATACAATGTCATGGATGTACCTCTTTATGATCAAATTGTATATATGATTATAGATATGCAATATGTATGTTCCCTATGTGATATGTTTATTCAATATGCCATTGGTTTGTGGATGTAGGATTAATGACCATGATGGCGATAATGATCAACTATCATAGTACCTTGTTAGTGCGGTTACTAAGAAAAGAAGAAGTCATTTCTATGAGACACCAGATGATGAATATGCCGATGATGATGATGGTGATGATGATGATTACTTGCCGAGGAATTGGGATTTTTTAAAGGGCCAAATTTTCTTATGTTTGATAACACACATGGTACGATGCATCAAGGTATAGAAAACTGGGATGATGTTGTACCTAGTGAGATGGACTTTGACTTGAAAATTAGATAGAAGCATTCTTGTTCACACCTGAAAAATGGAAACCTTACTAGGATATACTTTAGAAATTTCAGATGCCTCAGACCAAAACACGGGAAGGAGAACCTATCCATGCAATAGTCAACAAGTTGTCCTAGAATTCCTCCATACATACCTAACAAAGTAGGTATTCACCGAGGTTATCTTACAAGAACCTCCAACAAGCATAGTAGATAAAAAAATAGAGATCATTGCCCCATTCCTATTTCTCTAAATCCTCTATTTTGGGATATCATCGAGACGTCTTTGGAATGAGCGCAAATAAGATAAGTCAAAAGAAAAAGACAAATCTCACAAACAAGTTGGTGTTCTTCAATACCGCTAACCAAAAAGGAATGTGTTTTTAAGAACCAAAACTTATTGCCAGAAGATAATGCCCATTGTAAGAAGGATACATCCTAGGACATGTTAGTGGATGGCGGCACGTCATTTCATTTATCCAAAGTGTTCCCTCTGATAAATAAATCCCATTGTAGGAAGGATTCATCCTTAGGACATGATGTTATTAGATGATTGATATGGGACTAATTGGATGATGGACTATCGACACAAAGAATTGACCAACTTGCTTACGTACTGACTTAGACTTGAGACTTGACATTTTTGAGTTTTCATGTTTAATGTGCTAGACTTGTTTCTAACTGTTTCACCAAAGTTTGAGGATGACGACCAGTTTATTATGATTGGTGTTTATTGCGGGTGCAAGTGAGATGAGACAGATGGATTTTTAAAATATCTAGATGTTTTTTGAATTTTGCAATGTTTGAGGCTATTTTTGGTATTTTTCAAGGTTTTCAAATGTTTTGATTTTCAATTTTCCAATTTTTTTGTGATTTGCTGAGATTTTGACCAAGAAACTAACCTTAAAAACCTATCCTAGGGGCCTTGGGGGCTGATCAACAGATTAGCCTCACCTACGTTATACATGTAGAGACCACGTAGTTTGACCAATGACTCTATTTTTGACTTTTGGAAAGACTTTTTGACCTATTTTTGAATTTTAAAGTTTTTGAACGTTTTTGGATTTTCTGATTTGAGGACTTTAAGATCATACATGAATCCAATCCGATGAGATCATTCCCCCAACATGATGCAATAGACTACCTTGATAAAGGTAGGACAAACTAACCTTGAGGATGGGCCGAGTAGTACTAGGAGGGATCATGATATGGAAACAAGACCAAGCTATGGTGCAGATGCTTATAGATGAATGATGGATGGAGACCTGAATGCGATGGATGGTAGAAGTGAAATGGATGGATGATATAGAACAAGCCTTAAAGATCTTGGTGGATGGAAAGTTCTTATTTACACAAGGCGCCTATTTTCTAGGTTTTCACCAAGGTACTTGCCTAAAGTGCCACCGAAGTGGTTTTCACTAGAGGACAATTATTTTTTGATCCTTTTTCTGATTTTATTTATTTATTGTCACCAAGATGCGTATTTCCTAGGTTTTCACCAAGGTAACCATTTTTTCAAGACATTTTCTTATTTTTTGGATTTTTTGGTTCTATACCTTGAAAGATTTTAGGCATAAAACTTTTTGAGATGGGAGCTATTCATGGGCTCCTGAAGAGTTTCCCCTTCGGGTGTTGATAACTGATATGCCCCTGATTTGTAACTTGCTGTAATGATGAAAGGTCCTAACCAATTAGGTTTGAACTTTCCTTTGTTGCTTGTGTTTTAGACATTCTTTTGATTTTCTTTTAAGACCAGTTCTCCAACTTGGAAAGTCTTGCTTCTAATTTTCTTGTTGTATCTCCTTCTGAGTCTATTCTGATAGACTTATAAGTGATTTAGAGCATCTATCCGTCTCTCATCTAGTAGCTCTAGCTCATTCAATCTTGATATTCTGTATTCTTTATTTGTGATGAGGTTTTGCAGTGATATCCTCAGGGATGGGAGCTCGATCTCAATTGGGAGTACCACTTCTAATCCATAGACCAAGGAGAAGGGAGTGGCACTAGTGGGTGTGCAGATGTCAGTCACCACCTACGCCATTGACTATTTTCTTGAGGATTTTGAGGATGTTTTTGCATGTAGCTTCTTCTTGGCCATTTCCTTGGGGATAATACAGGGTGGAGAAGCGATGTTGGATTTTGAATTTTTTGCATAAGTCATGAACGTCCTAGTTCTTGAATGGTGTCCCATTATCTGAGATAATAGCTTGTGGAACACCGTAATGATAGATGAGATAGTTCAGGATAAATTTTGAAATCTGTTGCCCAGTTATATATGTCATGGGTATGGCCTCCACCCACTTAGTAAAGAACTCTATTGTATTTATGATGAACTTATGGCCATTAGATGAGGTGGGAGTGATTTTCCCAATGAGATCGAGTCCCCACTGAGAGAAGGGCCATGGTGTGGCGATAGGATGGAGCTCTTGAGCTGGAGCATGGATAAGGTCCCCATGCTGCTGACATTGTAGACACTTTTTGGCATGATCATGTGCTTCTTGTTCCATTGTGGCCCAATAATACCCCATCCTCAGTAATTTCTTGGCTATGGTCATTCCACTCGAATGCGAACCACAGATACTGTTGTGAACTTTGGTTAGAGTAGTTAATTCCTCCTGAGCATTTAAATAGCACAATAAGGTACCTTCTATGCTTCTATGGTATAGGGTATCACCTAGGATGACAAATCTAGATGCCTTTTTAACAAAGGTTCATTTTAGGTTTGATGGCAGGTTAGCGGGTATGGCTCCTATGCAAAGATATGTGTAGATGTCATGATACCAAGGATCTCAAGGACCAATGATTTCACACACATATTTTGATTTCAATACCTCAGATGCAGGAACGAGAAGCTGCTCAATCATAAATTCATATTTTGAAGTGTTGTGAGGGATATCCAATAGAGAGCCTATTGTCGCCATAGCATCTGCTACTCTGTTGTTGGTTCTAGGAATTTGCTCAAATTTTATTTCAATGAAGGACTCCTTAAGGGTCTCCACCAATTTCTTGTATGGACTAAGCCTATCATCCTTAGTTTGATATTCATTGTTGACTTGTTTTATAATCAACTGAGACTCTCCATACACTTTTAAAGCTATGATGTTCCATTGCACTGCTATCCTGCGACGTATAGTCAAAGCCTCATATTCCACGATGTTGTTGGTGCAAGGAAATGAAAGTTTGTATGACCTTAGTATGCAATCTCCTTGTGGGGTGATGAAGAATACACCCGCTCCTGATCCATGTTGTGTGTATGAGCCATCGAAGTATAATTTCTAGTGATCAACTATGTTGAGATTAAAGATGGATTCATCTAGAAACTCTAAAACAAGAGGATTCACAGAATAAATAGGTGCTTCTGCTAGTTGATCTACAATGACCTGATCCTTGATTTCTTTTCTTTCCACATACTCGATGTCATATTCTAATAATATCATTACCCATTTTTTCATTCTTCTTGTGAGCATTGCCTTTGATAGTAGATATTTAAGGGGATCAATTTTGGCGATGAGCTTTATCTTGTGTCCTAACATGTAGTGTCTAAATTTTTGAGAGGAAAACACTATTGCGAGACATGCTTTCTTGATAAACGAATAGTTTAACTCATGCCCAACCATTGTCCTGTTGATGTAATAAATAGCTATCTCGGTTCCATTTTCATCATGCTAGGCTAGGAGAGCTCCAAGGGCTACTGTTGTTGCTGACACATATAAGATCAATGGCTTCTTTGGGATAGGTGGTAGTAAGACCGGTGGTGTTAGTAGATATTTCTTGATTTTTTTGAATGCCTCTTCACATTTATCATCCCATTTGTACACTACTCCCTTGTGGAGTAGGTGAGAATATGGATTTTATTTGTCTGCTAACTGCGCTATGAACCTTCGAATGGACTGGAGTCTACCTTGGAGGCCTCTCAGTTGTTTTAGTGTCTTTGGTGCTTCCATTTTGAGGATTTCTTTCACTTTTGTTGGATCCACTTAAATACCCCTCATCGATACTATGTATCCTAGCAGTTTACTTGATTGTACGCTGAAGACACACTTCTTTGGGTTTAGTCTTACTTTGTATTCTTTGAGTCTGTTAAAGATGGAACTCAGGGTTGCTATGTGATCTTGTCTTTTTCTGGACTTAGCTAGGATGTCGTCAACATAGTCTTCAACTGTTTTATGGATCATATCATGGAAGATCAATGTCATAGCCCTTTGATATGTTGCTCCTGCATTTTTTAGGCCAAATGGCATCATGTTCCAGTAGTAAGTCCCCCATGGACAAGTGAAGGTTGTCTTATGTTGATCTTCTTTTGCTATCATGATTTGGTTATATCCTAAGAATCCATCCATTAGTGATAACATTTCATGTCCCGTTGTCATGTCCACTATCATGTCAATGTTGGGAAGCAGGAAGTCATCTTTTGGACATGCCCTGTTCAAATCTCTAAAATCTGTGCATACTCAAATGGCTCCATTAGGTTTCGAAATAGGTACTAGGTTTGATACCCATTTCGGATAATCTATGGGTCAGATGAATCCTGCATCTAACAACTTTTTGAGCTCTACTTTGACCAGTAGGGCGATGTGAGGATGCATTTTACGAAGCTTTTGTTTGATAGGTTTTGATTCAGGATATACTTCCAAGTGGTGGATGACAGTATCTGGATCAAGCCTTGGCATATCAGCATAACTCCACGCAAAGTTTATCTGTCTCTCCCTCAGGAATGTAGCTAAGAGTTCTTCCTCTTCTGATAATAGTGATTCCACATAAAATGTGATATGTGGGGTCTCCTCTATTCCTAGGTTGACAAGATTGCATTTTTCTTCCAAGAAAGTTGATTTTTCTTGATGAATAGCTGTTAGAGGAAGATTGAATCCTTCATCCTCAGGTGCCTCAGAGAGGTTTTCACCGTTGGATGCATCCTTTCTTTTTAATTTTTTCTTGTTAGAGAGTGCCACAATGTGGTCTTCACTCAAGGACTTGGATATGATTCTTAGTTTTTCACTTTTGCAACTAAAGGATTCAATCATTTCCTTGTAATAGGCCTGTGTGTCTAGCTCTATTATAAACACTGCTTTATGATCTCCATCTAGAATTTTATCCCTTAATCCCATGAATTTTGAGAGTGCCTCATCGTTTTCGAACACATCAAGAACCGGTGGTCCTCATTGGTCATAGTTGATCAATTGGGGATATACTAAGCGAATTTCATGGTCTTGGTTGTTTGAATCAAAAGATAAAGTACTAATCATGCAAAGGGTGGTATCCTCAAATAACCTAGGTTGATTGGTCATGGTATCCTCTTCATCACTACTAATGTAGGCCTCAATTATAAAGTTATGCATGTCTCTATCTATGGATGTTGGTAAGTGAATTTCTGCTGCAGTGGGTTGGGGAAAAGTATTAACTGCTCTAACGAGAGGACTTCAACCACGTATGGTTATAAACGGAGGGGTACATCCAAGGCCAAGGTTTGTTATTGGTCATGTCTCTGGTATGATAGGTATTATAAGGCCATTGTTTTTTTGTCCCAATCTTTGATTTTTGCCGTAACCCATTGTGAGTATCATTTGGAGGCCTTTGCTTCTTTCATCCATTGGTAAATTTGCTGCTAGTCTTTCATCGCGGTATAACATATGCAATGGATCTGTCTCGATTACCTCTTGGCCCAGATCTCCCCAGCTTGTGAATTCAAGATAATCTTTAGGAGAGGTTTGCAATGTGGAAGCTTGATTTTGTTGTGGGCATCCTCATGATCTAGGAGATTGTGGTAACTCTCCTATCACAAAAGCATTGTTAGGAAGCTTGTAGCTTCCACAACCATCCTCCTGTATGATGAGCTTGATATCAGAGATGGTAGGAATAGCAGGTGTCTCTGTCTCAGAAGTGGATGTGAGGGTGGTAGGATCAATGTATGATTTCAATGGGCCCTCATAATTTTTTGGTACTTGGGGGATTTTGTAATATTTTTCCTCAAGATTTTTGTAGTATGAAAAAGGTTCGGGATCTCCATGAATGGTAACTTCTTGTCCATTATGTGTAAATTTCACACATTGGTGAAAGGTTGATGCTACTACTTTCATTGCATGGATCCATGGGCGTCCTAGGAGGATGTTATATGGCAATTCAAGGTCCAAAACCTAACAAGTGGTTTCCATGAGAGTTGGTCCTAGTTGGATAGGGAGTTTAATCGTGCCTTGAGACAATCTTTCTTGATCATCATATGCTCTTATCATGATGCCTTTCCCTTTATCAATGGAATCTTCTAATATTTTCAACTGCTTGATGAGGCCAAGAGAATAGATATTCAAACCCGCGCCTCTATGCACTAGGACCCTTTTGATTTTGCTCATATTTACGATAGCTTCTAAGTGGAGTGCATGGTTGTGAGATGGTTGGGCAGAAAAATCTTGGTTAGAAAATGTAATGAGATTAGGTGTCATGATATTTCTGAC
This sequence comes from Sequoia sempervirens, assembly GCA_007258455.2. Classification (NCBI taxonomy): domain Eukaryota; kingdom Viridiplantae; phylum Streptophyta; class Pinopsida; order Cupressales; family Cupressaceae; genus Sequoia; species Sequoia sempervirens. The sequence continues at coordinate 1,186,260,539 of VDFB02271358.1, forward strand.
CATAGCTTGGAATTGCTCTGCATCGAGATCTATGGGGACAGTTGATGAGGTTAATGCTTCCTCAAGGATATTTTTATGAGAGTTGATGATATTTTTAACAACTCCATGACGGAGATGTGTGCTGGTGTTCTCTTAAGTTGGTCTACAACATTGTAAGCATGTGGAACAGATCTGGATGAAGTTACTTTATTTGGTTGGGATGATCCTACAATGGTGACTTTTCCACCTCTTGTGGTGACTCCACAATCTTCGGCATGGGCACCCTTGATGGTGATGAACATACAGTCTTCATTTAGAGAGGCAACAACTGATTCATAAATATGATTTACACTGCCCTTTCCTTTATCATTTTTATTCCATTTGTTGCTATGATTCAGCATTGGATTCGTGTATATCTTAAGGTCCCGATTTCCTATAGGTTGTTCCACATTTATGATTTTCTTATCGATGAGATCTTGGATGATGTTTTTGAGTCTCATGCAATTGTTTGTAGTATGACCTTTGATTTTGTAGAATTCACAAAGTTGATTCTCGTTATACCAAGGAGGTTTGACATTGGGTTCTTGGTAATTCTCAAATGTAGGAGGTTTGATGAGTTTTTTGTCGATCAACCTTTTCATTATGTCCTCAAGTGGTTCCCCCAAAGTGGTGTATTTTCATTTGGGATAATTTTTGCATTGGGGTAGTCCCCTTTGATCAGTGAGGCTATTGATGGTTGGATTGTTGTTTGGTTGGTATGTTATGTGATGAGTGTTTTAGTGTTGTGATTGGATTTGCAGTGTGGGTGCATTTTGGCGAGAACCACTAATGACCACCTTGGCATTGATGACACCGTCAATAGTAACATTTTTGTTTCTTGCCCATGTACAAAGTTTATCATTGTAATTGGATGGTGGGCGATTATTTTGTTATTCATGGTATGATGCTGATTCTGCAGGTTGAGTCATGAGAGCTCTTTTGATGCTGAGTGCTTTGGAGATTAATTGATCATATGTGGTAATGCCCTAAACCTTGAGATGAAATACCAAGCAGCCTTCAAGGTTGGTTATGATGGTGCAAACTTGTTGTTCTTCTGGCATGGTCCACTTGCTTCGATTGGCCTTGGATTGCCATCGTTGAAGGAATGAAGCAAAAGATTCATTCTTTCCTTGTTTCAGAGCCAAGAGTTCTTCAAGACTAACATCCATTGCAATGTTACATGCATAGTTCTTAATGAATGCATCCCTAATTTCTTGGAATGTTCTAATGCCTGAAGGTAAGTGAGAGAACCATTCTATAGCGGGACCTGCCAAGCTCCTAGGAAATAGCCACATTAAATAAGTATCATTGTATGTGACTTCCATGAAATGAACCTTGAATTCCCTGATGTGATCCTCAGGGTTTCCCATCCCTCGATATTTGTCAAATTTGGGGATTTCAAATCCCTTGGGGAATGGTTTCATCTCTAGGATCCTATCAAATGGATAGGGACACAAGTTGCTTGGTATTTTGGTTTTTTTCCCTGATTGAAGTTCGAGCACTTGTTGTGAGAGCAACCTGAGTTGTGTTGTGACATCACTTTGCAAATCAAGGGGTGGGATGAAAGTGTTTTGGGGTGTTTGAATCGTGGGTTGGGTTGGTCGGTTGGTCGGTTTGTTTGATGGTATTTGTATGTTGTGTCGAGTGAGGTAGGCTTCCACCTGCTTTTGTATGAACAATGCTTGTTGTTGATCTTGTTGTTGTTGTGCTAAGATTTGTGCTTCCTATTGCGCTTGTTGTTGTTCCAATAATGCTTGTTATTGTGCTTGTTGTTGGGCTGCTAATTGTGTTGCTTCTTGTTGTTCCTGATATGGCTTTAATGCTTGTTGGTATGCTTGCATTTGTGCTACTTTTCTATGTGCAAGGAGTTGTTCTTGATATTGGGCTTGTTGTGCCTAATATTGAGCTTGTGCTTGGACTCATGCTAGTACAAATTTTTGTGTTGCTTGTTGTTGCAATAGGAGTTGTGCTTGAGCTGCCTTTAATGCTTGCGTGGCTTGTTGTTGTTGTTGTTGTAAAGCTTGGGCTTGTGCGGCATTTTGTGCTTGTAATGCGGCTTGTGCAGCTTGAGTAGCTTGTTAAGTAGCTATTTGTACAACTTTTTGTTTTTGCACTTGTTGGTGTCCTCTTTGGAAAGTGGCTTGTAATGTTGCGTCGTACTAGCTTGATGTGGTGCAAGTTGGCGGTTGTGGGGGTGGAGGTGGATTTGGAATGGTATTCGTGAGTGTAGTATTGGTGTTTTTCATGATGGATGGTTTTGTTGATGTGGTTAGTCCTTGGGAGACCATTCTTTGTGATGTTAAGGGGGTGTTTGATGATGTTTCAATTGTTTGTGTATTTTTCATCTGTTGTTGTGATATTAACGACAAATTTTGGGTGCTTGGTAAAATGTTTTGGTTGATATTTGGGATGGTGGTTTGATTGGTATTTGGTAGAGGAGGAAGCCCTAAACCAAGGAGTGGTGTCGATGATGATGGTAACGGTGGAAGTGGTGGGAATGTGAGGGATTCCAATTCTTCTGAAAATGTTGTGGTGTCATAGATGCCCCCTAGTCCGAACATGTCTCCTTCCTCTTGTGAATTTGCAAGGATAAGATTTTGAGGTGTTGCAAGAAAAAAGGATGATGATGGATCGTGGAAGAAAGTGAGAGGAACATTCTTTTGTAGTGGATTTTCAAGTATGTTTTGTTCCAATGTGGTATTTGCGTCCAAGTTTTGATTATTAACAAGGGGATGTGCTTGAATAGCATTGATAAATGCATTTCCCTTATTAATTTTGGGTTGGGTTGGAGCAAGAGATGTTATGATTTGTGGAATGTTTTGAGTGACGTTTTGGGATGGGGGTGTGGATGAGATGGGAATGGTAGATGAGATGGAAAAGGATGTTTCCACTATGGTGCTTGTGTCAAAATCTGAAGGAAATTTGGCCCCTTGTTTTGCTAGTTCAAGCATGTATAATGAAGGGTTAAGCTTCATCATGATATTGATGATCTTATGATTCTCCAGATTTTGAAGCATTTCAGTTATTTCGTCGTGAGACATTCCATAGGGGAGATCGTCTCCTTGAGCTTCTTCTTGTGGATTTTGTGAGAGAGTCAAAGGATTGCTTGATTCAGAGGGATTTATTTCAACATTTGATTGGCTAAGATCGCTTGAAGTGGGGGTTTCTTTGTTGGCTTTCATGCTTTTCTTATATTGATATCTAGTTTGAACCATAAAACAAGGATCAATTTTTGAAAATAGAAGAGATGAATCTCTTGATTCCTTGAATTGATCTTTGTTTAATGCACCGAAGTAAAAAAGTTTTAGGATATCTTTGAAGATAAAAAGGTGATATGTAAGATGGATGGGGTGAATTTTATGATCTTTTGGTGAATCTTGAATGAAATACTAGGCTTTTAGGACTTTTTGATTTTGTTGTTGGATTTTGGATTTTGTCCTTGATTTTGGTTTTGATTGCTTTTAATTTTGAACAAAAGACCCTAAGATGTTGGATGATTATCTAAGGGATATCTTTGATCAAAGGATGATGATTTGCATATGTATGGAAAGAAGGATGCATCTATCCATACCTATCTAAATAAGATGATGGTTTCATTAAGAATATGGGGAAGGATTCATCTCCATGTACTAAGCCAAACAAGATGATTTTGATAATTTTTTACCTAAGTATATGCAAAAGGATGCATCTACACACACTTAGCCAAAGGTGATTTTGACGATAATGTTTTCAAGGATTTTAATCTCAAAGGTTTTGATGATTTTGATGATTTGAATTTTTCCAAAAAGCCTAGTAAGAATGATTTTCAAGTTTTTCCAAAAGATGACTTGTGAAATGATGTTTGTTTTGGAGGATGGGTGAAAAAAATATTTTGATGTTTACTTTTGATCCTAAGATGAACCTAAAAATACACTTTGCTTGCCTAGACCTAGGTATTGAAGAACATGCAAATGCTTCCTAAAGATCCTTATAACCAAACATTTTCAAATTTTGGACAAATGACCTTTTGATTTGGATTTCTTTGAGAATTTGTAAGCCTTCAATCACTCATGAGAGTTCTTTTTGTTTAGCTTTGCTTAATGTCTTTATTTTACCAAAAGCAATTTCTTTGATTAGATTTTCAAACTAAGATGTCCAATGTCTTAATTCTCTTTCATCCCACAAAGTGCCTTATGCAGAAATTGAGGAAATCAAGACAAAAGTTACCTAAAGTCAACTTTAGTAGAAGAAAATTGAGATGAAATTCAAATGTTTAGAATCCTCTAGGGATACAAATCCCAAGGGCAAGTAGTAACATGTGAATTTGTTCAAGGGTATTTTCTTCTCCTAAAGGGTTTGAGATTCGATGCTTCGTTGAATGTTTGTTTCAATGTTTTTGATAAAAGCACTGTGTTTTCAAACTGACTCACAAGCAATATAACATCCTAGCTCAATTGGTACATTTTCCTTGGTGGAATTGTCTCATGCCCTTCGTACAAGAAGAGATGACTTTACATGCAATCAAGGACAAAATATAAAGGTATGTTAAGAATGAAACTGTCTTAACCTCTATATTTCAACCAATATTGGACATGGCAAGTAACTTCTTGGAATCTAAGTTCCAATGCACCACTTTGCTAAAATCATTCGATGGACTAGTGGGCTTCTAAAACCAAGGTTCTTAATGACACAACATCGGGGACATGGCATCTTTCAAGCATCTAGCAAGACACTAAAGGCTTTAATCAATCCTACTAGGGGCTCTTATACGTTTTACGGTAGTACCCTGTTCTGAAAGACACTTTACGGCTAATGCCTACATACCATGATGACTTGACAGTTTAGTCTTATCCATTTATATACCGGCCTGAATGAAAAACTAGTTGGAGTCACCCTCAAGTTCTCCTTTCGGATGTGTCTCTTAGGCAGGCCCCTCTAAAGGTGACTCAAAGCAATAAAATTCATTTTAAGTGTTTCTCTTGCACCCCAGATCGCACGAAGCGCAAGGGGTGAGGATACGCACTTGAAATGCACCAAAGAAAAAATCAAACAAATCAAACACTTGTTCATTTTTAGCCTCAAAGCAATGATGAGTTCACTTTAAAGCACCAAAATGAAGTGTGAAATTTTCCTTGTTCAATTTTATCCCAAGAAACAAAATCTAGTAAGTTGTGATTCTAAAGTTCATTTTAACCTTTGCAAGAAGAAATTGAAAGGTTCTTTTTAAGCCCAAACAAAAACTATTGTTCTAAGGATGCTAATATAACAATTTCTCAAAAATAGTTTTAAACAAACACTAAAGTGTTTAAAAACACTTTGATTGGACAAAATATCATCACCATGCTCCTTTCTTTGCTTTCGAATTCCAACCTACAAGAAGGGAAAAACAGTCAGATTCTGGAAAAACACAGAAATTAAAAAGCAAAAAACAGAGGATAAATCCATCATAAATTAAAGACACATGCTAAAATTAAATTTTCCCTTTTTTTTCTCCTAGCGTCGCAACACGTGAAGGCGTCACAGTTTGGGCTATTAGCGTCGCTCTAACAATGCCACTTACTAGTCAGTGGCGCTCTGTGTCGGGACAGAAAGCTCAAATGCATCACAGTTCTTTCCCAGCGGCAGAGTTTAATATTTTTTAAATTTCTCTGCAAATCGGCAAGCCCAGCAGTGGAGTTTAAAATTCAAAATTTGGTGGGCCAAGACTAGCGGTGTAGTTTGTGTTTTAAGCAGTGCCATATGGCAATGCTGGAAAGCCCGCGGTGCCAAAAACAACAACACTGATGAGCTCATAGTGGAAAAATAGTGACGTTGATGAGCCTGTGTTGGAATTTATTGTGTGGAGAAAAACACGGAAATTTCAAGAAAAAGTTAGAAATAGTGATATTTGGCCCTCCCTCTAGCACCAAATATACGAACCCCGGCCTAGGTACCTGCAAAAAAAACACAATAAATGCCTCAAGTTAGACGTTGCAAGCATAAACAAGGATTCCCCATGAAATCCATTTACAACTTTAAACTAGGAAAGAAACTAAGAAAGAACACAATGCAAATGATAAGACAAAGATGAAATCCTAATTAAAAGTGTAAAATGTTAATCCCATGGGGGAATTGGTGCCAATTTGATGTGAAAATTGGCCCTTTCCCAATTCCTATGATGAAAGATTTGAAATTTTGAAGATATTGACCCACTTTGTTGATGAAGAATGAAGACTCCAAGCCAAGAATCTGCAAAAAACCTAGCTATGACTCAATGGTGATGGATGAAATTCAAAAGGTATTTGAGCATGCTAACTTTGCTTGAATTGTGGATACTCTAATGAGGAGAGGATTTCTTCATTTAGAGATGAAATTGAAGGATCAATGTCCAAATTTGAGCCATGTGGGACTAACATTCATCCAATGGCAAGATGGCACTTGTCATCATGTGAATGGAGGAAGCTTGAGCACATTTTGATCAATATGCAAATTTGAAATTTGAATTGGATGAGATGACATGTGAGAGGGAAGGGAATATAATAAATGCCACTTGGCTCAAGGTAAAGGAAATATAATATAAAATTGTTTCCTTGTTGGATGTGCATGTTGACTTTGGAATTTTTGAATTCAAATTGAGAGAATATTCCAAAAGATGCCTTGTGAGAAAAATAGGGATTTAATAAATAAATTAAATCTATTTTCATGCGCAACTTGCATTTTCTAGAAGATGTGAAATGAGATTAGATTATATTAATCAAGGGCTAATTAATTTAATAGGAGATTTGATGATGTGACTTATTTGATTTTAATTTATGGATTTATTTAAATTAGATAAGAGAGGAATATGACAGAGATTAATTAAATAAAGATTTTGATTTATTTAATTAAAAAAATGGTGTTAGATTAAATCAAATAAAGGTTTTAATTTATTTAATTTAATAGATAGACTTTAGGGATTTAATCAAATACGTTGATTGTTTAGTTAAATAGGGATAATTAAATCAAATGGATTGATTCAATTAATAGGAGAAAGTGACTTAATTAGATAAAGTGATTTATTTAATTAAGAGATGAATATTGATGAATTTAATCAAATAGGTGAATTTGATTAAATGGTTAGACTGAAGAATGATTCAGGAAGAAACGATGTTAGTGAGTCATGATCAAATGCACGATGTCAATCAATATATTTTACGTGTCTACACTCATAGCCAGGGATTCAGCTTCCATGAGAGCATCTAAAAATTCCTAAGTCCCTAATTTGATGAGTAATCACATCAAGGCATGCCTGAGCTTCATTTTTCTTAGCCCGAAGGTTACCAAGCCATAGCCTATTCCATCTCTTAAGATGATACTTAACATATTGCAGCTTCTTAACAAAAGAGAACATAGCGATACCATAAGTAGGGGCCCCATCTCTCCACCACTGGGCAATGAGATCATGTAGGGAAGTATCTCAAAGCCACATAAGCTACAATTTGAAAGGAGGATTCTTTGGAATGGTAAAAGATGAGGCTGAAAACTTAATAGGCCAATGATCTAAACCCCTCCAGTCAAGAATTTTAGAGCAAGTGACGAAGTGGCCACCCACCCAAAAACTGGAGACAAGAAATCTATCTAACTATTCAGAGATCACATTCTGCCAACTCCTTCGATTATTCCAGGTGGAAAAACCATTAGAAGCTTTGATGTCAACTAAAGCAAGAGAATCCACATTAACCCAAAAGAGATCAGAAGCAGGTCCAAGCCTAGCAAACCCCCCTCTTTTCTCCTCCAAACTCAACATAGAATTAAAATCACTAGCTAAGACCCAAGGTAGATATGGAGCATAAGATCAGACATACCTTATATGAGCCCAAGGCTAAGATTTACCTAGGATATGAATTGGAGCATAAACATTAGTAACTAAAATAGTGTCACCAGATTCCAAAATAGAAGCAACCATGGAGATAAAAGAATGGCTAGAGATCCACCAAAGAGGAACAACCTTGCGTGGATCCCAAAAGAGAGACAAACTACTAGAGCTTCCCTAAGATCTAATACATTGACATTGACTAGAAAACAAAATACGAGCATGTTGAAGCTTGCATGATGTCAATAGAAAGCTTAGTCTCCTGAACACAAAATAGGTCTAGAAAATGAACAATAACCAAATCATGAATAGCCTTTTTGCAGGAGGTTTTATTCAAACCCCTTACATTCTAGGAAAGAATAATCATGGAGGAGGTTGGGAGAAGTGAGCATATAAGGGTTTAATAGACCCAGATTCCACCAATAGATCCCCAACAAATCGAATCTTCTCGATATCCTTCTTACAACCAACTTTAGAGGAATTATCAAAATGACATTTCTTAAGGGGTTGTTTCTACACACCCAGAGCTTGAGAGGACCCCATTATTTTACCTAGAATCAACACCTCCTTAGCCAAATCCACTAAGACAATATCATCCTGCAACCCTTCTGAATCACTAGAATTCATGAAGTCCCCCTGCCACTATACTTGAAACTTATCCCTAACAACAATCACCTGATTCAGCATTGTACGAATACCCATAGCATTAGCCATAGAAGAAACCTCTACAAAAATACCCTCCTCTAAGGCTAGATTATCTAAGACCTCAAAATGGTTGAAACCCACGTCACTTTAGCTATCCTTAAAGGATCACTTCTGAACTCGCCCTTTAGCCCATGGTTTGATAGGAATAAAACCATCCTTATCAGGTGCCCCATCTATCATAGGATCCTTACCTCTATCACCCTTCTCCATCCTAGGCCCCAAAGAAGGAGGAGAAGAAACCCCAATTGATTTGTTAAGTTGAGGACATTGGCACTGTAGGTTTCCATAATCATGACAAATCTGACATAAAAAATGAAGAGACTCATAATCTAGGGGCTAAACCCAAGAAGTAGAGCCAAGGAAAATTCCCAAAGAATCTGGAAAAGGGTTATTTAGATGAATCTCAACACAAATACAAACAAAATAAAATAAATTTTTATCTAGGGTATGATGAGCATTGACAACTAGCTTCCCCAACAAAGTAGCAACCTAGAGAAAAATATCCTCCCTCCAAAACTCCAAAGGAAGTCGAGGAAACCGAACCCAAATAGGAGCACTTGAGGGAAACACTTCTATAAAATTAAATCCAACATGCTAGGGCTTCATGAATAGGTCAACATGATTGTAAAAATATGGCCCTCCCTCAAACACTCGATTTTAGTTCGAGATGCAGGAAAAATCAACCATGAAATAACCATTCACAACCACCAGAATTTCAAAATCTCCCTCAACCTGCTAGGTTCAGAAAATCCAAGAATCGAATGCTAAGAGAGATATATGGATTCCAAGGAACTTTCAAATCAAAACATGTTTGCTCCAATAAGAAATATCTTCCATCACTAATTTATAGGAAATTACTAGAACTGGATGATCTCAGCTCTGCAACAAACATCTATTCACTTTCTATTTTTTTGAGCTCATAGCCACAAAAGAAGAATCTAACATCCAAGCATGCATTCCCAAAGAGAATACTCTAATTTTTGTTATTGTATGATGCTATTGACGATTTCTATGTGTTAATGGACCCAAATGAATGAACTTTGGCATACATTATGAAAATACAGGTTTCTTGCTTCCCGCCTATGGTTCTTCTTGATTGTTACCAATTGCAATAAAGACTAACATTTACTAACCTATTCAAAATCCATAAACATAATCCTTTCAACTTTCCCTCATAACCAAGAACAAAAATAAAAATTATTTAAGAAACATAAAATTATCCAAATTAGATTATGAAAAGTTAGTAACTAATCTTACTACACTTATTTCATTGACTAGTCAAATGACTATGACTTGAACTAGTATCAAAATCTCCTATTACAAATATTGCAGATGGTTTTGAAGTGAGTTGAACACCTTAGAGTCAAACATTGCGGAAGTGAGTTTCTGAGAAACATAGTAGAAACAAATAACAAATTTTTCAATGTTCAAATTGCTAGATGCATCATGATAGAGGTTTTGTTGTCTTAGTGATAATTTTTGATGTCGCATGGCAGCCTCCCCTTGATGTATGTAGAATTTTTACTAGAGTCTGACAAAAAAGAAGAATGACAACTCTAAAAAGTGTCTCGCCATGTTCAACATTTGTGCTCCTTGTTCAAGTATTTCTTGATGTGTTTGTTATAAATGCATTCTTGAATGGCCATCATAGATGATTCCACATTGGGAGAATGAAATTAAGATAAAATGGTATTCATATTCCTTCACTCAATCGTGGTTGGGTGCTACATGATCTAAAAAAATTGGATCTAAGTGAACTGGACCATTGGGGAAATAGAGTTACATGTTTGGATGGAGCATTCACACCAAGCTAGGAGTCGGGGTTTGACACTAATTAATGGGTTTTGTTACACAAAGGAAATGTTATTATAACTTAGGAAGATCATGGATGGGTTGTCACATATTTAGGAGTCTTCGGGAAGAGTTACAGACCTCAAAATCACCTATAAAACCTATTTTAGTGAATTCACCTCTTTCAACAGATGAAAAATATGTTTTCACCACCTATTTTAGCAAACCAAAAGATACAAAATTGTTTACTTTATTAGGAATAAATTGCAAAAAAATAGGTAAGGGTTGCAGAAAAATAAGATTGTTTACTAACCCTAACCCTATTTTTTGACTAACGAAATGATATTTTAGTTGCAATGTCTCCATCCAAAAATTGGTCTAAACATATTTAGGCATAAACTGAATCTTTTGATGGAAAAAATCACATACAGGGAACACGTATTTTTCTCTACATCAACTTGCTTCCTAATACAAAAGAGAAAACCCAACCAAACCTCCACATGCACTAGGCTTCTTAGTTGCTTCTAAACCAAAAAAACTTGCGTTAATGGCTATAAAAAACAAGCACAAAATGTAAACTTAAGAAACTATAAAATTAAGTGCAACGCTACCCACAACTCCTTAAAATCATTTTTATTCCATGCATAAACCCAAAGGAAGTGAATTTCTTACCCTCAAAGACATGACAAGAAAAGCCTCTATAACTGTTATAAGATTGTCAACACTAACTATTTCACCAGAGCCTGCAAATCAAACCAAAACTAATTAAAACCATAACCACCTAAAACTGTAACATAACACTTTAACTAAAAATAAAATTGGTTCTAAGATAACCAAAAATCCCATTATCTAGGCCATCTGAAAGGACCATTTCTATGGTAGTAGTTATGTCACAATCGTTGATTCTATTAACCTAGACGATCTTATACATGACCTATCTAACCTTAGGATCCATCCCTCTGCCTATTTCGTTGTCAAAGCCATTGAAACTCAGTCCTCTTACTTTCAACCCCACAATAGTCAGTATACACAGGCTAGAAGTTTAATACAAGAAACCACTATTCTTTATGATGCTATGAAGCAGCTCCTAGGTGGTCGAAAGCAACTTCGTAGTAGGATCAGGAAACATGAGGTGCATATAAGGGACCAACTGCTGTAAAAACATGGCTTACAAAACATTTTTTTTTTACCCCTCAGTGGTCACGTAGTCTGGCTAAGCAAACTTTATCCATGACACAAAATTGAGCATGCAAGAACTTCCTAGCTAGAAGATCACATTGAACATAGCCTATCGGCTAGAATATGTAATTAAATGGTTTTTTATTTTCCTTTTTTTGTTAGGACCATTTGTAGCTTCTAGAGAGTCTTAGTTTTTGTTAATAAAATTTTGTAGTCATTTTTGTATTGTGATGAATGTGAGAGAAAGACAGAACAACCAGTTGCTATAGTAACAACATTTTCTAAATCAATAGTTTAAGTAAGTAGTCAATTTTATTGTTGTAGCAACAACCAGTATACAACTAGAAACAAGAGATTTTATTAGTGGAAATAGAAAGAGTAGCAACTCTATTTATACTCTATGATCATTATCAATGTATGTATATTGAAAAATATATGAAATAGAAAACTTATTTTGGCTCAAAATTTTGTATTTAATTGTTTTGCACTTCATTCCTATTCCCTATTCTATTATGTTCTATTTTATTTTTTTATCCTCTTCCTCTTCCTTCATGTGGTATTAGAGTTGAAGGTTTTTGAAAAGGATTTTGAAGGAGTTAAATTTTACTGATCATAGAGATTTATAGTCATCAATTGCAGCTCTAAGAACAAGTTTGACAAGCCCACAAATTCCTCATTTCAATGGAAAAAATTATGACTATTGGTCAATTGCAATGAAGGCACTATTTTCCTCTCATGATATTTGAGAGCTTGTCGAAAATGGTTACTCAGAACCAGTAGATGTAGCAACATACAATGCACTTATACAAGCAATGAAAGATTTATTGAGGGGAAATGAAAAGGATTTTAAAGGTCTCTTCTATATTTTCCAAGCAATGCATGATAGCATATTTCCAAGAGTTGCAGTAGCAATAAAATCTAAACAAACCTGGGAAATTATACAAACAACATACCAAGGAATGGCCAATGACAACAAAACTACAAATACTGAGAAGAGACTTTGAGACAATATGCTTGATGGAGACTGAATCAATAGACTCATTTTTTACACAAATTATTAGACTATTTAATCAAATCATGTCTCATGGTGAGACACTTGAAGAAAGAAGAGTGGTTGAGAATATTTTGAGAAGTCTAGATACCTACAAGGTTTAAGTCCATTGTTGTGGCCATATAAGAGACAAAGAACCTCTTTCAAAATTATGTTGATGAGCTCCATGCATCTCTAATTTATTATGAGCATAGGTTGAGTAGAATAAAAAATTCATCATTGGAGCATGCTTTCAAGACACAAGCTTCAATCATCCATGGTAGAGGCAGAGGAAGATTGAATTCAAGAGGAGGAAGAAGAAATTTGTATAGAGGTGGAAGAGGTAGTAGCTAAAATTCCAATCAAAATCAGCCCCAAGACAAAGGTATGATAAAGCACAAGACTAATGTGATTATTGCAAAAAATATGGGTATTGTTTAAATGAATGTAGAAAGAAAAAATATGACAATAGGCAGAAAAGTGCAAATTTTACAAAATAAAATCAAAACTAGGGTAATATGTTTTTAGCCAGTAATGTTGCACAAGAACATCAAAAGGATGTATGGATGTATGGTTTTTAGATTATGGATGCAACAATCATATGACAAGGAACACATAACTATTTTCCAATTTAGATGAAAATGTATTTAATCATATGTAACATTGGGAAATGATAACAAAGTTTCAGTAATGGGGAAAATAAAAATTGTTATTCTAACCAAGAAGGGGGGAAAAAAAGTTTATTTCTGATATCTATTATGTTCCTATGTTAAAATAAAATTTGATGAGTATTGGGCAGCTCATTTGAAAAGGATATATAATATATTTTAAAAATGGGGAATGCACAATCTTAGATAAATATCCAAGCAATCAACTTATTGCAAAACTGAAAATGACAAACAATAGAATGTTCCCCCTTAAGATACAATTGGATTTGAAATTAGAATTTTCTCAAACATAGGAACTTGTGGATAAAGGAAAAAGTGTAGTAGTCATACAAACAATATTTCAAGCTGAAATTAAGGATAAAAATTGATTATGGAATTTAATATTTGAGCACCTAAACTTTGGAGGCTTAAACCTATTGCATAGGAAAAGCATGGTAAAGGGATTTTCACTCATGGAGAAACCAAAAAGGTTATGTGAAGGGTGTGTTTTGGGAAAACAACATATAGAATCATTTCAAGTAGGAAAGTGAATGAGGGCAATAGCACCATTAGAGATTTTCCATTCAAATTTATGTGGTCCCATGCAAACACCCTCAATTGGAGGAAAATATCATTTCATGACATTCATTGATGATTAAAAAAATAAAACATGGGTCTACTTCCTAAGGCATAAGGATCAAGCATTTTATTTATTTCATCAATTCAAGGCTCTTGTGGAGAAGAAAATTTTGCACTACATCAAAGTATTGAGAATGGATAGAGGAGGTGAGTATATCTCCAATGAATTCTTAAGATTTTGCAAAGATAATGATATTCACAAATAATTCAATACAAGGTACACACCTCAACAAAATAGTGTAGTTGAAAGGAAAAATAAAACAATCATGGAAATGTCAAGGAGCATGTTGAGGGAAAAACATTTGTCAAATGAGTATTGGGAAAACGATGACACAAATATAATGACATGAATCTTATACCTTTTTCTCCATCACACCTTTGCTTGAGGAAGAATATGATGGATGTACACCCAATAAGATTGATAAGTCTTCAATCACATCCAAGGATCCCCTTGATGATCTATTAGTGTTGGTGTGTTAATGGTAGAATTTAGATACTTCTCATAGCTACAACACGACTAATTTGTAATGGAGAGTGTTATTGATTTTTTCTGGGAGAAGGTTGGATTGATACATCTTGAGGATGGAGAATAGATGGTTGTGATTTGATTTCAATATCAATGATAGAAGATTCATGAGAGGTTATATTTTATTAAGGATCACCAAGTGACATCAATAAATTGATGGACTTGAGAGGGGAGGATTGATAAAGTATTAAAGGTTAGAATTTACTTGACCTAATCTAGTGAAGGATGAGTCTTCACACACACATGTGAGAGGATGTATGGGAAAGAGGGACCAAACACAAGTTTATTCTCATAGATGTGTGAGAAAACATTGGAAAGAGAATTTTTGGACAAGTATCCTGAGACACATGTGTGAGGATACTTTAGAATTCCATTTGGACACGTATCCTCTTACACATGTGAGGACACCTTGGAAAGAGAAAATATCATAATTGTAAAAAAAGTAGAAGAAAGAATAAAAAGTCACAAACTTTTGCATACATCCATCCATCATTTGTTTTAAATTCAAAATTGACAAAAACAATTACACCACCAAAATCAAATAAGAATAGAATTCTAGCATATTTTTGTTCATTGAATATTTTAATAATAAAACAATTTTCTGGCTTAACATTTTTATATGAAATGTTGGATTTGTAGTTAAAGATCATTAAAATAATAATAAACAACACTAGTCTTATAGTTCAAATCAATTATAGACATTATAAAAGAATAAAGATTTTTGTAAAAGCTTTTGAAAAATTTGTTAATCAATGGAATACAACATATTTTTATTCTAATTGAGAGCTAAAAATTAATGTAATAGCAATAAATGAAACATTATTTAGCATAAAAATATTTTACAATCTCTTTCTCTACCATGTCATAATTATATCAGAAATTATTGTAGCTTATTATGTCAGTCCTTTTTCAAGAATATTTCTATGTCATATAAGAGATTAATCATGAATTTTTTTTGAAATAATTTCAAGAAATTGTTAAATTAATTTTGGTAGAAAATTATATTTTAAGTTTTAATTTGTTTAGGCAGGTCATTTGAATTCAAATAAATTGAATATGGGTTTCAATGGAAAAGTTAGTGTGATTTCAGATAAACCATCTAAACAATTGAATTTAGAGCGTGTTGTCTAAACATGTCTATAAAAACATTACAATTTAAACAGTTTCAAAATACAAACAATATTCACTAATAAAATTACATATAATTATAAATGATGTGTACACACTTGCAATTACAATAATAGATAAAAAGAATTTGATAACTGACGGACAAATTGGCCTTTCAGAAAAGATAAATTAGAAGAGAAGCACCTCCCATGGTTTAATAATCCTAAATAGCTAATCAGCACGGATAATGACAATTGTTCTGACAGTAAATACCTCAGGAATCTAAAGATCTTAGACCATTTCTTTCTGTAAAGAAGCATTTCCTTCTGCTTGATCGCTCCGCTTAATAACAAGAAGAGAAAAACTTAATTACAAGAATTGGGAGAAAGGAATCCCGGAGCTATAATTATGATCAGCTTGTCTTCTTGATGGTCAATAACGGAGAAAGTTGTAAATGTCATTCCAGCGGTGATTAGAAGGCTCGGCGGCGATGTTGCGTAGAAGAAAAGGCGAAGCTCTTCTCTTCTGGCAGGTGGAGGCTTAGCAAGCTGTAAACTATAGAAAGATTGAACACGGAGATGCAAACCCCGCAAGGAATCCATGGAGTAGGGTCCATCACCGTATATCTGAACGAAATAGACGTCTGGAGGAATTCCGTTATAGTATACCACCTGTCCAGGAAGGCCACCATTGAAGCGAACGACATATGTCTTTACTGTAATCACATTTGCTGGCTTACAAGATTCAAGAGTTCTGAATTTTGTGTGTAACCAACGTGCTTCTGCACTTGGCCAGTCACCTGTCCATTTGAACAGGTCAACATTAACCCATCCCGGCTCCTGTTCGATCCGGTCATTCGAATAAAGTGTCCTCTCAAATTCGGCATGCTGTGAAATTAGTGTCCAGAAAGCATCCTTCACAACGCCATCAATCTCAGCGAACTCAAGTTGGGAATGGAAAATACTCGACATGCTTCTTTTACTTTCTATCTTCTCTTCTCTGCCTTCAATCCAAGTATGATTATTCTTAATTGGTATTTTCTACCAACACACTTATAACCCACTTCTGAGACCGACTGTATCTCTTCATCATACAATCTTGTAATGTTTCTTGTAAATGCTCTTTCTTGTAATCTCCACGTTAAACATCTTGTAATCAAGTTTACTAAAAGTAACTAACTTTGTAACAACAGCACCGACCCGGAGATTTTATTGAGATCTCAAGGGAATTGGTTTTTTAAATTTATAGATTAAATTGTTTTTAAAAAAGAAAAAACAAGTTTTACAGGGACCTGAAACCACAGAGTTAAACAACAAAAGATAGAGAAAATAAGTCCAAACAAACAAACTGCTGTCCCAAAAAGGAAACGACAGCACAAAGAGACAACAAGGTCCAGAAAAGGACCGCCCAAAAAACCAGAAACTAACACCACCGCACTACTCCAAGGTTTTCATCAATTCCTCGACCTCCTTTTCAACATCCTTCATATCCTGTAACCCTTGCTTGAGGACTTGAGTCGTATGTGAAGAAATCGGGGTCTTCCTCTTCGTGTTGGCCCGGGTGCGAGTCAAAATCCTATCACCAACAGATCTGCTACAACCTCTGTCTGCATCCAAATCTACGACCAGCGAACCCTTTTGATTCTTTTCGAGTTTTTCCACCATAGCATTGATGATAATGGTGTTATGCTTGGCAATTTTGTGATTATTCGCCACAATGGCCCTAATATTTTGGCTTATCTTGGACATACTGCATTCGATCCTAGTCAATCTTTCCTCTTGCGAATGCTATCTTTTCCTTGGTAAGGGGGTTTCTTGTCCCTCATTCTTTTTAGGACTCCAACTAATCTTTTGCTCCAAATCCATGACTCTATCGCTGAGATCTCTATTACGGCCTTTCAAATCACTGACTTCCTTCTGGGTCCACTTGAGAACAGTGAAAAGGCCATCTGTACTTTTTTCTGCCACACTCACTATATCCTCAGGCTTGAGCTTATTCAGTGCAGAATTAATATCATCCTGATTAGGGGAATCAATAGGGGCACTAGGCGCCGACTCCTTACTGACCATAGGTTTATCAGAAAGAATTTCCATGGAATTTCCAAAATACGAAACTAATTTTGTAACAGAGGTACCTTTAAACCTAGAAACTAAACCCGGAATAGGGCAGCCAGGAGACGGCTGGGGATTTAGACAGGGCAGCGAGGCAAAACCCGGGCTAGGGAAATCATGCAGAGGCTTCAGCTTAGGATATGACAATGGAGTAGAGTCTATGAGGGCATTCTGACAAGACAAGGACTAGGGAGCAGTGGTAATAGGACCAACAGGGGTACAAGCAGAAGGGGCCAGGGGTTCATTCTCCCTGCTACTCTCAGTATTCTCATCATCCAAATCCCCAATATCAACAATTTTAGGAAAAGCAGGTAAGTTTTGATAATGCTCAAATATGAGCCCAACAAGACTAGGGTGAATAATAGAAGTCCTCCTAGGGTTTCTTTCAACTTCATCGAGGCAATTCTTCAAAGAAGAGAATAAGTAAAAAGGCAAAGAGATACGAACCTTGTGACGGAAGTGGTTGAGAATGGCAAAGTGGTAACCATACGCCCTAGTGAAGCGCCCGTCAACCGTGATATACTCCATAATAAATCTTAAAACTTTCCTCCAGCTAGATTTGATAGACTCCACATCAAAGTAGCTATTAGCAACTTTAACCAACTTAGCCTTCTCCTTGTCTTTTTTAGGAAATCGTATGACCGCTTCATCAGAGAACCGACGGTCCTGATAAAATTTCACACCCTCAGTCGAAAGACCAATGACCTCACCAATTATTTCTTCATTCAGCTTAACATTCCTGCCAAACAACACAATCTCACCATTTATAGATTAAATTGTTTCAAAATCGATTCATTTCACATTTGACCATTGAAGCCCTTTATTATTTCTAATTAATATGTAATAAATATCAACAAAAAATTCAAGATTGGAAGTTTCCCTTTGGTAATAAGGTAAATAGTCAATTTGATTCTACAAAGAATTGCTATCAACCTACCCTTCTATGTTTTAACTTCACAAATAATTTTTCAAGGAATATTTAATTTTTATATGTTTTTACTCAATAAATTATATTTGGTATTCTATACATTAGAGAAGGCTCATATTTATTGCAAGAATGATTGCTTGTTTCTAATAATAATTTAATTGATAGACATTTCATTAATGGTCACATTTGATAGACAAAATGATAAAAAGGAGGAAAACATCTCTTCCACTCACCTCTTCCACCTTTCCATAGAAGAAAAACCAATTTCGATGGTAGTTAAATTTATTTTTATCTATTTTTTGATGTTAATTATACACAAAATTTGGTCTATGTAAGGATAATATATTTAATAACGAAATACATTTAGAAAGAAATGTTGATGTAAATAAATTGACAGTGTGAATTATAAAGATTCATCATAGGATAATAATAAAGTTATTAAATATTAAAGATTTTGTGATGTAGGAGTATTTTAGGAATTAGTTGATTAATACTAATTTAAAATATTTATTCTTTTATTTGATATTTTTTAATTTATTTTGGTAAAAAAAAGTTCAATGGCTTTTAATAGGGAAAACTTGCATATAACTCTAAGTTAATATCACGTTAGATGTGGATAACTTGAAAGGTGAACTATAGGATAATGAATAAATGAATTTATTAAATAATTTATATATTTAATGTTTGGGATAAGATCGAGCTTGACATGGTTAGAAGTGAATAATCTGAAATCCTTACATATTGAATCTCATTATACATTATAATTTGATTATGGATATCATTTTTTCTTTTTTAAATTTTAGTTTAATAAATAATCTCACTTTATTTTAACCTAATTCATTCTAAAATTCTAAATATATAGAAATTTTTATGTCCAAATCGATCCCCATAATGAAATACTAGAAGGTGACTTACAAAGTCCATTGATTTCTTAATATTGATTTTAAAACAAAATAATTTTTGTTTAGTGTATGCTAATTATATAATAAACATAACAACATTAATATAACCTATTACATCAATTATATTTTTTATTTTTTATTTTTAGATAGCAAATGTCATAATTGCAAAGAAACTTAAAAGAAAGAATAAAAAATTTATGCACACATCCATTCATCGTTCAATTTAAATTCAAAATTGGGAGAAACAATTACACCAAAAATTGAATAAGAATATAAATTTACCATATTTTTGTCCATTGTATATTTTGATAATAAAATAGTTTTTTGGCTTGACAATTTTACTTGAAATGTTAGATTTGAGGTTAAAAGGTCATTAAAATAATAATAAAGAGGCATTAAAAATAAATAAAGATTCTTATAAGAGAATTTGAAAAGCTTATTAATCAATTTGAGACACATATTTAAAATATTGTACAATCCATTTCCTACATAGAGGAAATTGTAATCTCTTTCCATAACATGCCATATTCATATCAGAACTATTCACTTCATTAAATTACATTAGTTTATTGTGTTAGTTAATCTTGAAAAAGATATTATTTTGTGAAATATTTTTGGGAAGTTGTAAAAATAATTTTGTGTAACGTGCTCAACTCAAATAACACTGAATAATTCAAATTGACAAGAACATATTATAATCTCAAAATAGTTGAAGTTGAGCAACATCATATAAAGTCACATACATTCCCAACTTCATAATGCATGGGTTATAATGATATATAGTTTGAATAGGCTATATTCACCAGGAAGTCATAATAGTTAAACATCAAGAGTACAAAATGTACATATAAACATAAGTTGGAATCCTAGATATTCCACTTGAAAATTCACTCTAAACTGAAGGATGAGAACATGAACTAGGAATTGTTTCCACCCAACCATGAAGCTACACTTCCCCAAAAAGTTCTTCCTGACACAAAGAACAACTAACCCTGTATAAAATACTTATCAAAAGGAAATCGAAAGAAAGATGGAATCTGATGTGTGCCTACCATATCTACATGCATTTCTATCTATTTATAACCTACAATGAATGATGTTAGGGAATGGTAGAGAGAAATAATATAATTTAGTCCATTTGTCATAATGGTCTTAAAAGTTTGGCCAAGTATAATGCCTTATACAACTATAAAACAGTAGATATGGAAAAGTAGAGTCTACACTCCTTGTTACCCACACTTGGCAACTATCCCAAAAGGTGACTTTCTACATGCATAAAGAAAACAACCTTTTATAGCTACATTTTTCCTTAGCAATCATGTTTTAGGTTTATAAATAGATTAAATAGGAGCACTTTTTGAATTGAATAATTCAACATAAACATTTTCAAGCATGATCTTTTCATAATTTATCAAATTAAGCCTAATGAGTGGAGACTATTGGTAAATTCAAATGCAAGCACATGTATAAGTAAATAAATCCATGCTTCATCTTTCATAGAACATTATTTTTTCAGCAACTAAAGAAAATGCATCATTGAAAGAAGGTATATCACATGTATGTATATGTACATACATTATATATATGTATATACACATATATGGTCTTTGTATAAAAATAGTTAAGTATGTGTATATATTATTTAAAGAAAGAATAATTACATGCAATAAATATATATCACTATATAAATATAAAATAAATAAATTTACTAGTTGATTTCTTGAAACTAACAAATATTCTTTTGATTTTTAAAAAAAAATGATAACTAGCATTTAATTCATTTAATACCAAATAAATTTTATCCTTGATCTGGCAGGGAATTTATATGTGTAAATATTTATTTCAAAAACCAATATTACCATTCAGAAATAATCATAATTGATTAATCAAATGTAGTTTTAAAAGACAAATAATTTTTCAAAATATTCATAATAGTTTAAATAAATATATATTTCTAAAGACAAGAGTTACTTTCAGGGTATCTGTAACATATTATTAGAAAACCCATCAGCTGTTACCATGAAAAGCTAGATTTCTGGAAAATAGGAATGATTAGACTTCTCAACCCAGCTACAAACTAGGTAGGAAAAAATAAAGGAGAGAAGAGATATGATTCTTGAGTTACTGAAATTAATTGAATGGCTAATTGAATCCTCTCATATAGGTAATAATATGCTAGAAAATATCATTCTGGCAAATGACATAAAGTCATTCAACATACTAGTAAATAACATTCTAGTAAAAAACATGTGAAAATTCACATACTAGGAGTTAACATACATGTAAACAGTTTACTGGCATACATATACTAACAGGTTGTTAATTACCAAACTATGACCCTACTATACCTCACCCACTGTCATAGATGGAAGTGTCATGACATGAAACAACTAAGCACTATAGCTTTTTGTATGCAAAGAGTAGGGGAAGGTTGAGTAAACATAGGACAAAGAATATCACAAAAAAGATTTTTACAAAGTAAATTTGATTTGACTTAGGAACTACATGTTGGGGAAGGTAGGGGTGAGCAATAAAACACAAATTCACTGCTGTGATAGGATGGATAGAGCATAAATAAACATATAGAATACACACAAAGGTAGTAATTCATCAGCAAGTCAAAACAGATAGATATTATCTTTGCATATATTCCATATTTTCTTCATAATAAAAAAAAGTCAGATGACATGATTTGTTTACACTGCAAAAATAAACATAAACTAACTTGAACAGATGTCCAATACAAAAGGTGCTACACTCACACCAAAATATGCAAGTTGCTGCAATCCTATAGCTATGGTTGACAATGTGTTGCATCTGCTAAAACATTCCCTATGTTGTTGTTGTTACTGATTTTGTGTTGAACATTCTCCACTTCATCTGATGTTGTAGGGTCTTCACTTCAATACAAAAACTTTCAAATTCTTGCTTAGTTTCAACGGTTACAAAGACATTCCTTTTGTCTTGTCTTCTTTCAAGCTATTGAGAATGAGCTCTTAGTTTCAAATTTCAAATTTACCTAATTCATTAATTGCTGCAGGTATGTTACAGTTGTTGCAAGCCCAAAAATAAGCACTCCTTTTCAAATTCAAAAATACCTACCAAAATTCAATGTTGATGATATACGTTGGGACAAGTTGATGGTCTTCAGCTGACATGGAGCTAACTTGGAAAAATCTGCTGACTATAAAATATTATATTCCAACACTCCCTCTTAATCTAGAAGTTAGGCATTTAAAACTATCCTTTGGCAATGCTTTGGTGAAGATATCGGCGAGCTGCTGCTTGGATTTGCAATACTGCAATTCAATCTCACCTTGTTCCACCAATTCCCTTATGAAGTGATAACAAATCTCAATGTGTTTGCTTCATCCGTGGAAGACCAAATTCTTTGTTAGTGCTATGGAGGACACATTGTCACAATGAATGACTATGCTGTCAACTTGTTGTTGCTATAAATCTGCAAGAATCCTCCTCAACCAAATAGCCTGGCATGTTGCTGCATTTGCTGCTATGCACTCTGCTTCTATTGTGCTGAGAGAGACAATTGGTTGTTTCTTTGATTCCCATGAGATTGCACCTGATCCCATGTTGAAGACATAGCCTGATGTGCTCTTCCTATCATCCACATTTCCGGCCCAATCACTGTCTGTGAAACCATCCAACTTGAGCTCATTAGATATTGCATACATGATGCCATATCCTATTTTTCCATTGACATACCTCAAGATCCTCTTTCCTGCTTGCCAATGTGATTCCTTAGGTTCCTCCATGAACCTAGATATCAAGCTTACTGCATACATTAAATCAGCCCTTGTTGATGTCAAGTACATCAAACTTCCAACCATGCTTTTGTAGAGGGTTGGATTCACTTCATTACTATTGTAATTCTTGCACAGTTTCAGACCTGTTGTTGTTGGTGTGGTTGTAGGTTTGCTTTTCTACATTTTGAACCTTCTTAAAATCTATTTGGCATAGTTAGATTGTGAAATATAAATTCCATGCACTGTTTGTTGAACTTCTATCCCAAGAAAATACTTCAACAAAACCTAAATCTGTCATCTTAAATTCATTTTTCATCACCTCTTTAAAATCAACAATTCTGCTATCACTGTTACCAATAAAAATCAGATCATCTACATACAAAACAACAATTAAAATATCACCTTTGGTTGCTTTGATGTAGAGTGTGGGCTCACTACTGCTTTTGCTAAATCCATTTCTCAACAAATAGGCGTCTATTATGTTATACCATGCCTGAGGTGCTTGTTTTAGCCCATAAAGAGATTTCTAGAGCCTATACACTTTGTTCTCTTACCCTGGGACTTCATAGCTGGGTGGTTGCTCCACATACACTTCCTCCTTCAACACTCCATTCAAGAAGGCTGACTTTACGTCCATCTGCAACACTTTCCACTAATGATGTACTACAACTACTATCACTATTCACACTATTTTGAGCCTTGCAACTGGTGCATATATCTCATCATAATCTATACTAGGCTGTTGTTTGTACCCTTTGACCACAAGCCTTTATTTGTGTCTTTTAATTTTCCCTTCTGCTGTACACTTGGTCTTATTGACCCACTTCACTTAGTTACCCTTGGGTAAATTGGTCAACTCTGATGTTTGATTTCTCTCTATAGCCTCTAGTTCTTCATTCATGGCCTTACACCACTTCTCATCTTTCATCGCTTCCTCAAAGTATGTTGCATCACTATAGGAAAATAATGCAAAATCTAAATTTTCATCAAAACTAGCATGCTATGTGTTGTCATAGATCTCCCTCACACTCTTTGTTTTTCTTGGCATCAATGATGCAAGTGTAGGATTTGAATTTTCTTCCGAACTACTGGTACTTTGACCTTTGGAGCTATTGTACTGCTGACTGTCGGAGCTACTACTCTGTTGAATTCTAGAGTACTTGTTTGTTGTCTCTATTCAGTGCTGACAGACTATTGTCTTTGTTGAACACTTGCAGAATTACTATTCTGTTACAGATCACCAGAGTTGTTATTTTCTAGTGCTCTGTGATGGTTTCTTGCTAAGCTATTGCTCTCTTGAGCTCCCCCTACATTGCTATCATCTGCAACTTCTTCATCATCAAGGGATATTATAACAAAAACACTAGTGGTGTCATCCACCGTTCCATCCCATGCTTCATTTTCAATAAATACAAGATCCCTATTGATTACTACTTTCTTTTTTATGGGATTGTATAACTTGTAGGCTTTTGACTCCTCACTATAGCCTATGAAGATGCACTTTTCTCCTTTATCATAAAATTTTTGCCTCTTCTCTTTTGGCACAAGTGTGTATGCCACACACCCAAATATCCTTAAGTGCTCAACACTCCATTTGTTGTTTGTCCATGCCTCTTGTGGAATCCTATCATAGACAACTTTTGTGGGACATCTATTCAGTATATAGATTGTTGTTGCTACAACTTCTCCCCAAAATATGTGTGACAACCCTTTTGCTTTCAGCATACTTGTCTCCATGTATTGAATGGTTCTATTCTTCCTTTCCACCACTCCATTTTGTTGTGGGGTATACCTTGTTGTAAATTGTCTATGAATGCCCTCATTCCTACAAAAATTTAGAAATTCATTGGAGATGTATTCCCCCCTCTATCTATTCTAAGGGCTTTGATATAGTGACCACTCTCCTTCTCAACTGTTTCCTTAAACTATTTAAACTTCTAAAAGGCTTCCAATTTATTTTTCAAGAAATAGACCCATATTTTTCTACTATCGTCATCTATGAAAGTCATGAAATATGTATTTCCAGCTAAAGTTGGGGTTTTCATGGGCCCACATAAATCTGAGTGCACTAACTCAAGTGGTCCTTTTGCTCTCCTAGAATACCCAGATTGAAATGGACGGCTATGTTGTTTTCCTAAAATGCAAGCCTCACACTTCCCATCGGGTTCTACAATGGATGGTAAACCCCTAACCATTCCTTTCCTAGACAATAAACTCAAACTTGAAAAGCTTAAGTGCCCATACCTTAAATTTCATAGTTTGGATGGGCCTTTGATAACTATCTTGAAGGAAAACTATTGTTCAACTACTGAATGTTGTGCAACTATTGTGAGTGTTGATAAACAATGCTATTGCTGACAGTCTATTATTCCTATCGCAGAAACTATGTGCATCCTGAGAGGAAATGTTATGTTTCTCATCATTTGCACTGCAACCATCACTCTCTTGCTACCTCCTCTATCAAATATTTTGCATTCTCCATTCTCCATCAGGATTTTGTAACCATTTTGGACCATTTGTCCAATGCTCAATAAATTATGCTTTATGCCAAGGGCATAATAAACATCCTAGATTTGTTGCTTCTCACCATTCTTTGTTTGGATGTTGACAATACCTCTTCCAATGATGGGAACCTTCTCATCATTTCCCATTTTGATCTCTATTTTTATACTGCTGTATATGCAGGAAAATAATTTCTTTTTACCACTCATGTGGTTGCTACATCTGCTATCCAAGTACCATACTTCATCATTGTTGTGTTCAACACTTGGTTGCAAACAATGAAAATATTTGATTGTTTGTCATTTTCAGCTTTGTTCTCATTTTCTTCATTAACATTTTGGCCTCTATGGTCACGCTGCTTCTTTCTACAGTCATTAGCATAAAGGCCATATTTGTGACAATAATAACACTACACATTAATTTTTTTACACCTCTAATTTGAACTGTTGTTCCACTTTTGGTACTGGTTTGTTGACTGTGAGCTGCTTGGCTCCTATGTGCTATCAGAACCTCCTCTTCCAGAATTGTTTCTACTTCTGCCTCTTTGACCTCTACCTCTATTGTTTCTTCCTCTTCCCTGACCTCTTGCATTGGTCTGAGCTTTGAATGCTTTCTCTAAGGAAGGAGTATATCTATTCAACTGCTACTCATGGGTTTGTAGTGAACCCATCAGCTCATCTATAGTCATTTGAGACAAGTCTTTTGTCTCTTCAATAGCAATGGCTACATAGTCAAACTTAGTAGGTAGGCTTCTTAGGATTTTCTCAACAATCCTTTGCTCTTCCATTGTTTGTCCATTGACTCTCAGCTGATTTACCAAGGTGGAGACTTTGGTGTGGAAATCTAAAATAGACTCATTATCCTTCATTTGTAGAGTCTCAAAATTTCTTCTCAAGAGCTGCAACTTAGCTAACCTCACTTTATCAGTCCCTTTATAACTATTTTGCAATATATCCCAAGCTTGTTTTGCATAGTTTGATGTTGCAATATGTTGGAAAATAGCCTCACTCAAGGATGCCTCAATCAAGCTGAGGGGTTTTGCATCCTTCATTCGGGTCTCTTTCAACTAATTTTTTTGTGCATTTGAAAGGGCTGCAAATGCATTTGGGTCTATGATATCAGCAAACCCATTTGAAAGAAAGATGGAATATGATGTGTTCCTACCATATCTACATGCATTTCTATCTATTTATAACATGCACTAAATGATGTTATTGAATGGTAGAGAGCAATAATATAAGTTACTCCATTTATCATAATGTTCTACAAAGTTTGGCCAAGCATAATGCCTTATACAACTATAAAAAAGTAGATCTGAAAAAGAAAAGTCTACACTCCTTGTTACCCACACTTGTCACCTATCCCAAATGGAAACTTTCTACATGCACAAAGAAAACAACCTTTTATAGCTACATTTTTTCTTAGAAATCATGTTTTAGGTTTATAAATAGATTAACTATGAGCACTTTTTGAATTGAATAATTCAAGAAAAAAAATTTCAAGCATGAACTTTTCATAATTTAACAAATTAAGCCTAATCAGTGGAGACTATTAGTAAAGTCAAAATGCAAGCACATGTATAAGTAAATAAATCCATGCTTCATCTTTCATAGAACATTATATTTTCAGAAACTAAAGAAAATGATCATTGAAAGAAGGTATATCACATGTATGTATATGTACATATATTATATATATGTATATACACATATATGGTATTTGTATAAAAATAGTTAAGTATGTGTATACATTATTTAAAGAAGGAATAATTACATGCAATAAATATATATCACTATATAATATAAGAAAAATAAATTTACTAATTGATTTCAACTAACAAATATTCTTTTTATTTTGAGAAAATTTTGACACCTAACATTTAATCCATTTAATACCAAATAAATTTTATCCTTGATTTGGAAAGGGAATTTATATGTATAAATATTTATTTCAAAAATCAACATTACC
Organism: Sequoia sempervirens; assembly: GCA_007258455.2. Classification (NCBI taxonomy): domain Eukaryota; kingdom Viridiplantae; phylum Streptophyta; class Pinopsida; order Cupressales; family Cupressaceae; genus Sequoia; species Sequoia sempervirens. The sequence continues at coordinate 1,186,288,166 of VDFB02271358.1, forward strand.
GTTCAGAATAATCATAATTGATTAATAAATGTAGTTTTAGAAGACAAATAATTCTTCAAAATATTCATAATAGTTTAAAAAAAATATATTTCTAAAGACAAGAGTTACTTTTAGGATATTTGTAACAAATTATTAGAAAACCCATCAGTTGTTACCATGCAAAGCTAATTTTTTGGAAAAATAAGAATGATTAGACCCCTTAGCCTAGCTACAAACTAGGTAGGAAAAAAGAAATGAGAGAATATATGATTCTTGAGTTACTAACATTAATTGAATGGCTAAGTGAGTCCTCCCATACTCATAATAATGTCTAAAAATATCATTCTAGTGAATGACATAAAGGAATTCAACATACTAGTAAATAACATTCTAGTAAAAAGAATGTGAAAATTCACATACTAAGAGTTAACATACAGGTAAACAGTTTACTGGCATACATATACTTAGAATCAATAGGTTGGTAATTACCAAACTATGACCCTACTGTGCCTCGACCACTCTCATAGATGGAAGTGTCTTGACATGAAACAACTAAGCACTATAGGTTTTTGTATGCAAAGAGTAGGGGAAGGTTGAGTAAACATAGGATGAAGAATATCAAAAATATTTTTGTGCAAAGTAAATTTTATTTGACTTAGGAACTACGTGAGTAAACAAAGGAAATTTGCACTCTCAGTAAGGTGACTGAGACAATATGAGATGGCACTAAAACCAAAGCATGTAGGTCAAGGTATGGGTAGTAGTGTTAAAAAGTAAAATAATAACCAACAAATTTTCTTGATCATTATCTTTATGAACCCACTTGGTGACTCTCAAAGACCACAAACCTCTCGACTAACATAGCTATACCATTGACCCTGCATCATTATTTCTTTCAACTTTTAATCTCATTCACTAAATAATCTATATAAATGAAAGGAGAGATGAGTCACTATGGCAAACTTCCTAGGAACCTTTAGAATGTTTTATGGGAGATGTACATTGGCCTCAAAAGACACACAAACAAGAATAGTTATTGAGCATAGCTAGTGTGGCTGGTTACTAGTGAAGACAAATTATGCACAAAGGAGATAAACCTGTGCATGACCATGTTGATTACAAATTACTGTAAAAGAAACTCGTGCAACATAATATAGGGATTGAGATTTGTAAAATAATGAACTCTCAAGCAAGCACATATGGTTGATAAAGGGAAGGTGGAAAGTTGTTATATACAAGTAGGTTTCATTTTAAAGAAAAATATTAAGACAAAGATTAAGAGGGGGGAGAGAGAGAGCCCATCTCCTAACTAACAAATATGATCCCAAAAGTATTTTTTGGTCATACCTCTATTTGTATTCCTAAAAATGAAACCGATAGCCTCACTTTTTATGAAGGGAATACTTGAAGACTTGCCCCCCAATGTTCTTGGTTTTTTCAAAAAAAATATTCCCCTTTGTAGATTGGAAAAATCAACTCCACTTCCTGGGCCAAGTCTTGTGTTTTATTCCACCAAAAATAAAATGATCCGACACAATATTCAAACTATTTTCTAAAAATCGTTCCACTAACCCATGTTCTTCCATCATTAATAGCCACCCACTTTCTTCCTCTTTTTTTTTGAAAAAAATTCTTCTGTTTCATACACATTTAAATATTTTATTAAATTTCAAATGGTTTCATTCCTAAAGTTAGTCAAAAATTATGGAAGTCACTTCATAAAGTTCCAAAGGTTTTCATATATTAGAATTGGAGGGTTTGATGGTCCCCCATTGAAGTTGATGTAGGAGCATCCAGTGGTGTAAGGGAAATCCTACATCACCCAAAAATATGTTTTCAATTTATGTTTCCTTTTGTTAGCTTTTTATAGATGTCTTTTCATTTCTGGATACCCTTTTCGTAATAATGTAATTGCCCACTTTCAATTATGCTTTTCTACTTTTTTGCTCAACTGCTATTTTTAGCAGTTTTGAGTTTGAAGGCATTAGGAGGAAAAAGTTTATAGGAAGCTTCAGGACAGAAAACTAAGCAATTTGGTGAAACAATCAAGTCAAGATCATTCTAGGTTTGAAAGTTATTCAAGTCTCAGTTTCTGCATTTTACCCTAAAACCACCTTTCGAGTCTAGTTTGAGGCACTAAATAGTCCTGTATGGGCCCATAAATTATTAGAACCCATAGAGTAGGGTTTTAGTGCATTCTTCACTCTGAGACCTTTCCAACGGTTCAAACAGTTTGAAAACCAGAGTCCTAGATCAAAAGTTATGGCTTTCGGAAGTTGGTCAATTTTTGGAAAATTGCAAATTTTTTAATTAGGACTCAATTTTGAATTTCAAATTGTAATTTCTGGTGCCAAACCAATAAAACTCATGATTCAAATGTTGTTTGGCTCTAAAATGAAAAGGATCTATTTATGGGGGGTTTTCTAATTTTTGGATAGCTTTTTGGGGAAAAGAGTTTGCATGCTGTGAAAGGGGAAAATTTTGTAGTTTCTGAAATTTCTATAGCTTGCATGTATTGCAGAGCTCAAGGATTTGAGATCCTTTGCATGTAATTATTTCCTTTTTGAAAAATAATAAAATTTATCTAGTTATTTGCATCATTTTTTGTGTCTCAGGTTTGCTTCCTTGTCACAAGCTCCCCAAGTATGTAGAGGATAAGTTTGTTTTGATAAAAGCCTCCAAGAAGGTGGTAGAGGTAAATAAAAGGTGCCAGGATAGGAAAAGCCATGGTATATATTTCCCTATTAGACTTGTCCATTTTTCTTGTATACCCTCTATTGGTGTAAATAAAGTCTTGTACCTAGTTAATTCATTACTAGGGGACTTATTTACACATGTTAAGTTTACTTAGGTCCTAGGAAGGAATCTTTCTAGAAGATGTTTGTTGGCATTAGTTGTTATCTTATCTTTGACAACTACTACATGTGAACCTAGGTAAGTGTGATTAGTTGTCTCATGTCATATGATTAAGACACTTGTCATAATCTTATGACATCTTGCATGTCATCTTGGCTATATAACCAAGGGGTTTCTACTACATTGTATATCACAATCATCTCATATCATTGATATTGAATACAATCTATTCTTGTCATATTCATCTATCTCTCGTGCTTTCCATTTGGTCTCAAGATCTTGGCATCCATAGCCAATTCTAACATGGTATCAAAGTAGGTTGGGTGCAATTGGAGAGTCTTTTTCTAAAGAGATATACTAGATTTGGGGGTGTTCCATTTTGTGGCTCTTTATTGCAAGTTCATATTGGAGCTTGTTGGTGTAAATCTAAGTTCACCATTGTGTCTAGAAGGTTCGAGAAAGTTAATTTTTCCTTTTGTTTCATCCAAATTAGACATATGAGGCCAAATCTATGAGGGTTTGAAGCTAAAGAGTGGTTACCATATCTAGAAGGTAGTTGCATTTTTTAAGCATTTTGGGTCAAATCTAACCCTGCCATTACATCCAGAAGGGCAAAAAAAACCCTAATATTGACTACCAAATTGTCAAATTCAGAACAAGTCATCCGATGGGTCAAAAAAATATTTCCCAAAGAGTCATACGGCCCCCAAGTCATCATAATGATGCATGGTACAATTTTTTAGAAATTTTTTTTTAATCCATTGAAAATTTTTGAATTTTTTTTGAAAAATTAAATTCTATGGATTAAATTCATTCTGTAAAGTTTTTTAAATATATAAAAAAGGGCAGCTTTTGTATAGTCTACAGATAGTTTAGTTTGTAGACATACCTTGTACCCTTGGAGGTATCATGCTAGTCATCGGCTCCCAAGTGGTTGTCGCTATTCGTCCCATGTGGTTGTATCTCCCCAATGTGGGCCCCTTTCCATCAGTGGGCATTCAAAGAAGTTTCGGAAATTCATTTATTTCCATTGGCAGGGCACTAAGAAAATCCTGCGGTCAATATAAATCAGCCAATTAAAGCTGGTGTCAAAATCATTTCACTAGCAACTCAAAAACCAGTGAATTGGATGCAATTTCAGTCGACAATTGATATTCGTTCAACATATTCTGTTGACATCAACTGGAGAATATTTTGGGTGATTGCATAATATTCTAACGTTATAGGCATGGATAAATCAATTTTAAGATAGTTGATTGATTATGTCAACAATACATCAATACAAATTTGAAATTTTTTCCCCCTTCATAGTTTGTGTTTTGGTTTTGGAAGGAAAACTTTGAAGATTCATAAATCAGTCATTTTGGCTCCTTTTTTTGAGCAATTTTTTTTTGATTTGGGCAAATTTTTTGCACTCTTCATAGTGATGCATTCATTTTTTGGTTTTGGTGTCTATTTTTTCCAAAAATTGCAGATCCTCACAGGTGTTGCTACTTCGTCCTCATTTTGGGATCTTTGGGAGCTCATATCTTGCTCCTACGGTAACATTTTTGGGTGCATTTTTTTTGAAAGTGCATGATTTTTTGTGTACTTCTCATTGGTATGATCAGATTGATCTCATATTTTATGAAAAATTGTACTTTATTTTGTGGCCAAAATTTTCCATTTCCATGTACCAAAATCAAAAACCACTTCATTTTTTTTGGCAAGTGGCAACTGTAAATGCACTAAATATAAAGTTCCAAACCATATATTGCTTGGGGGATTTTCTTGATTGAGTGATTTGGGGGGGTAATGTGTTGCCTTTGTTGGCTTATGTCTCTTGATTGGTCTATTGTGTGACTAAAGTTGAGGAGTTTAATATGGGAATAAAAAAGCATCCTATTGTAATAAGGTTAAAACAATGGAACTTTAAGTCTTGGCGAGATGGAATCCTAACACATTGTAGGTGGCTTAATATTTTTCCATATCTCTATGGACTAGTTCCTAAACCTTCATCAAAATGGAAGAGAGTTGTGTGGGACATAAAAACAGAACATATCTTGGGATTAATTGGTTGTAGTTGTGATATTGATACACAAATGGCCATTGATGGTATTGAGATCCCTCATGACCTTATGACTAAACTTTGGGAGATGTATGGAAACTTGAATGAGCCTCCATTCCCAGAGGATCCTGTTGCAGATTGTCTTGTTCCACTTCTAGAGTTTCAACCTATTGATGATAAAATAGCTAAAACACTTGCTGATTGGGAAAGGTATGGTAGCTTTGATGACCGAGAGTCTCCTCCTTCTACAAAGACATCTATTGAGGCTTTAGTTTCTATGGCTCCTAATCTAGATTTAGAGGGTTCATCTTCATCTATGATTCAACATCTTGAGGATGAGGACTCTTGTAATCCAACATTGGAAAAATCATCTACTGTTGTACTTGAAGATGCTTGTGATTCAACAGTTTTGGACCCTTGTGATTCAGTGTAGCAGGATACACATAGTCTTCTAGATATGGCTACTTTGGATGGCTTCCTAACAGGTATTTCAGATTTGTTTGTGGAGTCTCATCTTGTAGATTTGGAGGACATCATTGATAGCATTTATCTTCTCTTTGATGAAGATGCTCCTTCTTCAGTTGTTGTGAGGGAACATCTTGGCCCTCTTGTTCATTCTCTACATGATCAACCTTTGCTATTTGGCGTGAGTGTGGATTCTTTGGGACAACATTTGGAGGATGCTTCTTTGTCTTGAAAGGGGATATCATTATCTTGGGATCATGTTCTACATTCATCTATACTAGTGTTGGATTGTCCTCTTTAGTAGTGTGGCCTAAAATGCCTGTTTGGAGTGAGTCGGCTTTCAACATCAGAATGGAGACACTTGAGCATGCTTTAGAGACATCATCATCCATCATCCATATTCTTCATATCCTACATACATCCTTGGTTTTGTTTCTTCCTAAGGGGAGGAACATTGTTCAGCAAGATTGGATCATCTTTAGCATTCAATGTCGAGCTTCTACCATCATTACAGGAGACTCAACATTGATGGGGGGTTTCCTTGTCTCTCTTCTAATTCTATCTTATTGGGGGTATTTTCCTCACATGGGGTTCTTACCTTCTCATTCTTCATTGAGATTATTTCTATTTTGTATTTCATCTCTCTTTTGGGAAGGATTTTTGTTCCACTAGGTTTTCTCCTTTTCTCTAGTTGTGAGAGATTTCATTTGCATATGTACATGGGTACCTAACATGGCCTAGTAGTCGGGACCCATCTTTGCATCTTTGTGTCATTTGCATAATAATCTGCTACTCCCTAAGTTTCACTTAATGGGGGTGTTGGTGTAAATAAAGTCCTGTACCTAGTTAATTCATTACTAGGGGACTTATTTACACACGTTAAGTTTACTTAGGTCCTAGGAAGGAATCTTTCTAGAAGATGTTAGTTGTCATTAGTTGTTATCTTATCTTTGACAACTACTACATGTGAACCTAGGTAAGTGTGATTAGTTGTCTCATGTCACATGATTAAGACACCTTTCATAATCCTATGACATCTTGCATCTCACCTTGACTATATAACCAAGGGGTTTCTACTACATTTTATATCACAATCATCTCATATCATTAACATTGAATACAATCTATTCTTGTCATATTCATCTCTCTTGTGCTTTCCATTTGGTCTCAAGATCTTGGCATCCATAGCCAATTCTAACACCTTCAAATTTCATTCTCCTTAGAATTTTTTGGACTAACACATTTGTTTGTAGGTAAAAAATGATCTTTGAATGTCTAACGATTTGATTTTGCAAGATTCAGTTCCTAACATTGTGGTTTTGCAGTTTACTACACTAGGGGCTTCATTCTCTTATTTGATGAATGATTTATAGTATCCTTTTGACTATCCCTTTATGATATGATTTACTTTTAGTACTTTAGCTTGCATATATACATGTAGTGTCATATGGTTGCTAAACTGGAGGCTAAATCTAGCATAAAAAAATATACTCCCATTTAGGTGAAAGCAAAATTTCATGCTTTTTTTGGAACCAACTTTAGTTACCCTTTCACCAATGCATTTAAACATTCCCTAATCAACCCATAATTTTCTAAATTATGCATTTCATGGCCCATTTAATTAGTTATCGAGAAATCAAATGCACAAAACCAGAGTAAAAGTTTAATATTTTCCTCTTGAAACTTTACATGCCACAAAATAGGGTTGGAAGAATGAAGCTCTAAGTGACTTGGTCCCCTATTTTGGCTCCAATTTTTAATATGTCAAGGATAGAAATTTATTATTTAAATTTCAAATATTAAATTTTGGCTACCAGGACCTAATTTTCAAGAAATTAGATTAAATTCCTATAAATACCTAGTCATTTTACCATTTAAAAACTAATTAAAGAAAGGAAGAAAGAAATTATTGTGACAATTGCATTATTCCAAAATATATTTGAATTTGTATGTTTTCAAACATATTTTCAAATCTGATCAAGTTTCATCCAATAATTAGAGCTTGATGCCAATAGAAGGATGTGATGGAATCTACGTTTGGAAAGTGCTCTTGACCATTTTCTACAACCTATTGACCTATTTTCAAAGTGTTCTCATCTTCAAGCTTCATACTACTTCCTACCTAAGGTGAGGTATTATTGTGTTTTTTATTTTGCTAGGGGTATTTGAATTTATCTTAGGTGGGTCTTATTATTTTCATTTAGGAATCCTTCTCTAACACATTTGAGTAGGTTTTATGCATTTTATCTCATTACAACCTTAGAAGACCTTAAGGTTAGGAGCACACACATTTTATCAATCATTTTATTGACTATTTGTGGAGGTAGATGATGTAGATAAGGGGTGAGAAATCTCTTATTACTCAAAAAACAACCAATCTTTCAAACCTTGAGACCTCAATTGGTGGGTTTTCCTTCATAAACCCTCATTTTGCTAGTAGCCTTTCAAAAAGTCATTTTTAGACATAAATCTTCAACCAAAACTAATCTCCAAGAAAGAAGACTTGTTTTAGATACCCATTTGGCCATTTTCAGGCATATATTTAAATTAGGTAAGGTTTATTTGTATGGAATGGGTACATAATTGACTGTCCTCCTTTTGACTAGGCTTAATTGGTCACCTAGGCTTGACAACATCTAGGTTTATGCAAGGAAATGGCACCAAACAAGAGGAACAACTTGATTTGAGGATTCTCAGGAATGTAAAACCTCTTCATGCAATAACACAATGATTTTCAACCCTTCCCTAAACAAATAATGTGTAGATTTGCTCAACCCATATTGAACTAAGGGTTTTTTTTAACTGTTCTGAGGATCTGTGAAAGGGGACTGATGAAGAGGTCTCCTTCACACATCAAAATGATGAGCTCAAATCTTGTAGGGTGGTAGAAGACACCATGATATAATTCCCTACCAACTTTCATCCTTTTCCCATGGGTATACACAAGTTATGGTCGTTTAAAGGAGACTACAAACCCTAGGATAATCTTTAGGTAGTTTTTACAAAAACACTCATAACTTCTACGAATCAACTTGAAAATTGCTCAAACCAATTGCAGATGAAAGCTAAGATAGAGGAAATCCTTAGAAATTTGGTTTCAGATTGATTTTTGTTCATACAAATCTGTACCACGTGAAAGAATAAGACCATTATAGGAAAAACACAGAAAATTTTCTCCAAATTGATTCGAACTTTCATTCCAATCTCTTACCAACCTTTCTTTTTAACATTACAAGGAATTTTATTCATGTAGCAACATATTTCAACTACCACCAACCATATTTTTGTTATTTGACTTAACAAATCCTCAATTACATGGGTATGTGTAGGATCATCATGGAAAAAATAGACCCTTAAGTGGCAAAAAATTCAAAAAAATAAAAGTTAGGCAACTTGACGTAAAAATTTGAATAAGTTATCTAAATTATTTCAAAAATATGTAAGAATAGTTCATCTGTAGAAAATTTAATGTAGTTTCTAAAATACTAGGTTTATTTTTTTTTTAAATCTATTTGGTGAAAATTTGAAATTTCAATGTGATAGTACTTAAATTTCAAGGAAAAAATAAGTAGGTGTCTTTCTAACCACCCTAACCACAATAAAATGATAATATTTTTTTATAAGATTTTTGATATAAGTAGAGGACTCATGTCCCGATGTGAGGCATATTTTTTTGTAATTTTTTTCCAAGTAAATAATTAATTATTATTTTCTTATTACAAATTTTAAAAAATATAAAAACTTGTATGTCTGACCACCTTAACTTGGTCAAAACTTCATAAAATTCAATTTCTTTTTTATATCATATTGTATGCAAAACGTAGAGTATGATGCATGTTTCAAATTCAAAAAATGTGATACCATTTGAAACCTATAGATGTTTTTCAATTAGCCTATCAATCAGGACTTTAGTCATAATTCAAATAGAAAATGAATAATAATTATTTATTAAATTCAAAGTAAAGCATAATTTATATTGGTGGAAATCTGAGATTCTCCTTTAAAAACCCATTTCATTTCATCAATTTTGGGTAAAAAAAAGTCATCAACCACATAGCCTACACATACCCATCATATAACCACTTTTTGGCATATCATAATCCTGCACATACCCACACTTATGTTTGCAAAAATTTGCAAAATTGCTTGAGAGCGTTGAAAACATTTGAATTTTTACTTAACCTTGCACTTAGAGATTCCATAATGACTCAAACTGACTCCAACACACATGAAATGGCCCAATAAGACCTTATTACATGAAAAACATAAAAACCAAACAAAATTCCAACTTTTGACCCCTTGGCTTGGAATAAAATGACTTGTGGGTACCCCTACACCAATAGAAATACCAAAATAGCGGTTTGAGTAAGGAAGACTTCTATATAGCCACCCACTCATTTATTTTCCAAATTTTTGTAGGTTAAAATTCGAAGATAGAGGCCACAGAGTGATAAAATAGAAGGGAGACAAAGAGTTACAGGATTGCATTTTCATATCTTAAAAAAATCAAATCAGATATGGGTGTCCTGGGTGATTTAGTCAAACAAATTTAGCTCCAAATTTGTATAACAGGTGCACATAACTCCGCCCTTTCCAAATATACTATTGAAATTTGGTTTTACAGTTTCTTTGTTAAGAAAAAGTTTGACGAGGGAGAGAACCCGAGACACAGAAATAATGCACATAAATAGCCAAATTTGTTATTACTCAATAATGGAAATATTATATGCAAAGGATCCCAAATCCTCGAGCTCTGCAATACATGCAAGCTACAGAAGTTTTAGAAAAATTACAGAAATTATAGAAAATCCCCTTTTTGCAGCATGCAAACTCTCTTCCCCAAAAAGTTATCCAAAAATCAGAAACTAGCCCATAAATAGGCCCTTTTCGGTTTAGAGACAAAGAAAACATTCAAGATAAGAGTTTTGGCAGTTAGGCGCCAAAAATTACAATTTGAAATTCAAACATTGAGTCCTAATTTGAAAATTGGCAATTTTCCAAAAATTGGCCAACTTCTGGAAGCCATAACTTTTGATCCGGGACTCCATTTTTCAAAATGTTTGCACCGTCAGAAAGGTCTTAGAGTGAAGAACATGCTATGAGCCTACTTTTCTAGTTTTAATGACTTCTGGGCCTGTACAAGACTGTTTAGTGCCTTAAACTAGACTTAGAAGGTTTTTCAAGACAAAAAGCAGAAACTAGAACTTGAATAACTTTCAAACCATGAATGATCTTGATCTGATTCTTTCACCAAAGTGCTTATTTTTCCATCATGAACCTTCCCATAAATTTTTTTCTTCCCACACCTTAAAATTCATACCTGCTAAAAATAGTAGTTGAGTAGAAAAAGTAGAAAAGCAATTATGAAAGTTGTAAACTCTTATTCGATGAAAAGGGTATCCAAATTTGCAAAAAAATGTACAAAAAAAAAACAAAAGGAACATAAATGGAAAGCATCTTTTTGGGTGATGCAATATTTCCCTCACACCACTGGATGCTCTTGCATCAGACACCTAGGGTAATTTTAGAAGTGACCCCGTCACGTCTTAGATGGTTGAGGAAAACCAAAATGGTCAACCTCTACTTTAGACAGCTAGGATGAATCTTCCACAGGCCTTCCTCTCCACTTCACCAAATATTCTTCATACTACTTGTTTTTGGTACTCCTTCCCACGTGGCTATCCAATATTTCTTCAATCTCCTCCTTCTATGAAGTAGGTGATGGAATGGCACACTGTTCCATTGTTGGTACTTCCTCTGCACCACCTTCATGATACTCTGTCAAATCTGAAATATTGAACACAGGAGAAATGATGACTCCATCCGGAAACTCTACCTCATATGCATTCCCTGAATCATTCCTCTTCAAAATTTTACAAGGACCGAACTTCTTCATCTTTAGTTTGTTATAGGTTCCCACTGGAAACCTTTCTTTCCTCAAGTGGACCATCACTTCATAACCAACCTGAAACTCCTTATACCTCCTCTTTTGATCTGCCTTAGCCTTATACTGCATATTCATCTTGTTAATATGTTCTCTTACCCTCTCATGTATATTCTTGATGTGATCTGCAAAGTCTTTAGCTTTAGCACTAGTCTTCTTCTCTTGGTCCATCTTCCTCAATTCTGGAGCAATCCTGGGACTACCTCCATACACAATCTAGAATGGTGATCTACCAGTACTTCTATTGATAGAATTGTTCTAAGAAAACTCTTCCTGAGGTAAGATCAAGTCCCATCCCTTGGGTTTATCTCCTACCAAATATCTTAGTAGGTTACCCAAACTTCTTTTCACAACCTCAGTTTGCCCATCAATCTGTGGATGGTGTGCAAAACTGAACTTCAACTCTGTTTTCAACTTCTTCCACAAGGTCTTCGAAAAGTACCCAAAAAATTTGTGTCCCAATCTGAGACTATACTCTTTGGCAGACCATGTAGCCTCACCACCTCTCTAAAGAACAAGTCAGCAATGTGGACTGCATCATGGGTCTTCTGGCATGGAATGAAATGTTTCATCTTTGAAAACCTATCAACTACCACAAATAATGAGTCATTCCCTCTCTGTGTCCTTGGCAAACCAAGAACAAAGTCCATACTTATATCCTCCCATGGCCTCTCTAGTACAGGTAAGGGATGATACAACCTAGTATTTTGGCTCACTCCTTTAGCCATCTGACATACCATACAACTCTGCACAAACTTCTTCACATCCTGTGATAACTAAGGCCAATAATAATGCTCACTGATAATGGCAATGGTCTTATCCCAACCAAAATGTATTTTCATCCCTCCATTATGCTTCTCCTTTATTAGGTTCTCCCTCATGGAACTCCTTGGAATACACAATTGAATTCCCTTAAACAACACGCTATCCTGGATTATGAAATCCAACCACTTTGTCCTGTCAACTGTAACAGGCTCCCTGCAAGCTTTCCAAGCTTCTATAAAATCAAGATCTTCAGGATACAATGTCTTGAGTTCATTGAACCCAACCACTTCAATCTGCATCTTTGTCAACAATGTTTGCCTCCTACTTAAGGCATCTAAAACCCTATTTGACTTCCCACTCCTATGCTTTAAAACAAAGGTGTAACTTTGCAAAAATTCTACCCATTTCATATGCCTCTGATTTAATTTTCCCTGACTACTTAGATACTGTAATGCTTGATGATCAGTAAACAAAATAAATTCCTTCAGTAACAAATAATGTCTCCATTTCTTTAATGCTTGAACTATTGTATAAAATTCTTGATCATATACAAAGTACTTTCTCTTTGCATCATTTAACTTTTCATTGAAATAGGCAATGGGCTTACCTTCTTGGCTCATCACTGCTCCAATGGCACAACCACTGGCATCACAATCCACCTAAAATACCTTATTGAAATCTAGGAGGGCTAAGCCTGGTTGCTCTGTCACCTTCTACTTCAATAGGTCAAAACTCTTTGCTGCTCCAGTGCTCCACTTGAACTCTTTTCTATCCCCTCTCATTGTTTTAGTTAGGGGTGCACAAATACTATTGAAGTTTCTAATGAACTTTATGTAAAAACTAGCCAAACCATGGAAAGATCTCACCTAAGTAGCAGCTCTTGGGGTAGGCCATTCTAGAATAGCCTTCACCTTCTCTGGGTCCATCTTGAGACCTTCTACCAAGACAACAAACCCCAAGTATAGTAACTCCTTCACAAAACTACACTTCTTCAGATTAATCAACAATTTCTCTTCTCTCTAAAAGACTATGAATATGCATCAAATGCTCACCCAGGGACTTACTGAATATTAAAATATCATCTAAGTACACAATAACAAAATTTCCTAGAAACTCTTTCAGTACCTCATTCATGAGATGCATGAATGTGCTTGGTGCATTGGTTAGCCCAAAGGGCATGACTAACCACTTGTACATGCCCTCTTTGGTCTTGAAGGAAGTCTTCCATTCATCTCCCTCACGAATACAGATCTAGTGATATCTGCTCTTTAGATCAATCTTTGTGAAGTACTATGCTCCACTCAAATAGTCCACCAGGTCATCCATCCTTGGCAAGGGAAACCTGTACTTAATTGTTATCTTATTTATGGCTCGGGAGTCTGTATACATCCTCCACTCCCCATCCTTCTTTGGTGCTAGTACTGCAAGTACTGCACATGGGATTAGACTCTCTCGAATCAAACCCTTTCTCAACAAATTTTGAACTTGTCTATTCAACTCCTCATTTTCTGTAGGAGTCATTCTATGAGCTGCCTTATTTGGAAAACTAGCTCCAGGGATCAAGTCATTCTGATGACTGATCTTCCTCATTGGTGGTAAACCCTCATGTATGTTATCAAAAATAATCTCTTGAAACTCATCCAATAGTACAGAAACTTCTACTAGCACCTTCTCACTATCTTCCTTTTCAATTCTAGGAATCAATGCATAACACATACGCTCATGTTTCATGCCTTCTAAAAATTTCCTTCCATCAACAAAACAAATTCTAGCACTACTGCATACCTTTTCTTCGTCCTTCTTCAAGGGTTTCAACTTATGACGAACTCCATCATTCATCAAGGAATAAGTGTTTGCATGACCATCATGTACAGCTCACCTATCGAACTGCCATGGCCTCCCAAACAACATGTGACATGCATCTATGGGGATGATATCACATAGTACCTCATCATGATAGCTTTTGATCTTGAACTTCACCAGGCACTGCTCATTGACCAGAACCTTGTGGTCTTTCTATAACTAGGCAATCCGATATGGATGTGGATTCCTTTCCCTTTTCAGCTTCAACTTTGTAACCATCTCTTCTAACAATAGATTATCGGTGCTCCCACTATCAATAAAGACCTCACAACATTTGTCTTCATACTTACACCTTGTGTAGAACATATTCTTCCTCTGTTCTAGTTCCTTCTCTTCAGTCACCAGGGCTCTTCTAACCACTAGGGCTTCTCCCATTTCTGTGTCATCTGAATGTTCAGATTGAGCCTCCTCATCTACATGTCCAACCCTTCCACGGCCTTCTGGCCTTCTGTCGGTCCTTCCTTGGTGTTGTGGACATTCATAGGCTTGATTCCCTTCTTCACCACAATGGAAACAAGTTCCTCTAAAACCACCTCTTCCAGGCCTTGGCCCAAATATTCCTTGTCCTCTACCTCTTTGATCACTATTGTTTTGATCATGAGGGTAGTAGAAGTTATCATTCCTCTGGCTTTGACTAGTACCCACATCTTCATTTTTCCTTTCATCCTCATTTCAGCCCCCAGAAGATCTTCCACTACCCCTTCTGCTTTGACCTGCTCGACCTTTTTGCTTGCTATCAAATCTTTTGTTCACCTTCTCCTAAACTTTCAGAGAAAACTAGTATGCATCCTCAATGGTAGTCATTCTGACTAGGCTTAGTTCCTCTTGAATGCTCGATCGTAACTCATTAAGATAATTGGCTACCTTCTCCTTGTTGGCTTCTACAAGGCCTGTTCTGATGATCATCTTGTGAAAATCTTATGTGTATTCTTTCATAGATCTACCTCCTTGCTTCAACCCTTGCAATTTCTTTAGCAGATCTAACTCGTACTCTACTGGTATGAACTGCTTCTTCAGTTTCTTGACCATGCGATCCCAACTACTGATATTTCCTTTTCCTCTTCGATTTCTCTCCAACTAGACCTCTTTCCACCAAATATTGGCATGGCCCTTCAACTTCATTTTTGCAAACTTAACCTGATCTGGGTCCTCTACTTCTTCATACTCAAAATATTCTTCTAGCTCATTGATCTAGTCGATCAACTCTTTCAAGTTTAGACTTCTAGAATAACTGGGGACTTCTATTCTGGGTCTTTTTTTGATCTTTGAAATGGCCCTAATCAGCCGCATTTGATCTTGATCAATTGCTTCTTCTTCCTCTTCTATGTCTCAATCTTCCATCTCTTCTTCATCCTCACTTTCTCCTCTCCTTCCCAGGTTTAACCCTCTTCTCATTTGTTTGTACAAATGCATCAATTTTTCTCTGTAGGGCTCTAAAACCCTCGGCCACCAATGGATCTCTTCCACTAGCATTTATGCCACCTCTGCCACCTCTGGCACCACCACGCCTACCAAGAATCATTCTTGGAGGCATCTTCAAGATATTGAACCCACAACCATGATTCTGGTACAAACTGTCTCACGATCGATGATCTATTCACATGCTCAAGAAAACCCGCTCTGATACCACCTAACGAGGGAGAAAACCCAAGACACAGAAATAATGCACACAAATAGCCAACTTTTTTATTATTCAATAATAGAAATCTTACATGTAGAGGATCCCAAATCCTCGAGCTCTGTGATACATGCAAGCTACAAAAGTTTCAGAAAAATTACAAAAATTACAAAAAATCCCCTTTTCGCAGCATGCGAATTGTCTTCCCCAAAAGGTCATCCAAAAATTAGAAACTAGCCCATAAATAGGCCCTTTTTGGTTTGGAGCCAAAAACAACATTCGAGATAACAGTTTTGGCAGTTAGGCACCAAAAATTATAATTTGAAATTCAAACATTGAGTCCTAATTCAAAAATTGGCCAACTTCCAGAAGCCATAACTTTTGATTTGGGACTATGTTTTTCGAACCGTTTGCACCGTCGGAAAGGTCTCGAAGTGAAGAACGTGTTAAAAACCTGTTGCACTAGTTTTGATGATTTTTGGGCCCATATGGGACCATTTAGTGCCTCAAGCTAGACCCAAAAGGTGTTTTCAAGGCAAAAAGTAGAAATAGGAACTGGAATAACTTTCAAACCATGAATGATCTTGACCTGATTCTTTTGCCAAAGTGCTTATTTTTCCATCATGAACCTTCCCATAAATTTTTTTCTTCCCACACCTTAAAATTCATACCTGCTAAAAATAGCAGTTGAGCAGAAAAAGCAAAAAAGCAATTTTGAAAGTTGGAAACTCTTATTCAACGAAAAGGGTATTCGGAAATGCAAAAACATCTACAAAAATAAAACAAAAGGAACATAAATGGAAAGCATATTTTTGGGTGATGCAAGATTACCCTCACACCACTGGATGCTCCTGCATCAAAGTTGTATTTTCAAATTAGGTTGCATAGTTTCATTAGGTCACATAGTTTCATTAGGTCAATAAAAGTAAGTAAATTCTAATGAATTTCTAAGGCATAAAAGGATCAACTATGAGGTTGATTGACTCACCTTCAATATTGGAATTCAATCTATTCTCCTCTCATATTTTTAACCTAATGCTCTTTGAAAAAGGATTGATGTTAGTGATTTACACATTAGATCCAAGATCCATTTTTCAACTAAACATCATCATATCATTAATTGCCTTTACTTTTTCAGAAGCCTTAGGCTTAAATCTAGCACATCTGAAAAAATTCCTTAATATTATAGTCTTAGGAATCCATCTCTATGTTATAGCTTTAATGTCAGTCTTATCTTCTCCAAGCTTGAAAGAAGCTAATTTAAAATTTGAGTTTTCTTTCCATGTATCATCAGATTTGATCATTATTTTGGATAGCATATAATCATTTAGATCTATCACCATCTTACTAATTATTTGCATCTTATCTTCTTTGAATCTCGTCATTTTCTCTCAATTCCTTTATCATTGCAATGAAATCTTCCCTATCTGATGGGAATGGTTCTACTGAGCTTGATGGAGTGGAAACTATTGGAACTATTACATTTTTAGATGCTAGTTGAAGAGACCTAGCAACTAATTCAACTCTACAACTACTTTCATATATTGATCTTGCAACATATTGAAATCAACCTACTTCTTGGTTGTGGCTTCACCGAGTAAAGTTGTATTCACTACCAATGATGTAGCTTAGGGAGTAGGAGTATCTATGACTCTCTTGATTATAAAATCTCCCTTTAGTTCATGGATATTGTTGACAAACTTTGGCTTATTTATTTTTGTGCTCATAGCACATATCATAATTTTTTAATGAAATTTATTTTTTAATAATTTTGTAAAGCTAAACTTAATCAAAACATCATAGTTTTCATGTGACATCAATCATTGTCTAAATCTTTTTATGTTGTTTTTGATAAAATAAATTAGCCTCTTATAGGGGATTTTATCCTCTAATGCACTATATATTTAAAAAAAAAAATACGTCTTAGTATTTTTTAAATTTCTAATTAGCCTCATGTTTTATTATAAAGGACTACTTACAAAAAAGAATAAATTAAAATCATTTTTAAGCTAATTAATGTATTAAAAATGGATTCTAGAGTCCTAGCTCTACAAAAGGTTATTTTTTAAATTATCATGAAAGTAACCCTAGTTGGATAAATCTAGAGTTCAAGTTACTTTTTTTTATTTTTGCCAAAAGAGGAATTAATCTACCACATAGATAACCACACAGACAATTGTGAGTGAAATGGTGTCAAACAAATCCCTCTCAACTAAAATGGATTCACTTAAAACCTTTCATATAGATTGAAACTTGGTTTAAATTTTTTATTTAAAAAAATCTATTTGGTGGCTTCCAGCATAAGTGTTTGGTTAAGAACTATATGTGTCATGTAGGTGCCACATGGTTTAGGATAAAAAAAATTCTCACAAAATTGTTTAGAATGAAACCATTTCACTTCAAACTATTTTATTGACCAAAAGTGACAATAATCTATACTTTTACCCCACCCAAGACCAAGGATCTTCACTAAAAGAACTAAATAGACCTAAAAATAAGATAATAATTTTAGTTTATCAAAAGATATAAAATGTAGCAATGAAAATAGTACACCCAACCTTTGAGGAATGAAGTGCAGAGGTAGGGTTCGTATTTCACATTTGTTACACTTGAGGAGACCTTAGGGATCTCAATCTGAAGATAGAAAGGGTGAAAGATATCTTGCAATGAGGTATCCGAGGGTTTTATTAGAGACAATTAGAGGATTCAACACCAAGCTAGGGCTTGGAATGACAAGAAATGAATGCAAGATGCAAAGTACTTGCACCATAGAAAATTGGACCCTCTTGAGAAAAGATAATTTCATATGTAATTTGACCCACTTTTGAGTCCCTTTGCATCATTTATCCTTCAAAACAACATTTATTTTTCCCTAAGACCCATTATTTTTTATCTAGAGGCCCATTTTACTTGAGAAATCACCTAAAACCTGACAAACAACACTTAATTCTCTCATATCCCAAAAACCCACCTTCAAAAATTAGTAGTGGGACCCATTTTCCACCTTGGGCGAATGAGTCCCCTCTAGTGGGACCCATTCGCCAAGGGTGGCGAATGAGTCCATTTTGAGGGAAAATTCAATTTTCAGCTAGAATTTGACTAATTTAACTTAAATTTCTGGTGAATGTTGGCCTCTTAGGTGTAAATAACTGGAAAATAAGGTGTTTCTTATAAATACTCATTTTAAGTCATTTCACACATCTTTTTTAGTCATTTCACAAAAGCAATTTGTAAAGTTAAGTCTTCTACAACAAGTCTCATTACTAAAAGTTGAAGTTTTAGGGCAACAAACTAGGATTTTTGCAGGTCTTGAAGCTCACTCTTTTTATCAAGATTCAACATTGCAAAGTGTTGATGATGGATGCCTATGGTGAATCATGAAGAAATATAGGTTGAGGAGGTGCAACTAGCCACAAAATCACACCTAAAGACTTGGTTTCAAAGTGATTCCATTTTCCATTTTCACTCTATCTTCATATTAAGGTTTACATTTTGTTTGTTTGTCATTTTCATGTCATTTAATTTCCATTTTTGATGTGTTGTGAGGTTTCTAGGGTTGAGATCTTTCATTATAGAAATTATCTTTGCATTTCTTTTTCTAGAACAATAGAATAGGGCTTTTGTCATATTTCATATTTTCCTAGTCTTTAACACATCTAAGGGTAGGTTTTTATGCAGATTTTTCTCTATTCAAGGTTTAACTACCCAATTAGGGGTTTGGCCAAGGAAAACCATCCATTAGAGAAACAATTTTAAGCTATTTTGTAGGAATTTTCTGAGATCCTGAGTCGAGTTTCTGTCAGAAATTGTTGTGCAAGTGTCAAGGTGCAAAACAAAGATCTTAAGTTGCAGAAATTTAAAAGTGGAATGATTCACCATGCATGGAAAATGGGCCCCTCCTGAGATGCAATTTTGAGTTATATGCAGATCTTAGTTTCCAGTGGACAGAAAACAACCTCTACATAGAAAAACCTAGAACTGGGACTAATTTTCCCAGGGTGCAAATGAGTGCCAGTCAACTCAAATTCAAATTTCATCTATTTTCCAATTTTTTTTCTAGTCTTCTTCAGTTTCCCAAGTGCACACATTCTAAAAAGAAAAAGCCTTATGTTTGTTTTAGTTGGCATTTTTGTTTATTCTTTTAAGCTCTTTGCAAACAACATTGTCTTTTAAAACATAGCATAAATTCTAGATTGTGCATATATAATCAGTCATATAGATCACTTAGTTGCACTTAGTACATTTCATTTAGTCTTAATAACATCATACATTACATAATTTTAATCAAGCTAGTTAGCATTTTTGGCCTACCTCTCTCCTTTTAGGTTAAAAACCCTAGAAGAGCAAGAAAGGTCTAGGGTGCCAAAAATCTATGGTTTATTTTGGCGAACCTACATATTGAACATAATATCATTCTAATTTACATTTCTAATTACATCTTAGGACTTAATAACTTCATCATTTTGCATTTTCTTTCATCTTAAGACTTCTTAAACATTGCATTAGTGAAAGCATTATTTATAATTCATTATTGCATTACATTTCATTAAATCACTCCAACATGTTGCATTTTCATTCTTTCTTTGCATTGTACAAACTTGAAAAATCTCTAGAAAAGATAAAAAAATCAAGAAAAACTTAATAAAAAATTATCCCCTAGGACTCATTTTCCACCTTGGGAATATCGGTCCCACTACAGTGTTTGAATCAGGATTTCTAGATTTCAATTCCTTGCATTGCATCTTTCTATTTTCTATAATAATCTTTATGTTATAGTTCAATTGTTTATATTTTCTTAGCATAAAATTTACTTCATTTCATGGCATTCATGGATAGTTTTAGATATTTAAAAAACTCATTTTCCATATTCGTTCCTCATTCTTTTACATCAAATTCATCGACATATAAAGACACATAAATAGAAACATCAAACCATCCCTTCAAATAAATTATTCAAATTAGAAACAACATCTCATCTAGGCCTCTTAGTAGTGATGATGTTGACAAGTTAGATGGAGTTCTTAAGGACTTCCTCTCACTCACTTCACCCTCTAATTATTGCAATGAGAAACCTAAACCCCTTAATGACAAAGTCTCCCTCAAAACTTTTAGTTGTGATGACTTTGATTTGTTAGATGAAGCCCTCTAAGACATCATCTCATATAATTCATCCACTAATATTTTTTGTGACAAACTCATGATAATGAACATACAAACATATAATGCTTCTCTCGAACACCTTTTAGTGCTGATGATTTGGATTTGTTAGATGAGTCCTTTCAGGACTTCATCTCACTCAAATCACCTCGTAAGGTTTGTTGTGAGAAAGTTAAAACCAAGGATGTTAATTTCATTCAACCTCAACTTATTCTTTACCCACCTTCACATAAACTTCATCCCTCTAATAAACCCTAGTACACTCTTTACCCGCCTAAAACCAATGTGTTGCAGCAATCTAGTAATGTTATTGTTGCTCATACATATAATACCCAAAACAACCTACAACCGCCACATCCAACCCCACCATATTTACCCTTACCTAATCCACCTAGTGCTCCTCGCTATAGCCCACACACAAGGGAGTATGATCTTGTTGAACAATTAAAGAATACTCCTGCCAAGATTTCCCTTTGGGATTTACTTCAAAACTCACCAAATTATCACAACATTCTTCAAACAACCTTGTGTCGTAGAAAAATGGCCCCTTTTTATTTTCATGGCCTTTTAGGTCTTGTTACATGGTGTTGGAACTATGTTGCTCTGATTTTATGTTGTAACATGGCTTGAACATGCTTATTTAGGTACTAAAACTCAAATAATGATGTCTTCTAAAGGTGTTGTGAAGTGTTGTAAGAAATTTCTACATTCTTCTAGACTCTATTTAATGCAATTTACCTAAAAATCACCTTTTTACCCATCAAAAAGTCCTATTTTGAACTGTTGTAAACTCGTTTAACAAGATTTCATGCTCTTCTAGGAACATCTTCACTATTTATCCCTTTTTCATGCTTTATTTGGTCCCTTTATGCCCTCATATGTCTTAATTAAGTGTATTTTTGAATGTTATCCTAAAAAATAACATTAAATACAACATATTACCCAACACACATTTTTAGGTCCTAGGTGGGACCCATTCACCATGGGTGGCGAATGAGTCCCCCTTGGCCCCAAATTCAAAATATTTCAAATTTTTCTTTCAGGATTTTATTCAAAATCACTTGATGTCAAGCCGTGATGAGGTATGAATGGATACTAAGGCACAAGAATTATATAAATATTTGTTTTTCACCTCATTTTACATCTCCTCACTCATTCAAGTATTTCATCTCATATTTCAAGCATTCAAGAATTTTACAACATCCTTTCAAGCATTATTCAAGCACTTTGAGGTAGCCATTGACAATACTTCAGACTTGAATTATCAAGAGTTAAGTAGGTTGTTAGCACTTGCATGTTATGAGTTTATCTTTCTCATTAATTTCATTATCTTTTTAAGGGTTTAATTACCAAAAGTGGGATTTGACCAAGGAAAACCCCTATTCACTAACCCTCAATCATTTTTCCCCTATTGCATGTATGTTTGCAGCTCTTTGTATACATATTTGACAAGTTATTAGGTGATGAAGATTGATTTCCAAGTCAACTAGGTGCTTCAAGTCAACTTGAGTCAAATTCAAGCTTGGAGAGAGTTATTTGTTCATTTTCTACATAACTGACTTTAGCAATCTAACAAGAAGACTTTTCTAGATCTGGTGTTGCAGAGTTGTCTCCTAGTTTTTCAAAAATTTGGGACAAGAATGATTCACCACCTATGACGAATGAGTCCCACCTTAGGACTGAAAAAATAGGAATTTTGTCAAATTCTAGATCCCCACAGACAAAAACTAGCTCCCAACACCTTTTCGCCAAGAGGAGGACTAATTTGCCACCATGGGTGAATGACGCCCACTGTGAAAATTCAATAATTTCCATCAGCATTTGAAACACTCCAGATTCATCACAATTCATCCTAGGTGCACTCAGATCCATCTCTGTACTTTCTGTTTTGCATCATTTCTTCATTTACATAGTTATTTTCATATCACAATGTGTTTTCAAACATAGTTGTAATTGCGCTTTTGCATTCATTTTTGGTCATTTAGATTAGTCAATTGCATTTATTTAAGTTTAGTTACACTAAACAACATTGCATACATTCTGATATGAGTGATACATGAACATTTTTGGCCCCATCTCTCTCCTTTTAGGTGAAAAACCCTAGAAGTGCAAGAGTAGTCCATAAGGTCCCAAAATTATATGTTTCAAACCTTAAAAAAAATTGTAGTTCCTCCTAGTACCACTCTGAATGATGTGGTATCTCTAACCCAAAAAATAAATCTTTACATTACTTTCCATCAACATGATCTCCCTCCTTTAGATTTGTGCAAACAAAATGAAGCCTTTATGATAATTGCTCAATTCAATCGCATAGGTATCAAATGAACCCTTATTGACGATGGTTCTACTCTTAATGTGTGTAGTGTGAATCTCCTTGATTGATTACACATTGAAAATTCATAAATAATACCTAATTTCATCTCCATTTAAGGATTTGATAATACAACAAAGCAACTTCTTGGAATAATAACTTTACCTATTATAGTTGAGGTGGCTACTTTGCAAACTCCTATCCATGTCATGCCTTATGATCTTTTGTATAATCTTATTTTAGGTAGACCATGGATTCATGAGATGAATGCAGTGCCTTCGACCCTTTATTGCATCATTAAATATGTCTGTAACAATCACATCTATCAAGTTGAAATAGACCCCAAGCTTGAGAGTTGCTTGCACATTGAAAAAGGAGTTACGAGTCCTCTAAAAACATTAATTCCAACATCTAACATAGATCCTCTTGAAATTAAAAAAAATGATGAGGAATCAGTATCTAAATTATTTGGTGACGATTGGGGATCCTTAGAATTCACACCCTCGTTTATGGGTGAATACATACTCACACAAAAGAAAGATGAGAAACAAGAACAACCAACAATCATGTTCACTCAAAATTATGAACAATCATCTCAAACATCTATCTCCTATAATTTGGATAAAAATGCAACATACACAACAAATTTTGATGAGATAGATTATCAATCCTTGCCTAATCCACAAGAAATGGAAAGACTTTATGGAAAAGCCTATGAACTTGTAAAACAATTAGGCTATAATGGAAAAGGGTGTGGAAAACATGAGCAAGGTATTTGTGTCCCTATTGAACCTAATACACAAGAAACAAAAACTAGATTGGGATATTCTTTTTCTAAAATAGCAAAAGCTACTCAATGACCTTCTTTGAACATTAACACTATTACATGTCAACCAAAACACAAACTCACAATCAAACATCCTGAATTGCTTGATATAAACTTACCACACTCATGCAAGTATGTTGATAGTGATGAAACTTTGAAGCGAATGTTAGGATTTTATGATAACACATCCTTGCTTACTTCCATGAGAAATATTCCTCATGCCATGACTATTACCAAGCACGAAGAAATTGATATCACTGAAGAATTATATGAATCTGAAGGTCCTAAATCCAATGCACTCCCTTTAGGAGATACAATTGATGTGCCAATGGACATTAATGATAAAGATAAAGTTATTAGGATTGGGAAGTGCCTTGATGATGAAGAACAAGAAGACACTATCACTTTACTTCATGATTTTCCTAAAAAAAATTCCTGGAAATATTCTCATATGTCAGTAATTGACCCATACATTGTGACACATAACATTGTCCTTGCTAAAAACACTAAACCCATTCATCAAAAGATAATAAAAATGCACCCTAACATAGCCTTGTGTGTTAAAGCGGAGCTTGAAAAACTCCTTGATGTAGGCTTTATTAGACCTATTGATTATTCTCCTTGGATCTCAAACATTGTCGTAGTTGCAAAACCAAATAATCGTATTAGGATATGTACAGATTTTGGCAACTTGAATAAACCTTCTTTAAAAGATGATTTTCTGCTTCCTAATATAGACATGATCATGGATTCAATTGTTGGACATGCTTTGTTGTCATTCATAGATGATTTTTTTGGTTATAAGCAAATCTTTATTAACACTCAAGATCAATACAAAACTACCTTTACAACTATTTGGGGAACATTTTGTTGGGTTGTGATGCCCTTCGGTCTAAAGAATGTCGGTGCAACTTATCAACGTGCAATGACATTAATATTTCATGACTACATTCATAAAATCTTGGAATATTATGTCAATGATATCCTAGCTAAATCATTAACATGTCAAGAAAATGTAAAATTCCTTCACAAAATCTTCGAATGAATACATAAATACAATATGTGATTGAATCTAAAAAAGTGTGTCTTTGTGGTGTAGGAGCACCTTGACACAATTTTACCTCCTAGTGGAAAGTTTGAGAAATTGATTCAATTTGATGTTTCACCTTCTAATAAGGGTCATTTAAGTAATTTCTAATGTATTAAAGTCCTATCAATGTGAAAAATGCAAAATTGTCTACAAATAATGTCAAAATTGCACAACAATGTAAAAGGTGCATAAAGCAACAATTAGGGGGTTAATAGGTCATTATAGTCTAATAAATAATAAGAAGTTGCAAAAAGTTGGAAATTGATTCTATATGGTGTAAATTCCTTTAAAAATTCCTTTGAACTCCTTTTGTACTCATTGGTGATTGAATCCTTGAAGGAAATAATGAAAAACTCTATTTTTTGCACATTCTCTAGAAAATAAACTATTTTTAGGCTTGTGTACAGCCTATAAAAACTTGAAAACATGCAATCATGTTCTTGAAAGTTGGTATTGTCAATCACCTTCCCATTGAATCTTGTTTCATGCATTTTAGTTAATATTTGTGGAAGATATGTTCATTTTTCTCAAAACTACTCTGATACCAAACTGATGCAGAGCATCATACACAAAGGAAGACACCAAACTTTCTCAACTTCAAAACTTAATTCACTTATGAAAATAGAGTTCCAAAATAGCATTAGATCCATCAAACATCATTACTCAACTGATTCTTCAAGTTCAATCTTCAGTTTATGCTACAAGGATTCAAAACTTCATTAGTGCACCCTCCAAATGCATGTATCCATTAAAGAACAAATAATAATCCTCCAATAATCCAAACAAAAACATGATCACCATAACCCTTAACACTCACCAAGAATCAAAACAAACTGTTCCAATGATCTACCCCATCAAATTCTATTGGTTCTTCATGATTGTCCTAAATAGGATGCAAGTACTCTGTTCTCAAGGGACAATAAACAATAATCAATTCAAGAATTGTATTATTAAGAACACAACCTTGTAAAATGATTCAAGGCATGTGGATTTTTTCCATGAACAACTCTTTAAATGAGTTTATGATTATTACAAACCAAACACCTTGTAATTCTACCTTACTAAGTCTGCATTATCACTGTCAACACATGACATTCAGTATAAGGAGAATTTCAAACTTGTTTATTATATAAATATTGAAGGTAATGACTTTTAATACCTCCTTACAACTTTTAAAAACATTTCCACTCAAAATTAAATTCCTTACATTCATCAAAACATGGGATATAGTCTGCATACTGTCTTTTTCTCATATTTTTGGTGAAAAACACAGTCTAGGGCTTACTTGTTCTCAATCAAGACCATAAGATAAGAATCCAAAAATTTGGAATTTGAAATATTACATAAAAACAGACTTACACACAAATTTTTAGATGATTTAACTAATCCATTAAAGAGAAACTTAATTTCTTTTATTCACTATTACCCTAGCAAGGGTTTCAGATTAGTTTTGAGAAAAATGAACATATCTTCCACAAATATTAACTAAAATGCATGAAACAAGATTCAATTGGAAGGTTATTGACAATAAAAACTTTCAAGAACATTCTTGCAAGTTTTCAAGTCCGTATAGGCCGTACAGAAGTTTGAAAATAGTGTATTTTTTGGAAAATGTGCAAAAAGTAGAGTTTTTCATTATTTCCTTCAAGGATTCAATCACCAACGAGTACAAAAGGAGTTGCAAGGAATTTTTAAAGGAATTTACACCATATAGAATCAGTTTCCAACTATTTTTCAACTTCCTATTATTGATTAGACTATAATGACCTATTAACTCCCTAATTGTTGCTTTATGCACCTTTTACATTGTTGTGCAATTTTGAAATTATTTGCTAACAATTTTGCATTTTTCACATTGATAGGACTTTAGTACATTATAAATTACTTAAATGACCCTTATTACAAGGTTAAAAATAAAATTGAACCAATTCCTCAAACTTTCCACTAGGAGGTAAAATTGTGTCAAGGTGCTCCTACACCATTATGATAATAACCTAGATATTATGGGCATTGTTAGAAAAAAAATAAGTAAACTTCATAATAAAATGAGGGAGATGGAGAGAATATGGAAGGAAACAAATACCATAAAAAAATGATGAGGATGAAAACTTCCCCTAGAAAACTTATTTCTATTATAAAAAGAATAATGAAGAAGGTTGTATTGGGAACTATGTTTGGCCAATCAAAACTTAAAAAAAGAAGTAGGGTAAAGAAAAAGACACTCAAGAGGTCATTAAAAAAAACAAGGAGGTGATGTGAATTAGGATAAATATGCTTGGGAGGAGTCTCTTCACTCCTTGCTTCAATATTGGAACCTCATTTGTTATTGTTGTTTTTGGCTCTCTAGATTTATCTTCTATTAGGTTACCTCTTTTTTGGTCTAGTAGTATTGTTATTTTGTTAGGTTCTTGTGTAGGATTGTTATCCTACATTCTACATTTTTAAAAGTTATGCATTAAGTTATAATTTTTCTGAACTTATGGGATCAAGACCCTTTCCATGATAATTTAATATAAAAAATTAGTAATGTTAGGTTGAGACACTATTTCTAACAAGAAAGAGGTGGATATTTATAAGATACACTACCCATATATGTTAATGTATAACTAGTGTGGGATAAATGAGCTACAGTCACATGTGTACACATCTTCACAAAACTAGGAAAATGGAAGTTACTGTAGTTTAAGAAATCGTATACATTTACAATTTCACACTTTATTTGGGTCCCTTAATTTATTGGACAAGAAATTAAGCTTCTAATTTTCCAAATTGTGCATTCCAAATCCTTAAATTATCCTCATTTTTAGAAAGTGAATTTGACATTTAATTAATGAAATTAATATTTTAATCACCTTGGAATGTAAATTTCCTAGATTTTTAGGCAAGGAACCATTTTCTTAAGGGAAAATGTGTCCCCTTCAGGTCATAGGACCCATTTTTAAATATGTTTTTGATGGTCTTTTAATTATTCAAATTCAATATGCAATTACCATCTCTTGGATTCTAAGTTTTGAGAATTAGATAAACACCTATAAATACAAAGTATTTTTATCAATTCAAATCTAAGAAATATTATTACATATTTTCTAGAAATTTCATATGATAAAAATATTACTTTCAAGATCATTCAAGAGGAGATTTATTTGTCATTTGTTGTAACAAGTCAAGATCCTATCATCATGTTCAAGCTTATGTGTGTTCATGCCATCTTGTGAAAGCTAACATGCATTGTTGATCCTAAAGCATCCAAGCATTTTCAAGTGTTCAAATCCATCAAGAAAAGAAAGATCATGTTCCTTGGAGTGATGTGTTTCTCTTTTGTCCTCTAAGGGAAGCCATTGAAGGTTTGGTGATTTGTAGCAAGCAAGTGTTCATTCATCATTTCCTTAGATACATTTTCATTATTTTTGTATCAAGGTTCAAACATGGGGTTTGACTAAGGTAAACCCTCATTCAAAAAAAATAAATTCCCCCCTTCTTTATGTATGTGTACAAATTATAAGTTGAAGAAGGATTTAAGATCTTGAAGAGAAATTTTGTATAGTTGCATATGTTGTGATCATTATTGTCAAGCCAAAAAAACTTAATTGTAGATTTTATTTCCATATTTTTGATAGTGGAACCTATGCAAAATAGAAGCTAAGATCCTACCTTAGAGGACTACCAAAAGAATTTTTAGAAGCCACAACTAAGACCCATTCACCCTAGGGTGAACCTGTCCTTTAGCAGAGCTCAAAACCTATTTTTGGTGATTGGTACATGTGTCCTTACCCTTCATAGCTTTGCCTACAAATTTTGGTTTCAATTTCTATACTTTCAAGAATTTTCATTTCATGTTCTAGCTCCTATACTTCATTTAGTTTGAGCATTGCATATCATTTCAATTTTGTTTCAAATATATTCTATTGTCTTAAGGACTAAGATCCAAGTCTAATTGACTCACCATTGAGGTTGAAATTCAATCTTTACACCTTGTGATCTCTTTCATAATGAAATGCCTTAGGGAAATGTACAAATATAGAAAATACCCCTTATTCTTTGAGATGTGCCCTTTCTCCACATTTCATTTTGGCGAACCTAACTTTCTTACATAATACTGTTTCTAATTTGGAGATCATTGAAACTTTGGATCTAGGTTTTGCATCATCTTATTTTGAATTTCACTTAGGGTTACATATTGCATGTTTGCATTATTTAAATTCATAAAAATATGAAAATTTTGCATACATTATGCATAACATCTTACATTAAGGCATGTTTTAGTCATTTAGGTCAACATTTCATTCAAATTTGAATCAAAAAAGTTGTCATTTTGTCCATACATTGTAATTTAAATTGTATTTGTGTTTTCATTATATTTCAAGAAAAATATCACTAAAGAATTTGTTTGTTGTTAGGAAAAGTGAGCTTAAGTATCATGTTAAATACTCAAAATTAATTTTTTTAGACTCTTGTCCTATTTCTCATTCACCCTAGGGTGAACTTGTCCTATTACAAGTGATTTTCCAAATATTTGTACATAGTTTTGTCGAGTTGTATTATTAGTTTGTTCCAACTTGCAGTTTTTTGCATTTAGTTCAATTGGTGAAAGATATTGCATTGTTTAAATTGAAAATTGGTATTCAAAAGTAATTATTTTCAGGTTTCCACATCTAAAATAAGTCAATTATCATATTTCAAATCTAAAAAATGGAATACCTTGTTTAATACTTGCATTGTATTTCCTATTTTTGAATGTTTACTTTCTTTATTTAGGGCCTTTTGTCCATTTTGGGTACACTTTTAGTTTGGTGAAACTTCTATGAGTATCACAATATTTTGTCCTAATACCAATACTTGAGTGAGATGTAGTTTAAGACTCATGGCATCCCATGCTGGTACATTAGCTGTGGATCTTGTATTTTATTTAACTCTTTCACTCATAGTGTTGGTACACTTTTAGTTTGGTGAAACTTGTATGAGTATCACAACCTATTGTCCTAATACCAATACTTGAATGAGATGTAGTTTGAGACTCATGGCATCCCATGCTAGTACATTAGCTATGGATTTTGGATTTTCTAACTCTTTCACTCATACTGTTGGTCCACTAGTCAACCCATGTTGGACTCCATCTCTGATATCACATGTCCTATGATCACTACTTCTATTGATGTTGAAAATTTTTCTTCTTGTGTCCCTCAAGAGAACTTATAAAAAATGGATAAATCCTTAAAAAAAAATCAAGACTAGATGTGAATACACAATATATTGCTAGCACTATCATTCCAATCATAGATACCATGAGGAGGATACTTGATAAAAAATTAGGAATAGAGATTGTCCATATCCTAGTCCACATTATTGATAATCATGTTACTGTAATGCCTTGTTGTGCTAAAACTTTGGGATACACTCAAATTCAAGGAGGAAATAAAATCACCCCCCCTACAACCATAGCTTCTATTCCTACATATACCAATCCAACTATTACTACAACTATGCAACTGAACAACAATATTAATCTAGCTTTGGGTATTTACATTGGGAGACCTTTTAGCTTTGTGAATTCAAACATCATATATCCAAACCTCCAGCCTCTCACAAAATTGCAATTTATTTTTGTACCTAACAAATATACACCTCCAACATATTCCCCTCCATCTCAAAACACAACCAATCATTCCATCATAAACCAACTTTTGCAAAATTTCACATCACTCCAACAACAAATAACAACATTGAACCAAAACAAAACCATACAACCTTCACAATATGTCAAAAGAAATCTATTTTCATTGGAGATATTGAGATCACAAATTCCACAAGGCATAGAGATACCTAGATTTGAGAAACATTATTTTAAAGGAGATCCTAGCAACCATGTGTCAGCGTATATAGCCTTATGTAGTGATTTCATTTTTGAAGATAAACTCTTGGATAAGCTTTTTCTTGTGTCCTTAAAAGATAGACCCTTGTAATAGTTTTGTTCATTACTGAATAACTCAATTAAATCATTTAATGATCTTTTTTATGCCTTTCTCAAACATTTCCAACTGCACATTGGTCCTAAGATGGCCCTATCCAATTTGATGTAATGTAAGAAAATTGCAGATGGAAAGGTCACTAATTTTATAGCACATTATCAACTGATTTACTCATAAATCAACATTAAACTTCATGATACTCATCTTCAACAAATTTTCATTGATTCCAATCACATCTAGTTGGGTGATGTTAATGATAAAGGAAATAAATCCATTGGCCCACCTAACCCAAATTTGAAAATCTTTACCAATCCAATGCCACATCATTTTGTCTCATTTATAAAAGCTAGTGATAACAATAATGATGTGATGAATGTTTACAAGATACAAGATATAATTGTTGATGATAAGAGTGATAATGGAGATGATCTAGATGCTATGACTAGATTCACTAGCATCCAACCTTTTAAGCACCAAACCAAATTGTCTCTTGACATTGCTTTCTTAAATAATGATATAATTAAACATGCACTTCATGGTCCACTTAGATATTTTTAAGAATCAATTACACGGCTAAAATTGAGATATTAATTGATCATGTGTGTGTGTAGAGAATGTGATCACTAAGGAATTCTTATTTTTGCATGAACTTTACCAAGATTCTTATGGAAATTGAAAGAATGGATCAAAACACATGGTTCTTTTTCTTTCCCTATGATAGGTTCAATCACTTTTCCATTAAAAGTTGGACAAAAGAAATTAGATGTATCATTCTCCATCATCTCAAAATTGAATAAATTTTGTGTGAAGTTGGGCTATCCATGGCTACACTCCATCAATTTTGTCTCAACGATTATCCACAAGTACTTGAAATTTCCATTTGACAACCAAATGTTTACAATGCATCATAGTGGATTTAATCCTTTGACTTCCTAAGGGAAATTTTCATTGGATTTTTTTTTCTTGAACCTATAGAACCTATAAAACCTCATGTGAATATATATTTTTTTAAATCTTATCAAAATTTCAAAGTGAAGTGTATAGAAGAGTTATCCCTTGCCAATATCCCACATGAAATTGAAATATCCATAGCCATTCCTCCCACTCCAAATGTTATGGATGAACCTATGCTAGAAACAAAAGAAAAAAAAAATGATTCTATTTTTTCACCTATATCTTACAAGAGACCAAGAGATAACCATACAATTCTCTTTGTGCCTCCTAAAATCAAACAATTTTATAAGCCGAAAGAGAAATTTGTTTCACAACCCTCAGAATTCCCTTCCATTCTTATCCTAAAACATACTCTTGATTATCATCTTGCGGTTAATCGCAATTTTCTCAAAAGGCTTCATAATAATCACCCATCCAACCATCAAAGTCACCAAACCTATCTTATACACCTTAACCAAATTTAGTAACATCAATCATATCATTAGTTTGATAGTAACAACCAAGCTCTCAACCATATCACACTTTGAAGGATACAAGTCAGAAATGTTGAAGATAGGAGAGATTTCCACCCAAGGAGGTAGCTCTATTTCATAAGCATTTTGGCCAAACTTGTAGACCACCTTGCAAGTTCCTATCTTCTTCATCATGAGTTTGGTATACTTTCCTTTTGGAAGTCTCTCCTTCTTCAAGTGTGCCATCACCAAGTCTCTAACCTTGAATTGGACATTCCTCTTCTTTAAATCTACCTTTTCCTTATACTTCTCAACATTCTTTTGAAGGGTTTCCTTCACTTGTTGATGAATATCCTTGATTGTAACAACAAAGTCCTCACCTTGAGCACTTCTCCTAGAAACTCCTTGTAGATCTCTTAGTTCATAGACCCCTCTAGGGTGCATGCCATAGACTACCTCAAAAGGGCTTCTACCAATGCTCCTATTCATGGAGTCATTATATGCAAATTCAGCCTAAGGTAAAATCAAATCCCAAGCTTGTCCATGCTCCTTGGTAAGGCATATTAAGAGGTTTCCCAATGATCTATTCACCACTTTAGTTTTTCCAGTTTGTGGATGGTATGCTGAACTAAAGGACATATTTTCCTTGAGTTTCTTCCACAAGGTCCTCCAAAAGTGACCAATGAATTTAGAATCCCTGTCAGAAACAATGCTTAAAGGCAATCCATGTATCCTAACAACCTCCTTAAAGAAGAGACCTGCTATATGAGATGCATCATTGGTGCATTTGCAAGGAAGAAAATGTGCCATCTTACTAAATCTATCAACTACCACAAAGATACTATCAAAACCTTTTTGGGTTCTAGGCAACCCCAAGACAAAGTTGATACTTACACACTCCGAAGGCCTATTGGGAATGGGCAGTGGTTGATAGATCCTACATTTGATGAAGTTCCATTTTCCCTTTGACATGTGTGTATCCTTCCACATACCTTCTCACATCCACCTGCAACTTTGGCCAATAGTAAAATCTCCTAACTTGTTCTAAAAGATTTGTCAAGGCCAAAGTGACCTCAAGACTCCCACTATGTTTCTCCTTTATGATATTCTCCCTAATTGAGCATTTACGCACACACAATTGGATTCCTTTGAAGAGAAAACCATTCTGCAATGAAAAGTCAAAGAATTCACCATGAAAATAATTCAAATGTTGCTCACAAACATTGTATACCTCCTTGAAATCTAAATCTTCATGATACATATCCTTCAATCCTTCAACCCCCATGCTTTGGAGTTGGATCTCTTGCACTACAAGTTCCCTTCTACTAAGAGCATCTGCCACCTTATTTGCTTGTCCATTATTATGCTTTATTGTGAAATTATAGGCTTGCAAAGACTCTACCCCACTTCATGTTCCTATGACTGAGTTTGTCATGTGCATTCAAAAACCTCAAGGCATGATTATTAGTATAAACAACAAATTCTTTAGGTAACAAGTAGTGCCTCCACTTTTTGAGGGCTTGGACCATAGCATACAATTCCAAATCATAGGAATAATACTTCCTCTTTACTTCATTCAGCCTCTCACTATAAAATGCAACCGGTCTACCTTCTTGGCTCAAAACAACCCCTATAGCTTGACTATTAGCATCACACTCAATGGTAAAAAATTTATCAAAATCAAGGAGCACAAGTATAGGCTGTTGTGCTACTCTCATTTTTAGATATTCAAACCCTTTATCAACCTCATTGGTCCAAGAAAACTTACCTTTGTTACCTCCTTTGATGGTGTCCAAGATTGGTGCACAAATTTGGCTAAAGTTCTTAATGAACTTTCTATAAAATCTTGCAAGTCCATGGAAACTTCTCACATCTCCCATGGATTTTGGTGTTGTCCAAGTAAGAATAGCATCCACCTTTGAAGGATCCATCTTCAAACTTCCCTTGGAGATGACAAAACCAAGGTAGACTAGTTCTTCCTTCATGAATTCACACTTTTCCATGTTGATCAACAACTTCTCCTCTTGTAACCTCCTTGGTACCATGTCAAGGTGCTTCAAATGTTCTTCTTTAGACCTACTAAACACAAGGATGCCATCTAAATAAACTACAACAAAATTTCCAATGAAAGGTCTCAATACCTCATTCATAAGGCACATAAATGTACTAGGGGAATTTGATAACCCAAAGGGCATCACCAACCACTCATAGAGCCCTTCATTAGTCTTAAAA